>CM060965.1:4318765-4848765 GCA_030765045.1 Tenodera sinensis | reverse complement strand
GCCAAGCTGGTGTGGGGAACGGAACTTGTTTGGACGTGCAGTTGCACAGTGTGTTGTTAGCCTACTTCGTTAACACTTTTATATTAAAACGCGTAGTTAATGGAAGCAAGAGTTGGTGCATGTGACGGTAAACGTAGAGGCAGAGGTAGACAGAGGATTCATGACCAAAGAGAGAGAAATCAACTTCCGGTTGGGGTTAATTAATCAATTTGTTGTTTAACGATGCTGTCAATTGCCAATATCACATCAGCGTCGCTGGCGTGCAGAAATTTTGTCCTGCAGGAGTTCTTTTACATGCCAGTAAATCTACTGACATGGAGCTGTCGTTTTTAAGCACACTTAAAAACCATCGGTCTGGGCCAGATTTGAACCCACAACCTTGGGATCAGTAGGCCAGCGTCTAACCAACTGAGCCACCTAGACCGACAATCTGGTCGGGAAGAGAATTTGTATGCTCTCTTAGGGAATTTTTCAAACAGGAAGAGGAGAACATGCTTGTTCACAAAGAATCTGTTATTACTTTCAACCAAGTGAGGAAAAGAACTGCGTGTGCTCTTAAAATCAGTGAGGTGACTGTTTCGAGAATCTGTAAAGAGAAGCAGCTACAGGCAGGTCCATCGAAAATTGTAAATCCTAGGAAAGAGAGACCAAAAGCATCTCCAGTTACGCAACTGGAAAATTTCCAGTCAGATGTAATAAGAAGGCATATCTATGGGTGTTACACAAAAAGAAGCATCCTACCACACATAGGCTTCTCTCTTCTCTTAAAGAAGCAGAGTTATTTGAGGGAAGCCTTAGCTCTCTAAACAAAGTCCTCCATGATCTGGGATTCAAATTTAAAAAAATAAACCATAGAAAACTTATATTAGAAAGATCAGATATTGTAGCGCTAAGGGCTTTGTTTTTAAGAGAAATGAAGAACAAGAACTTAAAGGAAATAGTGTGGTTGGATGAAACCTGGGTAAATGCTGGCCATACTGTGGCAAAGGGGTGGACTGACGGTACACTTGAAAGTACCGCAAAAGCCCCTTTAGGAAAAGGTGGCCACTTTATTATTGGTCATGCTGGAACGTCCCATGGTTTTGTTGATGATGCCGTGCTACTCTTCAGATCGAAAGAAACTGGTGATTATCATGAAGACGTGGGCCATGATCATTTCCACAGATGGTTTAAGGATCAGCTACTCCCTGACATTCTGCAATCTAGCGTGATTGTTATGGATAATGCCTCATACCACAAGGTCCAGATATATAAGGCACCCACTAACAGCAACCCCAAAGCGCAAATGTTAGAGTGGCTCACCCGTCATAATGTAGCATGTGACAATGGTATGAGGAAATGGGAATTGCTGCTGCTAATAAAGGGAAACAACCCCAACCCAAAATATTGTGACTTTGGTGGGTGTAAAGTAAAGAAGACAGATGTAGTGGAGATAAAGAAACACTTTTATTTCCGTAAACAGTAACTTTGTACACTCGTTGCAACAGCAAGAAAGTCTTTACCGATTCACCAACAGCACGGCTCCGAATTCATAACACAAAAACTGTCCCTTCTCACACTTTACCGCTATTTATATCTCCCAGACACTATTCTGGAAACTTCAGGAAAGTTCAGTTATTATTGTGGTCAAATACAAAGCAGACAATTCCAGAAGTCTCTATCCCTTTCTCTCTTTCGGCAAGCGCCCAACAATGCGGCCATTCTCTGTCTCTTCCCTTCGGCTCCTTTGCGGTAGTGCCGACAATAATGCGATGGGCGACACTGCTCCCTCCTCAAGGCTGGTCGTCCCGAACAGCACCATCGTAACGGGCCAGACGATCCAGGTGTACCACTAACATCTTTCCTCGGCGCACCTTCTGGATGCGGTAGACCACGTCGTTAATCCTCTTTACCACTTGGTACGGTCCTTGCCACGGTTGTTGAAGTTTTGGGCAGCGTCCCTTGGTCCGGGTAGGGCGGTACAACCAGACCATGTCACCTTGCTGGAATCCTCGGCTGTTGGCTTGCCTGTCGTACCGGGTCTTCATGCGGTCGCTCGCCATCTGGATGTTCTGACGAGCCATGTCGTGGAGATGGTCTACTAGATTCTCCACATACTCGGTTGTCGGCTATTTCGCTTCCGGGGGGCTCCCAAAAGCCAGGTCACAAGGGAGGCGTAGCTCTCGGCCAAACATTAGGCTTGCTGGTGTCATCCCGGTGGTGTCGTGTGTCGACGAAAGGTAGGCCAGCAAGAACAGTGGTACCTAGAGGTCCCAGTCTCGCTGATGGCTGGCCACGACCTTCCTCAGGTGCTCCTCTAGGGTCTTGATGTATCTCTCGACCATGCCGTCCGACTGTGGATGTAGGGGTGTTGTGCCGGTCTTGTTCACCCCAAGTCTTTCCAATACCTCCTTCATTAGGTGCGACTCAAAATTGGTGCCCTGGTCGCTGTGGAGCTCAAACGGGACCCCAAAACGGCAGAACAGCTGTTCCACGAGGCAGTCTGTAATCGTCTTCGCCTCTTGGTTCGGGATGGCATACACCTCCGGCCACTTGGTGAAGTAGTCCACAGCTACCATCAGGTACTTGTTGCCTCGATCGGACACTGGGAATGGTCCAGCTATGTCGACGGCGATGCGTTCGAAGGGCGCTCCGACGTTGTACTGCTACATGCGACCCCGGCTCCTAGTCTGGGGGCCGCGACTCGCCGCGCACACGTGACATTGACGGCACCAGTTCTCAGCGTCTGCTCGGAGCCTCAGCCAGTAGTAGCGCTGTCGGAGTTTGTCGATCGTCCGGTTTGCTCCTAGGTGTCCACCCGAGGTACCGGCGTGCACTTCCTCCAAGACTTCCGGGACCTTACTTCGGGGAAGTACCAACTGCTCTTTCTGGGTCTTCCCATCAGGTGATTCCCATACCCGGAACAGCACGCCCTCTTTGGTCTTCAACGAGTCCCATTGGGCCCAGTACGACTTGTATGTAGCGCTTCTGGGTGCGATGTCCTCCCAGGTTGGTCTCGTCCCTGCCTGCACTTCTCTCAAGAGTGGCCCCAAGTCGGGGTCCGCCAGCTGCTCCCTCCTCAGGCCCGCGCTATCCCATCCATCCGCAGGCACTGCCGTGACCACTCTGACAGCTGCGGTACGCTCCTTCTCTTCCACTCTTGCGCATTGGCCGCACTCTTCTGGGCAGGGTCTTTGGGACATGGCGTCTGCGTTGCCGTGGCTCTTCCTTCTGCGATGTTCGGAGGTGAAGTCGTACTCCTGCAACCTCTGGACCCAACGGGCTGTCTGGCCCTCCAGGTTTCTAAAGCTAAGTAGCCAGGTTAGGGCGGAGTGGTCTGTCCTCAGGTGGAATGGCTGACCGTACAGGACTGCTGGAAGTGCTCCAAGGTCTTCACTACCGCCAGAAGCTCTCGTCGGGTGACACAGTAGTTCTTCTCTGCCTTGGACAACGTCTTGCTGTAGTAGGCTATCACCCGCTCGTGGCCGTTCTGGACTTGGGATAGGACGCCTCCAATGCAGTGGTCGCTGGCGTCGGTGTCCACAATGAAGGCGTCGCCAGGTTGTGGGAACCCCAAAATAAGAGCACTGCAGAGCGTCCTCTTCAGCTGCCGGAAAGCGCTTTCGGCGTCCTCCGTCCACACATAAGGTCGATGTTCCTCCGTCAGGCGAGTGAGGGGTTTGGCGATACTGGAGAAACCCTTTATGAAGCGGCGGTAATAACTGCACAATCCAAGGAAACTGTGCAGTTCTCGCTTATCCTTTGGGCGAGGCCAATCTCTCACGGCCTGTCTTCTCCGGATCCGTGGCCACTCCGGTTGGTGAGACTATGTGGCCCAAGTAGTTGACTTCCCTGCGGAAGAGCTGGCACTTCTTGGCGTTCAGCTTCAAGCCGGTCGCCTGCAGTCTCTGTAGCACCTTGGTCAGTTTGTCAAGATGGTCTTCGAATGTCTTGCCGACGATGATGATGTCGTCCAGGTATACCAGGCAGGCGTCATAAGTCAATCCTCTCATTACTGACTCCATGAGGCGTTGGAAGGTAGCTGGTGCGTTGCAGAGACCAAAGGGCATAACTGTGAACTGCCAAAGCCCTTGGCCTGTCGAGAATGCGGTCTTCTCCTTGTCTCTCGGGTCTAGAGCCATCTGCCAGTAACCCGATTTCAGGTCCAGGGTTGAGAACCACTGCGCACCAGCAAGCGTGTCCAGGGTGTCGTCAATCCGGGGTAAGGGGAAGCAGTCCTTCTGGTGACAGCGTTCAGCTTCCTGTAATCTACGCAGAAGCGTAGCTCGCCATTCTTCTTCTTCACCAGAACTACAGGGGAACACCAAGGACTGTCAGACTCTTCGATCACTCCCTTGGTTCTCATGTCCTCCAGCATGTCTCGTACCGCCACTTGTTTAGCCAACGGAACGCGTCTAGGTGGTTGCCTAATAGGCCGGGCGTCTCCGGTGTCGATGTGGTGAAGCACTCGGTCCGTGCGGCCGTAATTGCTGCTGCCTTGGCTGAAGACGCGCTGATATCGTCTCAGCAGTTGTTGGACCTTCTCTCTCTGTTCAGCGGTCAGGTGGTCGGCCGCCCTCTCCAGTAAGCCTTCCAGCCGGGGCCCCAGGTGTTGCGTCGGCACCGGCTCCTGGGTCTTGTCTATTTGTGTTACGCTGACCACGGGCTCGCACGCCCCCAAATCCGTCCCGGCCTGGACGTCGTGATCGGTGTCTGTTGGGTTGAGCAGTCTCACCGGCACCTCCTCTCCGCACGACAACAATGTCCCGGCTACACAGAGCCCGTGCACATGCGTCTTCCGGTCCAGCAGCATGTTCTTCTTGCGCTCGCCTTCCAGTCGCGCCGTCACTACCATCCCGCTTCTCGCGGGGACAACTACGTCTTCCCTGAGAATGACCCTGCAGATTCCAAGGCGTTCTTCGGGGTGCCGGAGCATTACTTCCTCTCCCTTAAGCTGCAGAACCTTCTTGCCAATGTCGACCGTCGCCTCGTGGCTCCTGAGGGCATCCAGTCCCAGTATCACCTCCTCAGCCACCTCCGCGACGAACACCCACAAACGCAAGACACTTCGTCCCAGGGTAGACTGCAGCAGTGCCTCCCTCGCCACAGGCAAGGTGTCACCCGATGCCGTCACTAGTTGGTACGGTCGGCTCGGTTTTCTCGACGGCAAGCCCCTGGCTACGTCAGGTCTGATGTCAACAAGCACGCGGCACGGCTTCCCTCTCACCCAACCGTCCGCGATGAGGCTGTCATCCATCCGTCGGCTGACGGCGCGCAGTGTCACTCGAGGGGATGATGGTGATGGCGCCGACGTGCCCCTCGCCACCCCGGCCATTACTCGTTTTCCGGCTGCTCTTCTTGGTGCCGGCAGTCTCTCATCAGGTGTCCCGGCTGGCCACACCCCCAACAAGCGCCACCTGGTCTTCGTCGGCGTCCCTGGACTGGTCTGCGGTCTTCATCGTAGCGGACACTCCTTGTCTTCGAGGTCGGGGTAGCCGTCACTTTGGCCGCTTCCATCCTTAATGCGGCCGTTAGTGCCTCGTGGATGGTCTTGTAGTCGCCGAGCATCAGGCGTTGACGTATCTCGGCATCGCGTACCCCGTCAACGAAGGTATAGGCGGCTTCTCGGGATACGAATTCGGAGGGGAGGTCAACCAAGGCTTTGCTGGTCAGCTGTTCGATTGCCAGGGCGAACTCCTGCAGCGTCTCCACTGGCAGTTGCATCCTAGATTTCAGTTGGCTGCGGTAGGCTGCGGCTAAGCGGTGGTTTCCGAACCGGTTCTCCAGGGCCTCCCAGATGTCCTTGGGCGCCGCCGCTGTCTGGACTGCGTTCAGCACCTCTGCGGCTCGTCCCTGGAGGCTGGCTCTCAGCTGCGCGGCCTCTTCTTCTGGCGACCATTTGTTGTGCTTGGCCACTGTGTCGAATTGACGGCGGAAGACCTCAAACGTTGACGTGCCATCGTACTTCGGTGGTTTGACGCGCGTCGATGTTGTGTCGCGTGTGGAGCCTCGGCCTTGTAGTTCTTGAGCTTTTCACTAAGCATCCCTTCCACCATTGCATTTAGCTCCTTGGCGCTACCGTCGATCCTGTCTTCGAGAACGCTAAGCCGTTCCCCGACATTCTCCAGGGCGTCAACGCGTTGGCCGAGGTCCTCCATCTTTCCACCGAGCTCTTTCACATCCTTCCTTACGCCAGCCAGTTGCTCGTCAATTTTCGCCGATAGCTCCGTCTTCATCTCTTTCAGCTCGGCAGCGAGGTTGTCGTTTGCCGTCTTCATCTCTGCTTTCAGCTCTTGTAAAAAGCTCACCAATGTAGCCTCCATCGTCGTGTCCCGCTTCTGACACCAGTGTGACTTTGGTGGGTGTAAAGTAAAGAAGACAGATGTAGTCGAGATAAAGAAACACTTTTATTTCCGTAAACAGTAACTTTGTACACTCGTTGCAACAGCAAGAAAGTCTTTACCGATTCACCAACAGCACGGCTCCGAATTCGTAACACAAAAACTGTCCCTTCTCACACTTTACCGCTATTTATATCTCCCAGGCACTATTCTGGAAACTTCAGGAAAGTTCAGTTATTATTGCGGTGAAATACAAAGCAGAACATTCCAGAAGTCTCTATCCTTTTCTCTCTTTCGGCAAGCGCCCCAACAATGCGGCCATTCTCTGTCTCTTCCCTTCGGCTCCTTTGCGGTAGTGCCGACAATAATGCGATGGGCGACAATATATTATTGAAAAACTAGCTAAAGAACATGGACACCGTGTCATGAGACTGCCTCCTTATCATTGTCACTTCAACCCTATTGAGCTAATCTGGGCAGAACTAAATGGCTATCTTGCAAGACATAATAAGACATTCACCATGGCTGAAGTGGAACAGCTTACAAGGGAAGCAGTATAAGAAGTGACACCTGAGAAGTGGAAAAAATGTGTAACGCACGTGGAAAGAGTACTGGAAGAGGCCAGGCGGCATCATAGACGATTGTGTGGACGAGATGATTATCCACCTTGGCAATACCTCCAGCAGCGATTCCAGTGAGGAAGAAGAGAAACAGCATGATGGCAATGACCTGCGAGGACGTCGATATGGAAGGAATACACCCTCTATAAGGAATTGTGTAATCAGGTATGCCTGCTCATAAATATATTTATTATATTGTCGCCCATCGCATTATTGTCGGCACTACCGCAAAGGAGTCGAAGGGAAGAGACAGAGAATGGCCGCATTGTTGGGCGCTTGCCGAAAGAGAGAAAGGGATAGAGACTTCTGGAATTTTCTGCTTTGTATTTCACCGCATAATAACTGAACTTTCCTGAAGTTTCCAGAATAGTGCCTGGGAGATATAAATAGCGGTAAAGTGTGAGAAGGGACGGTTTTTGTGTTACGAATTCGGAGCCGTGCTGTTGGTGAATCGGAAAAGACTTTCTTGCTGTTGCAACGAGTGTACAAAGTTACTGTTTACGGAAATAAAAGTGTTTCTTTATCTCGACTACATCTATCTTCTTTACTTTACACCCACCAAAGTCACAATATATTTTAGTTTCAATGTATAATCATGAGAGAGGGAGAGAGGGGGAGAAAGAGACGGTAATAGAGGGAGAAAGAGGGATTTAACTTCAAAATAGAACTGAGAATCACACTGTAAAGACGAAAAAACACAGTGAATTCAAATTACTTTATTCGTATTGAGAACAAATTATCCTTGTTTTGATAGTAGGCTACTAGAGATTACATGTGCATGTTTTCGCTGCCGTGAGATAAACCCGAACGTATGTCTCGAGTATTAAGGGTTATCACTATCTGCTTATTGACAACACTGCAGCTCTCCACGTGGAGAAGCTGGCATTTGACATGTATTTTCTGTTAAAAATCAGACTATAATAGCGGCAACTCAACATAACCTAAAATTCACAAATTATCTAAACTACCCAACGTCACCAAGGTTTCAGATTTGGAATATACCTAATGCGTTTATATTTCAAAGAATGCAATATATATAATCAAAACTACGAGATTACATACTGATTTTTGCTACTTACACTTAGTGGTTGTTGCTGTATTGCCAGACCAGAGACCAAAACTAGGTGTTGTAGTGGTTCCTGATGGAAAGCCAGACGTGGTACCTAAATTGAACGACATTCTGAACGTGTTGTAATTACGTTGAGATGTAATGCATTAGTATAAAGTTTTTAAACTGCAAATCACAAGTCACAAAGTATAGAAACAATACCGCATAAAACAGAACACCCACACCTAGCATACTGTTATTCTATTTCCACGCGAATTTCCCACGCATGTAACAGGATAGCCAATATGCTTCTCTGTTTTGTTTTTTCCTTTTCTCCACAGATTAGAATACGTGATTCACTGAGGCAGTACAATATTATAAATTTAGCTTAAATATATTTTTTCGTTTAAAAGCAACGCATATGAGCTCTATTTATTCATTTAATTATTACTAAAGAGAACATTGGGGAAAAAGGCATTGCTATTGTTGGTATGATGTACAATGAATCAGATGTTTTGCAGCTGCCGAAAGTGGGCCGAAGTTGTAAAAATGGCGGTCAGCGGACGTCCTAGGTGAAACCGAAAAATTAACAGTATTGTCACTCGAATAAAAACCAACATGTTCCAAAATGCTGCTAGTGTTCCGAAACATTCTTAGCGCCACCCAATGGCACACAGGTATTCGAATTGATTAATTGTATTAACATGCATATCTTGAATAATTATTTTACTACACATTAGTATCAAGTCTCATAAGTTTAAATTTGATTTTACAGTACAAGGTTACTTTTGGGGCGGCAGATGTGCCTGCTCTACGAAGGTGACTACCATCAAGGCAACCGCAACAACACAAGATTGGAAGAAGTCCAAGCAGGGCCAGCCTACAAACCACACACATCCACATCTGGTGCGGGAGGGCGAGGTAATACTTGCTCTTTCTACTGAGAAAAGCTAGTGATTAGTTATGTCACTCCGTTATTTATCAAAAGTTGACCTTATGAAGAGCACAGGTACTGTAAAGTCAATTTGCTTCTGCAGACAGTAGTCAAGATGATCAGGATGAAGTTGTAAACCCTCCAAGCATTGCTCTGTCACACACTTCGGTATGTTGTAGGTAGGATCAAACCCGCATCTTCTTGGTGAGATATGACCAACTCAGCCATGGTGTTTCCATCCATACATTTGGTGACGAGATGGGCAAAACTGAGTCAATGTCCTGCTTTAAAACTGAATAAGTTCTAGAATGTGTATAAAATTTATCAGAATAACCTAAGAGTTGCTTTTAGAGTTGATGTGATCACTTTCAAATTGCAGATGATCCTGGATCATTGGGATTTAGCTTCACATTTCTTGTGTAAGATTTGAAGCAGATCTTAAGGGTATGCTTTACAAGTTTTATTTTCTTGAAAATGGCTCTAACGATTTTGATTAAAATGTCACATGTTTAAGATATTTGTATGATAAATGAAATGTTTATTTTGAATTTTCTGGCTATAGCCTATGTAGTCCTGTTTACTCTTGATGACTTTTGAATAACTCGTAAACCGTAAGAGATAGACAAATTCTTAATATACAAAAAATGTAGATCTCACTAAAACACACAATTTATGTCGAAATAATTGTTTTTGTAGAGTGAACCATTTTGGAGATATTCTTTGTTATTTGTATCAGATTCAGAAAACTTGAAACTTTCATGAAATGGAACATCGTTGTTCATTTTTTTATTTGTTAAGCATGCAAAGAGAACGGGATCTCAAAGCTTTAAAAGATTTTACTATCGTTTACAGCTTAATGTATTCTAATATTCCCCTTTAAGCTACAAGGAATAAGCAATAAGATAATTTGTACAAATGCTTATCTCAACTAACACAAGAAAATAGAGGTATAAGAATCTAAAGTAAGAACAAAATTAGAAACTAAAAACTTCACTTATCTTAGTAATATTGCAAGTTCTTTGGTGCAAAGCTGACAAATGTTTCGAGTTGATTCCAACTCATTCTCAAAGCTATACAAACCAGAGGTATAAGAGTTTGTAAGAGTGGTTAGTACAAGAGTAGAGAAAGTCATGTGAGTGCAACACATCAGATGTTAACCGTGCAAAGAGAACAGAGTTTGAAAGCTTTAAAAGGTTTGACTATCGCTCAAAGCCGTTCCCGTTGCACGTGCAAGAAAACAAGCAATAAGAATTTCTGTAAGCGTTTATCTCAACTAACATGAAGAAGATAAAAGAATAAGAGTTTTTCAATCCCAATAGTATTTTTCACATGCCTTGCATATTAGATTTGCACCCTCACTGACTATGGCAAACACTGATATCTTTCTTGTGAAACTTGTCTTGCAGTAAGGCGGGAAACTTCCTAAAGTCAGCTGACCTGTGTGCATCTTTCAGCTTGTTGCACATTTGTAATTCACGTGGTCAACAGACCTGACTCACTGACTTAAAACATGATGTAATCTTTCATTCAGTCAAAGTAGAGAATTAAAAAATCTGATGTGTTGCACTCACATGACTTTCTCTACTTTTGTACTAACCATTCTTACAAACTCTTATACCTCTATTTTCTTTGTGTTAGTTGAGATAAACATTTGTACAAATTATCTTATTGCTTATTTCCTTGTAGGTACAAGGGGAATATTAGAATACAGTAGGCTTTGTGCGATAGTCAAATGTTTTAAAGCTTAACAGCATTCTCTTTGCACGCTTAACATATAAAAAAAATTAACTACAATGTTCCATTTCACAAAAGTTTAAGTTTTCCGAAACTCATTCACATAATAAGGAATATCTCTGAAATGGTTCACCCTACAAGAAAATTTATTGAGACATAAATTGTGTATTTTAGCAAGGTCTACATTTTTTGTATAGTATGATTTGGTCTATCTCTAACGGTTTACCAGTTATGCAACACAGTCGTCCAGTGTAAATACAACTACAGGGGCTATAGCCAGGAAATTCAAGATATAATTTTCATTTGTCATAAAAATATCTCAAAAATATGACATTTTAATCAAAATCATTAGAGCCATTTTCAAGAAAATCAAAATGTTCCATGTAAAGGATAGTTTAGGTTGAGGCTGTTTTCTTCAAATCTTCGTGTTGGATCCTTGAAAGATATTAAACTTAAATACCAACTTTGGTTTTTAACCTACTTTTCATTTTTGAACACACACACACACGTTTTTCTAAAAATGCTTTTTTTGGATTCAGGGGGTCTCAAAGCATACATTTCTGGTGAAATCTCGACATCGAATTTTTGGGTGGAATACGATACTTCCCCTACTTACCAGCAGAGAAAATAAAAAAGGGTTAAAATATGTCTGAATAAACACAAATTTACTAAAATATGACATAATTCATAAAGGCACAAATATGCATTTATATGCACAATAAAAATCTCAGAAAACCACAAAAGTTGTGAAGCAGAAATATATGAGCATATAAATAACAATATAACAAAAAAACATGCAAATGCTTCAAGTTCCTAACCACTATCAAGTCCAGAAGACATTTAAGCTTTGGATTATTCCTATAAAAGATGCAGACTGCAAAACATTTCCAGTATTTGCAGTATTCTCGAGGGCACATTAAGGATTTAAAAATTACATCTGCCAACATTTTATACTCATTCCTGGAATGTCGGGATTTTTGATTTATTGTTATAAATATTTTAGGGCATTATTAAATTGAAATTCTGTGGGATAAGCATAGTTATGTCTTCAAAATTATTGTACAGTAATTTCATAGACGGCCTCTGTGGTTAAGAGGTGAGCAATTTAGTTTTTTAAACCAGAGGTCTTGTTATTAATTTGTTGCTGGTGTGAGAAGTATCTTTAGCTGGAATCCACTCAGAAGAAATAGGAGGGAAATGTTGCAGTTTGCTCTGGCTTATACTGTGACAAAATTACACATTTGGTTTTCTTTTAATGTACTTCTTTATTATTTCTTTCTCTACTTTAAATCTGTGATCGCCTCACATGTACACAGATTGTTACAAACACACTCAAACACTCTTTTTGTACACAAAATTCATAACCAGGATTTAAAACTGGCAGAAGTTAACTGCTTCCTAGAACGTGACATCAGCCCATGGAACATTAAACATCAGGAAGGTTTCCCACACGGAAGCTTGGCATTTAGCATTGTATAGGTCTTCCATGTCAGTACGACAATACTAATAAGAGGAATTGTGAAAACAGCAGGATATTCTATAGCTTTTAAGATTTAATTAATGTTGAATATTGCTGCATTAGCCTTTGTTTAAGTGAAAGAAACCCAAAATAAACTAAATGTGGTAGAGCGTCCGCCCGGCAAGCGGAAGGTCTGTGGTTCAAATCCCAGTTGTGACATTGAATTTTTAAGTTCCAGTTCTACCTCTTAAACTTTGCCCACACACGGCTTGTGTGTTTAAAAACACCAACAGTAAGTTTGTTGGCATAAATAAATAATAATTACCATGTGAAGGTTATTTAATCCTGGGATAAAAAGTACTTGCAATAGTAGGTCACCATTGGGGTAATTGTCTCTGATGTGAGACTGCCTTTGTGGTTTACCAGGAAAAAATACGAACTAACTTGAGAATTTAATGCCATTCTGGCAGTTTGTCACAATAGCTCAGTGGTAGAGCGTCCGCCCGGCAAGCGGAAGGTCTGTGGTTCAAATCCCAGTTGTGACATTGAATTTTTAAGTTCCAGTTCTACCTCTTAAACTTTGCCCACACACGGCTTGTGTGTTTAAAAACACCAACAGTAAGTTTGTTGGCATAAATAAATAATAAATGTAGTACGTTTGTATGTTGCAGGTTATTCCTGGTATTCAACAGGAAGAGTTCCGTGATCGCCGCTGCAGGCTGATGGATAGTTTACATCGCTATGTCTCTAAACATACTGAACCAAGTAAAGAACATCTGGTGGTGGTGCCCTCTGCCACCAAGGTGTACATGTCGGAGAAGATCCCATATGTGTTTCGACAGAACTCTGACTTCCTGTACCTGAGTGGGTGCCTGGAACCTGACAGTGCGTTAGTCCTGTCAGGAATCTCTGGTAACGATCATACTTCAACGCTGTTTATGCGCAAGAAGGACCCACATCTAGAACAGTGGGACGGACCTAGGACGGGAGTGGAAGATGCTCCCAGTCTGTTTGGTGTGGACCAGGCTCTCCCTATTTCAGAACTGATGCCATTCCTTAATTCTTACACTCGTGCACATCGTGGTTTTACTCTGTGGTACGACTTCATGAACCCTCGACAGCCTGATGTACATAGGATGCTTCAGAAGTTTATGGGACAGGTGTGGACTAAGGTAGATACTACCATCTTTGTAATTCTCATTGTTGTAATGCTCTAGTTCAAGCACCCATTCCCCTTGTTTGGCCCCCCAACTTCCCGTGACATGGCTACACATTGCTAATAGAATAGAAACTGCTTGGATGGTAGGCAAACTGAAGAACGAAACATGGGATGGGTTAAATGTGTCCCCTGTAGAGGCAACACTATAGTGGCTTCAATATTCACACTTGGTGTTTACTATGCACGGGCAAATTTATAAGTCTGGTAAAAATGTAGTAAATAATTTTGCTGTGCAAAACAGTTTTATTTCTTAACACAATCTCCTTTGAGCTTGATACACTTGATCCATTGAGTTTGCATTCTTTTTATTTTTTCCTCAGCAAAAAAAAAACTCCTTATAACTGTGCCTAGTACTCATTCACAGCATGAATAACCTCCTCATTTGATGAATATTTCTTTCCTCCAAGCCAGGTTTTGAGATTAGGAAAGAGAGAAAAGTGAGACGGTACCAAATGTGGAGAATAGGATGGATGGGCAACTGATTCAAAGCCCACTTCGTGCACTGGGCACTATCCTGGTTAAGTTACATATTTTTACTTTCTCTACTGGTAAGTAGAGGAAGTATTTGGGTATGCATGACAAATAACAATCAAGCAGCAACACAAAGGGTTTTCCAGATTATTCAAGAAGTTTCCAGCAGCCAGCCTATTTGTAGAAGTTTGAGAAAGGTCTGTTACATTATGGTTGCTATATAAGGCAACGAGTTAGAGTAGGAGTGTGTGACAGACAGGAGTCAGTCAGTTCTCAGTTTGTGTGCGTGCAGGCGTGTGTCGGCTGCATGTCATGTCATGGAGGAAGATAGCGAAGTAGTAATGAGTGTTGAGTGATTTATTGTCAGAGTTAGCATTTGAGAGACAGAGAAAGTGAAGAAAGACAGTGAAAGGACTGAGTCAAGGTTGTGAGAAGAAAAACAGTTGTGAGTTGTAATATCATGAAAGCCTAGACTGTGTTGACATCAGTAAAAGAGAGCTGTGTATTTATGCAAAAGTTTTGAAGAAGAATAAAGTGACAGAGAAGTAATTGGACTGAACAATTGTTGTTTTTGTCATGCTGGTATCAGAAGTGGAATTTGTGTAATTATCATTGTGTCACAGTATAAAAGTGTTACACCAAGCACTAAAGATGGCTGCCAACAAAAACTGTGTGCTACATTTGTTTATAATTTTTAACAAAACCTTTTTAAGAATCTCCTTCACCAACAACATTTTCAGCAATTTTGTGGAGATTTACCAGACTGACCAATCTGCCCTCAATTCAGTTGAAGTTTTAAATTCCATACTAAGGAAATTGTAGAAACTTAGAGTTTAATGGTATTCCTTAATATTCCCAGTTGAAGTCAATATAAACACTATTGTTCCACAAGATAATGAATTCCAATTTAAAGGTTGATGCTTTGAGTTCAATATTTGCAGTTTATATGTTTGTTATAGGTTTGGGAGTCACCAAGACCATTCATCCACCGCTTACGTCTGTACAAGTCACCAGCAGAAATAGCACTAATGAAATCAGCATGTAAAGTAGGAGGGGGAGCCATAACAAGAACTATTGTCTCTTCACACCCTGGCATTACGGAGCATCAGCTGTTTGCTAGAGTTGACTATGAGTGTCGCATGAGAGGGGCAGAGTACCTGGCATATCCACCAGTAGTTGCAGGTGGTGACAGAGCAAATATCATCCATTATATCAACAACAACCAAGTGGTGAAGGACGGCGAGATGGTTCTCATGGATGCTGGTAAGCAGAACTGATACTGCAGCTTCTTGGTTGCAATGATTCTGAGCTGACGTTGTGAGTTATTGTGCTACTCTAATGGTTAACATGCAGCGGATCAGAGACAGGTGAGAAGATGAAGATATTCAGTGTTGCAAAAAGCAACGTTGTCATGTTTTGTTCAAGTAGTGTTCACACTCCATGTATGGACATTTACTTGTTAGAAGACCAATGTCACAAGAAAACCAACAGAATGAGAGAAAACAGGAGATGTTGCAATGTGGAGTTAACAACTGTGTCATTTGTGATTACTTTGATTTCATTGGATGAAGTGACGCATTCATTGATGCAATGTGAAACATCAGCAACTGCCAAGAACAAGGAATACAAGTGTTGTGTGTTAGAGGCTTCTGATGATCAAATGTAAAGCACATGTTAACCATTAGAGTAGCACAATAATACCAATGTAACGGTTTTTATGAGGTAGCTATTCCAGCGATGTGGTAGCAATGTGTCTTATCGTCAGGGCATTGTTGGACCCAGCGGACAAATAAGGGCAAAGTATTATTACTTCTAATAAATATTCAAATTTTCCACTACTTCAACTTTGTCATTAATTTGCAGCACTTTTAACAAATTACCTTCGCTCTTTTACAAGGAGTAATACTTTTAGGTTCTGAAGCTGTTGTATTCATGAACTTTGTGGTTTCATATGAGTTAAACCCTCACTCCTTTCTTTTGTAAATATTTAAAAATATTTACGATATTTTGCACAAATTGAGTATTTACATGCAATATTCAATCAGACATGCTTTGGCAATATAATCCACCATCGTTGGATTGCCAACAAAATCTCTTATTCTGCAGTAGGAATATGCGACCATCTTTTACGATGCATACAGGCAGAAAGGGAAGTCATTACAGTAATTTAAACCATAGGTAGATCTTGGTATTTGGAACACATTTTGTATCTAACGTTTTTGTCTCTGACCATTTCCTACAGAAATATTTTAGTTTTATTGAAAACAAGTTGGCAAAACTGCAGGTTTCACTTTCAATAGATCAGTACATAAACACGTGTCACAGAGCCACATGGCTCATGAGAGTAAACATAAAGACATACCATGCCATGTCTGCTACGTCGTAATAAATAAGTACATCTGAATTCTCCAGTAACACATTCTGTAACCTAAAACTCACAATCTAAGGATATTGTTTATCATTTCTTTCAACATTAAAGTTAAATTGTATCGTAGCTGATACTGCTGTAATTTAATAAACCAAACCATCTCTCTGACTTATAAAAACAAAGATACATTTGTAGGCTCTTACAAAGTGTACTGCCGCCCATCGCATTATTGTCGGCACTACCGCAAAGGAGCCGAAGGGAAGAGACCGAGAATGGCCGCATTGTTGGGCACTTGCCGAAAGAGAGAAAGGGATAGAGACTTCTGGAATTGTCTGCTTTGTATTTGACCGCAATAATAACTAAACTTTCCTGAAGTTTCCAGAACAGTGCCTGGGAGATATAAATAGTGGTAAAGTGTGAGAAGGGACAGTTCTTGTGTTACGAATTCGGAGCCGTGCTTTTGGTGAATCGGTAAAGACTCTCTTGCTGTTGCAACGAGTGTACAAAGTTACTGTTTACGGAAATAAAAGTGTTTCTTTATCTCGACTACATCTGTCTTCTTTACTTTACACCCACCAAAGTCACACTGGTGTCAGAAGCGGGACACGACAATGGAGGCTACATTGGTGAGCTTGTTACAAGAGCTGAAAGCAGAGATGAAGACGGCAAACGACAACCTCGCTGCCGAGCTAAAAGAGATGAAGACGGAGCTATCGGCGAAAATTGACGAGCAACTGGCTGGCGTAAGGAAGGATGTGAAAGAGCTCGGTGGAAAGATGGAGGACCTCGGCCAACGCGTTGACGCCCTGGAGAATGTCGGGGAACGGCTTAGCGTTCTCGAAGACAGGATCGACGGTAGCGCCAAGGAGCTAAATGCAGTGGTGGAAGGGATGCTTAGTGAAAAGCTCAAGAACTACAAGGCTGAGGCTCCAGCACGCGACACAACATCGACGCGCGTCAAACCACCGAAGTACGATGGCACGTCAACGTTTGAGGTCTTCCGCCGTCAATTCGACACAGTGGCCAAGCACAACAAATGGTCGCCAGAAGAAGAGGCCGCGCAGCTGAGAGCCAGCCTCCAGGGACGAGCCGCAGAGGTGCTGAACGCAGTCCAGACAGTGGCGGCGCCCAAGGACATCTGGGAGGCCCTGGAGAACCGGTTCGGAAACCACCGCTTAGCCGCAGCCTACCGCAGCCAACTGAAATCTAGGATGCAACTGCCAGTGGAGACGCTGCAGGAGTTCGCCCTGGCAATCGAACAGCTGGCCAGCAAAGCCTTGGTCGACCTCCCCTCCGAATTCGTATCCCGAGAAGCCGCCTATACCTTCGTCGACGGGGTACGCGATGCCGAGATACGTCAACGCCTGATGCTCGGCGACTACAAGACCATCCACGAGGCACTAACGGCCGCATTAAGGATGGAAGCGGCCAAAGTGACGGCTACCCCGACCTCGAAGACAAGGAGTTTCCGCTACGATGAAGACCGCAGACCAGTCCAGGGACGCCAACGAAGACCAGGTGGCGTGTGTTGGTTGTGTGGCCAGCCGAGACACCTGATGTGAGACTGCCGGCACCAAGAAGAGCAGCCGGAAAAACGAGTAATGGCCGGCGTGGTGAGGGGCACGTCGGCGCCATCACCATCATTCCCTCGAGTGACACTGCGCGCCGTCAGCCCACGGATGGATGACAGCCTCATCGCGGACGGTTGGGTGAGAGGGAAGCCGTGCCGCGTGCTTGTTGACACTGGAGCAGCCGTGACTGTCATCAGACCTGACGTAGCCAGGGGCTTGCCGTCGAGAAAACCGAGCCAACCGTACCAACTAGTGACGGCATCGGGTGACACCTTGCCTGTGGAGAGGGAGACCCTACTGCAGTTGACCCTGGGGCGAAGTGTCTTGCGTTTGTGTGTGTTCGTCGCAGAGGTGGCTGAGGAGGTGATACTGGGACTGGATGCCCTCAGGAGCCACGAGGCGACGGTCGACATCGGCAAGAAGGTTCTGCAGCTTAAGGGAGACGAAGTAATGCTCTGGCACCCCGAAGAACGCCGTGGAATCTGCAGGGTCATTCTCAGGGAAGACGTAGTTGTCCCCGCGGGAAGTGAGATGGTAGTGACAGCGCGACTGGAAGGCGAGCGCAAGAAGAACATGCTGCTGGACCGGAAGACGCATGTGCACGGGCTCTGTGTAGCCGGGACATTGTTGCCTTGCCGAGAGGAGGTGCCGGTGAGACTGCTCAACCCAACAGACACCGATCACGACGTCCAGGCCGGGACGGAGTTGGGGGCGTGCGAGCCCGTGGTCAGCGTAACACCAATAGGCAAGACCCAGGAGCCGGTGCCGACACAACACCTGGGGCCCCGGCTGGAAGGCTTACTGGAGAGCGCGGCCGACCACCTGACCGCTGAAAGAGAGAGAAGGTCCAACAACTGCTGAGACGATATCAGCGCGTCTTCAGCCAAGGCAGCAGCAATTACGGCCGCACGGACCGAGTGCTTCACCACATCGACACCGGAGACGCCCAGCCTATTCGGCAACCACCTAGACGCGTTCCGTTGGCTAAACAAACGGCGGTACGAAACATGCTGGAGGACATGAGAACCAAGGGAGTGATCGAAGAGTCTGACAGTCCTTGGTGTTCCCCTGAGTTCTGGTGAAGAAGAAGAATGGCGAGCTACGCTTCTGCGTAGATTACAGGAAGCTGAACGCTGTCACCAGAAGGACTGCTTCCCCTTACCCCGGATTGACGACACCCTGGACACGCTTGCTGGTGTGCAGTGGTTCTCAACCCTGGACCTGAAATCGGGTTACTGGCAGGTGGCTCTAGACCCAAGAGACAAGGAGAAGACCGCATTCTCGACAGGCCAAGGGCTTTGGCAGTTCACAGTTATGCCCTTTGGTCTCTGCAACGCACCAGCTACCTTCCAACGCCTCATGGAGTCAGTAATGAGAGGATTGACTTATGACGCCTGCCTGTTATACCTGGACGACATCATCATCGTCGGCAAGACATTCGAAGACCATCTTGACAAACTGAGCAAGGTGCTGCAGAGACTGCAGGCGACCGGCTTGAAGCTGAACGCCAAGAAGTGCTAGCTCTTCCGCAGGGAAGTCAACTACTTGGCCACATAGTCTCACCAACCGGAGTGGCCACGGATCTGGAGAAGACACAGGCCGTGAGAGATTGGCCTCGCCCAAAGGATAAGCGAGAACTGCGCAGTTTCCTTGGATTATGCAGTTATTACCGCCGCTTCATAAAGGGTTTCTCCAGTATTGCCAAACCCCTCGCTCGCCTGACGGAAGAACATCGACCTTATGTGTGGACGGAGGACGCCGAAGGCGCTTTCCGGCAGCTGAAGAGGACGCTCTGCAGTGCTCCTATTTTGGGATTCCAACAAACAGGCCACGACTTCACTGTGGACACCGACGCCAGCGACTATTGCATTGGAGGCGTCCTATCCCAAGTCCAGAACGGCCACGAGCGGGTGATAGCCTACTACAGCAAGACGTCCAAGGCAGAAGACCTTGGAGCACTTCCAGCAGTACCTGTACGGTCAGCCATTCCACCTGAGGACAGACCACTCCGCCCTAACCTGGCTACTTAGCTTTAGAAACCTGGAGGGCCAGACAGCCCGTTGGGTCCAGAGGTTGCAGGAGTACGACTTCACCTCCGAACATCGCAGAAGGAAGAGCCACGGCAACGCAGACGCCATGTCCCAAAGACCCTGCCCAGAAGAGTGCGGCCAATGCGCAAGAGTGGAAGAGAAGGAGCGTACCGCAGCTGTCAGAGTGGTCATGGCAGTGCCTGCGGATGGATGGGATAGCGCGGGCCTGAGGAGGGAGCAGCTGGCGGACCCCGACTTGGGGCCACTCTTGAGAGAAGTGCAGGCAGGGACGAGACCAACCTGGGAGGACATCGCACCCAGAAGCGCTACATACAAGTCGTACTGGGCCCAATGGGACTCGTTGAAGACCAAAGAGGGCGTGCTGTTCCGGGTATGGGAATCACCTGATGGGAAGACCCAGAAAGAGCAGTTGGTACTTCCCCGAAGTAAGGTCCCGGAAGTCTTGGAGGAAGTGCACGCCGGTACCTCGGGTGGACACCTAGGAGCAAACCGGACGATCGACAAACTCCGACAGCGCTACTACTGGCTGAGGCTCCGAGCAGACGCTGAGAACTGGTGCCGTCAATGTCACGTGTGCGCGGCGAGTCGCGGCCCCCAGACTAGGAGCCGGGGTCGCATGTAGCAGTACAACGTCGGAGCGCCCTTCGAACGCATCGCCGTCGACATAGCTGGACCATTCCCAGTGTCCGATCGAGGCAACAAGTACCTGATGGTAGCTGTGGACTACTTCACCAAGTGGCCGGAGGTGTATGCCATCCCGAACCAAGAGGCGAAGACGATTACAGACTGCCTCGTGGAACAGCTGTTCTGCCGTTTTGGGGTCCCGTTTGAGCTCCACAGCGACCAGGGCACCAATTTTGAGTCGCACCTAATGAAGGAGGCATTGGAAAGACTTGGGGTGAACAAGACCGGCACAACACCCCTACATCCACAGTCGGACGGCATGGTCGAGAGATACATCAAGACCCTAGAGGAGTACCTGAGGAAGGTCGTGGCCAGCCATCAGCGAGACTGGGACCTCTAGGTACCACTGTTCTTGCTGGCCTACCTTTCGTCGACACACGACACCACCGGGATGACACCAGCAAGCCTAATGTTTGGCCGAGAGCTACGCCTCCCTTGTGACCTGGCTTTTGGGAGCCCCCCGGAAGCGAAACAGGCGACAACCGAGTATGTGGAGAATCTAGTAGACCATCTCCACGACATGCACGAGATGGCTCGTCAGAACATCCAGATGGCGAGCGACCGCATGAAGACCCGGTACGACAGGCAAGCCAACAGCCGAGGATTCCAGCAAGGTGACATGGTCTGGTTGTACCGCCCTACCCGGACCAAGGGACGCTGCCCAAAACTTCAACAACCATGCCAAGGACCGTACCAAGTGGTAAAGAGGATTAACGACGTGGTCTACCATATCCAGAAGGTGCGCCGAGGAAAGATGTTAGTGGTACACCTGGATCGTCTGGCCCGTTACAATGGTGCTGTTCGGGACGACCAGCCTTGAGGAGGGAGCAGTGTCGCCCATCGCATTATTGTCGGCACTACCGCAAAGGAGCCGAAGGGAAGAGACAGAGAATGGCCGCATTGTTGGGCGCTTGCCGAAAGAGAGAAAGGGATAGAGACTTCTGGAATTGTCTGCTTTGTATTTGACCACAATAATAACTGAACTTTCCTGAAGTTTCCAGAATAGTGTCTGGGAGATATAAATAGCGGTAAAGTGTGAGAAGGGACAGTTTTTGTGTTACGAATTCGGAGCCGTGCTGTTGGTGAATCGGTAAAGACTTTCTTGCTGTTGCAACGAGTGTACAAAGTTACTGTTTACGGAAATAAAAGTGTTTCTTTATCTCCACTACATCTGTCTTCTTTAGTTTACACCCACCAAAGTCACAGTACCAAATGATATTTTTAAGGTGATAGCAAAAGAATAAGAATGAACCAAATGGATCACCCACTTCACAGGTATTGTTCAAAATTCCCACCATTTGCACACCTGCAAGCCTCACACCTTTTTAACCAATTATGTCGCCCTCTAACAAAAACACCCTCATTGTTGCGTATGTATTCTGTAGCCACATAAATGCGTTCTCTCAGGATTCGAGGGCAGCAATTGCTGTTTTGTAGATCCTGCTTTTCATGTCTCCCCAGAAGAAAAAATCCAGAGGATTCATACCAGGTGGAAGGGAAGTTCGGTGCCAACTGCCGCTGTCATAGAACAACGCGGATGAAACCATAAAACATGTTTAAAACTACTTTTAAAGGCTTTACTTACCAATGTTATTAATGGAGATGCTGAAACTGTCCACCGTCATTGTCCATACATTTTTGGCTCCTCTTTTGGAAATTATCCATCACTCACCGTAGTTCACATTGAGAAATGCTGACAATTTCCTGGTGGATATTTTGTTTTAATTCCTCCAGGGTGTGCGGGTATGTCTTGTACACTTTAATCTTCCCCAGAGATAGAAATTGCAGATCACCTGGAAATCTTTCTGCAAATCGCATTTTCACTTGGCGAGTTTACTGAGTTAACACATACGAACCATAAATAAATACATGCTGAGCAGTTGAAAACAAATGCTGAGACACAATACACTTTGTGACTAAGTACAGGACAAAATAATAAAGCATGAACTCAACCACGTGATATCACCGTCGCCTCTATACTGCACTTCCAGAGCAGAGAAAAACAAGTCCACTGCATGACCTTGTGTACATCAGCTGCATTATCGTGTATCCGTTTGCCCAGTGGAAAAACGCCGCGTAGTTTGTTCTCATGTTTTTGGGTCTCTCTGTACGTGGCTCTGCCATTGAAGAGAACATCCCTTCAAATATAAAATGTGGAATCTATCAAATTTATGTAGGGAAAACTAAGAGAAACTGGGAAGCAAGGGCTAAAGGATATTTCAGATTTATACAGGCTACTTTTTCTTTCAAGGTTCAATCAGTTGCAAAACCAAAACCACAATGAAAATCAAAAATATTTTGTTTGCAACAATTAGTTGCACCTACATACTACTTCTGTGCATAGTTGCCGTGCCGACATAAACATTTTTCATAGCGTGGTACCAATCCCCTAGTCTTAGAAGCCAGCCAGCTGCCTGTGCTTTTAGCCATTTCAGTCACTGTGGTACACAGAGCTGACTGAAATGTTGGGAAATGAACCACTCAACACAGAAATTGTGACCTGACGATTTTCTAGAAGCGCCTGATCTACTTGGTGAAATAGATTATTGGTTGACTTTCACTTTGTTCCCTACTGCTTACAGTATGTCCTGCTTCCGAGTTCCTGCCCCATTGTTGAACCTTGCCGTTTCACTGGTGATGAATTTCGGCTGCATGAAGAAACCTAATTACAGTACACACTTCACATTTGGCAGGGGACTCTATTGTTAGGGGCATGTTTAAGTGCTCACTGTGTGCATACAATGGAAAAGTGTGACATGACATGATTAATGGGCTTACTAGAGACACTACGCAACACATCTCCACACAGTTTCAGCTGATTTTCACAGTAGTTTTGGTTTTGCGCAATGGGACCTTGGAAAAAAAAATCAGCTGTTGCCACCCAGTTTTGGAAAGAAAATCTTGACATTAATCTAAAACTATAAGAACACATAATTGGAAATCAAGAATTGTCAAAAACAAAATACTATAATCCTTAAGAGGTAGAACTGGAACTTAAAAATTCAATGCCACAACTGGGATTTGAACCACAGACCTTCCGCTTGCCGGGCGGACGCTCTACCACTGAGCTATTGTGACAAACTGCCAGAGTGGCATTAAATTCTCAAGTTAGTTCGTATTTTTTTAAGTTCCAGTTCTACCTCTTAAACTTTGCCCACACACGGCTTGTGTGTTTAAAAACACCAACAGTAAGTTTGTTGGCATAAATAAATAATACTATAATCCTATCAAATGACTCATTCTTGCATTTTTGTACAAAGCAATATCACATCATAAAACTCGGTTACAGTCAGTTAGTAAAGAAGTTCCAAAAGATGTTAAGTCTCAGTATAGTTTTCACTGCAAAGGATTGTGGTACTAGTCAGCCGTGATATGAGTGCACTCGGTGAGAAGAGTTACTGAACATCACAAGTAGGCGGGATTTTGGAGATACAGTCGTATAAAGAAAACATCACTAATACCGAGATGCTTGCAATGCTAACGATGTAAACAGAGTAACGCCAGCAGTTCAAAATTACTGTCTACAAGACAGTTAAACTGAAAGCAGTGCCAGTGTTGCCACAATATTATATTGTATGGTTTCTAGAGTCTCTAATAAACATAATTCATTAGTGATATTACTGAAAGTATGATCATAATTGCTTTGTTTTATGCGGTAATATAATGTATCACCTTTTTAAAATTTTGCTTGGAAATATAAGTTTTTTTTATTCATTGACTCATTGTTGCTGCTGTTTTTGATTTTAATAACAATGAAAGAATTCACATTTAACTCTTACAAATTCAATAACCCGTCTTCTTTTAAGATGAACTTGTAACAATACTACAAAATAAATATTATTGGTAGACACAAAGAAAACTTCCCAACAATGCAATCAGTGAGACTACAATAAAAGGTTATCTCATAAGGTCACATTCCGTGTTATCAAAGCCAGCGCAGTAATGCATAGATGCTCAAAATGATTGGGTAGAAGCATGCAAACACTGAAAAAAATTTATGATTTTAAGCGCAGAGATGGTTTAAAGAGGAAGCAATTGAAGACATAATTATAAACGTGGGTCTAGAGAATGATGATGATGACGATGACAATGACGATGATAGTGATCATGATGAGCATTATTCCGAGAATATGGATACTGAAGCAGCTTACAAAGGACGCAGTGACACAGCTGATGTACATCTTGCTAAAACACACAATTTATGTCTAAATAAATTTTTTTGTAGAGTGACCCATTTTAGAGATATTCCTTGTTATTTGTGTCAGTTTCAGAAAACTTGAAACTTTCGTGAAATGCAACATTGTTGTTCATTTTTTTTATATGTTAAGCGTGCAAAGAGAACGGAATCTCAAAGCTAAAAAGATTTGACTATCGCTCAGTCTACTGTATTCTAATATTCCCCTTGCATCTACAAGGAAATAAGCAATAAGATAATTTCTGTAAATGAGTAACACAAAGAAGAGATAGGAATAAGAGTTTGTAAGAATGGTTAGCACAAGAGTAGAGAAAGTCATGTGAGTGCAACACATCAGATTTTTGTTTTATTTACTGCTGACAGATAACAATGATTATGCAAAGCAACAGATAAGATTTAGTCACAAATACGCAATAACTGAGGTTATCTCATCTGCAGATGCTTGCTCCTAACCACAAAGGGTTACAAACGGTAATTGTTAGAAGACCTCACATAGAAACTGACCTTAATTTTGAACACACAGCTTTTTCTATATGGTAATTATCATTTATTTATGCCAATCCTGATTGCACCTCTTTTTCTGCAGGTTGTGAATATCATGGATACAGTAGTGACATCACACGAACTTGGCCCATCAGTGGAAAATTCTCTCAGCCCCAGCGAGATCTCTATGAAGCAGTGCTGGCCGTACAACTGGAGCTGATCTCTCAGTGTGCCAAGTTTCCAAGTCTAGACAGTCTCTTCCACCAAATGTGTATTCTTCTTGGAAGACAGCTCCAGCAACTGGGAGTTCTGTCATCTCGTTCAAGTGAAGAAGAACTTAGCAGGGTAAGTTCGCTACCATTACAATACCTTAGGCATTATACAGGATGATCCATAGAAAATTGAACACTTTTGAAGACCTCATTTAGTTTTATTACCTCAGTGCTACTGGGAGAATTGACTTTTTTTAGTTAATGTTGTTTAACAAAGTATATGAAATGATGCTCAAATGAAGCCAGGATCCATAGAGCATAATGTTACCCAACATTCATCTTCTCGGGATAAGGAAAAACCATGGATATAAACTGTATCTGGGTGGTAGCATCTGTGGCCCAGGTTTGGAAGGTCATGTGTTTGACTCCCATGGATATATTGGGAGTTTTCCCTGTTTGCTAGGCGAATACTGGAAAGGATACCATTTCCATTTGGTATCTTGAAGATTGGAAATGTTGCCAATGAGTGAGTTTGTGTGGGGACTTGCACATTGTAACTGTTGTTGACAACCTGCCCGGAGGGGGACCAATATCAAAACCCATGCATGAACTCTGGTGTCAACATGGATGTTAGGGACCCTCACCTCACCTCACCTCACCTCACCTCACCTCGGTTCCAGCATGCCTATAGCGCACTTTCATCTCATTCCTTCCTCCCAGGGGTCTGGCATATGATTGCCCTAAGAGTGCACAGTGTAGAATCCAGTGCAGTCCAACTCACCCCAACCAACATTTGAACTTGTGACCTCTTGCATGAATGACAGATACAAGAGTACTGATATTGATGTCAGTGCCCCTATCACCCATTGTTGCCTTATGACCATTATTGTCTATTAGTAATTAATTTTTAGTATTACGTTCTCTACTGGTAACCATTTCGAGACATTGCTTGTTATTTGTGTGAGTTTTGGAGAACTTATATTTCTGTCAAATGGAACATCACCATTAATTACTTTCTCTACTGGTAAGTAGGGGAGGTATTGTATTCCACCCAAAAATTCGATGTCGAGATTTCACCGGAAATATATGTTTTGAGGCCCCCTGAATCCAAAAAAGCATTTTTAGAAAAAGGTTTGTCTCTGTGTCAGTCTGTGGACAGTATAACACAAAAACGAAAAGTCGGTTAGAAACCAAAGTTGGTATTAAAGTTTAATGTCTTTCAAGGATGCGACACGAACATTTTGAAGAAAATAGCTCCACCCTAAACTACCCTTTACATGGAAAATTTTTCAAAAATTTTGATTTTCTTGAAAATGGCTCTAACGATTTTGATTAAAATGTCACATGTTTGAGGTATTTTGATGACAAATGAAATGTATATCCTGAATTTCCTGGCTATAGCCCCTGTAGTCGTATTTACTCTGGACGACTTTTGCATAACTGGTAAACCGTTAGAGATAGACCAAATCATACTATACAAAAAATGTACAGCTTGTTAAAATACACAATTTATGTCTCAATAAACTTTCTTGTAAGGTGAACCATTTCGGAGATATTCCTTCTCATGTGTGTGAGTTTTGGAAAACTTAAAGCTTTCGTGAAATGGAACATAGTTATTATTTATTTATGCCAACGGACTGGTTTGAGAATTTAATGCCATTCTGGCAGTTTGTCACAATAGCTCAGTGGTAGAGCAGCCGCCCGGTAAGCAGAAGGTCTGTGGTTCAAATCCCAGTTGTGGCATTGAATTTTTAAGTTCCAGTTCTACCTCTCTGGAACATAGTTGTTCATTTTTTTATATGTTAAGTGAACAAAGAGAACGGAATCTCAACGCTTTAAAAGATTTGACTATCGCACAAAGCCTACTGTATTCCCATATTCCCCTTGTACCTACAAGGAAATAAGCAATAAGATAATTTGTACAAATGTTTATCTCAACTAACATGAAGAAGATATAGGAATAAGAGTTTGTAAGAATGGTTAGTACAAGAGTAGAGAAAGTCATGTGAGTGCAACACATCAGATTTTTGTGTTGTGCGTTTGTGTCTATGAAAACCAACCACATTTTGTTTCTCATATGTGCGATCACTAAGACTGTTCACTTTTTCTACTGGTTAGTCTAGATTTATTTCTGCATTTTCTTTTTTATTGTGATGCCCATCTACCACTGATTGCACACAATTTCCTGTCTTCCCTACACAATGCTGAGATAGCAACTTTGTTGAAAAAGATTGAGTGTTTATTCATGGCAGTTATGAAACCTAGCAACGATTATTTCTGTCTTGTTTTCTCATTATTTATACACATGATCAGTGTTGGTCATACCACCATATTATGACACCAAATAATTTTGGACGTAATAAAATTAGCAAAACAAAATGTAAGATGTATATAGCACGAACTGACACAATATTGGTGAACATAAAACATACACAATAAATAGCAGCATGCACTGACATCTATTCCTGTTTCTCATGAATTAAATGTTCTGCACTTTCAATTTGCCCTACTGTAGCTACAAGAAAATATGTAATAAAGCTATTTCTACAAATATCTATCTCAATTATTAACGTGTAGATAGAAGAATAAGGTTTTATAAGAATAGAATGAAGGGAAAGTCTCATGAATATAACACATCAGAATTGTTTTAATTGGGTTACTTATGTATCATTTTCTTCCCCCCCCCCCCTTTTTTTTTTTTTTTTTTTTTTTTTTTAACCTGATTACCCTCCCCTTATGTAGGACTTACAAGTCAGTGTCTAGAGTCAGACGTCTGTCAGGGAACACAGGAACCTATGTACCAGACAGAGTGAAGTGGTCAGTATGAGAGTGAGGAAGTGATTACCCTCCCCTTATGTAGGACTTACAAGCCAGTGTCTAGAGTCAGACGTCTGTCAGGGAACACAGGAACCTATGTACCAGACAGAGTGAAGTGGTCAGTATGAGAGTGAGGAAGTGATTACCCTCCCCTTATGTAGGACTTACAAGCCAGTGTCTAGAGTCAGACGTCTGTCAGGGAACACAGGAACCTATGTACCAGACAGAGTGAAGTGGTCAGTATGAGAGTGAGGAAGTGATTACCCTCCCCTTATGTAGGACTTACAAGTCAGTGTCTAGAGTCAGACGTCTGTCAGGGAACACAGGAACCTATGTACCAGACAGAGTGAAGTGGTCAGTATGACAGTGAGGAAGTGATTACCCTCCCCTTATGTAGGACTTACAAGCCAGTGTCAAGAGTCAGACGTCTGTCAGGGAACACAGGAACCTATGTACCAGACAGAGTGAAGTGGTCAGTATGAGAGTGAGGAAGTGATTACCCTCCCCTTATGTAGGACTTACAAGACAGTGTCTAGGGTCAGACGTCTGTCAGGGAACACAGGAACCTATGTACCAGACAGAGTGAAGTGATCAGTATGAGAGTGAGGAAGTGATTACCCTCCCCTTATGTAGGACTTACAAGTCAGTGTCTAGAGTCAGACGTCTGTCAGGGAACACAGGAACCTATGTACCAGACAGAGTGAAGTGGTCAGTATGAGAGTGAGGAAGTGATTACCCTCCCCTTATGTAGGACTTACAAGACAGTGTCTAGAGTCAGACGTCTGTCAGGGAACACAGGAACCTATGTACCAGACAGAGTGAAGTGGTCAGTATGACAGTGAGGAAGTGATTACCCTCCCCTTATGTAGGACTTACAAGTCAGTGCCTAGAGTCAGACGTCTGTCAGGGAACACAGGAACCTATGTACCAGACAGAGTGAAGTGGTCAGTATGAGAGTGAGGAAGTCATTACCCTCCTCTTATGTAGGACTTACAAGTCAGTGTCTAGAGTCAGACGTCTGTCAGGGAACACAGGAACCTATGTACCAGACAGAGTGAAGTGGTCAGTATGAGAGTGAGGAAGTGATTACCCTCCCCTTATGTAGGACTTACAAGACAGTGTCTAGAGTCAGACGTCTGTCAGGGAACACAGGAACCTATGTACCACACAGAGTGAAGTAGTCAGTATGAGAGTGAGGAAGTGATTACCCTCCCCTTATGTAGGACTTACAAGTCAGTGTCTAGAGTCAGACGTCTGTCAGGGAACACAGGAACCTATGTACCACACAGAGTGAAGTAGTCAGTATGAGAGTGAGGAAGTGATTACCCTCCCCTTATGTAGGACTTACAAGACAGTGTCTAGAGTCAGACGTCTGTCAGGGAACACATGAACCTATGTATCAGACAGAGTGAAGTGGTCAGTATGAGAGTGAGGAAGTGATTACCCTCCCCTTATGTAGGACTTACAAGTCAGTGTCTAGAGTCAGACGTCTGTCAGGGAACACAGGAACCTATGTACCACACAGAGTGAAGTGCTCAGTATGAGAGTGAGGAAGTGATTACCCTCCCCTTATGTAGGACTTACAAGTCAGTGTCTAGAGTCAGACGTCTGTCAGGGAACACAGGAACCTATGTACCACACAGAGTGAAGTGGTCAGTATGAGAGTGAGGAAGTGATTACCCTCCCCTTATGTAGGACTTACAAGCCAGTGCCTAGAGTCAGACGTCTGTCAGGGAACACAGGAACCTATGTACCAGACAGAGTGAAGTAGTCAGTATGAGAGTGAGGAAGTGATTACCCTCCCCTTATGTAGGACTTACAAGTCAGTGTCTAGAGTCAGACGTCTGTCAGGGAACACAGGAACCTATGTACCAGACAGAGTGAAGTGGTCAGTATGAGAGTGAGGAAGTGATTACCCTCCCCTTATGTAGGACTTACAAGCCAGTGTCTAGAGTCAGACGTCTGTCAGGGAACACAGGAACCTATGTACCAGACAGAGTGAAGTGGTCAGTATGAGAGTGAGGAAGTGATTACCCTTCCCTTATGTAGGACTTACAAGACAGTGTCTAGAGTCAGACGTCTGTCAGGGAACACAGGAACCTATGTACCAGACAGAGTGAAGTGGTCAGTATGAGAGTGAGGAAGTGATTACCCTCCCCTTATGTAGGACTTACAAGACAGTGTCTAGAGTCAGACGTCTGTCAGGGAACACAGGAACCTATGTACCAGACAGAGTGAAGTGGTCAGTATGAGAGTGAGGAAGTGATTACCCTCCCCTTATGTAGGACTTACAAGCCAGTGTCTAGAGTCAGACGTCTGTCAGGGAACACAGGAACCTATGTACCAGACAGAGTGAAGTAGTCAGTATGAGAGTGAGGAAGTGATTACCCTCCCCTTATGTAGGACTTACAAGTCAGTGTCTAGAGTCAGACGTCTGTCAGGGAACACAGGAACCTATGTACCAGACAGAGTGAAGTAGTCAGTATGAGAGTGAGGAAGTGATTACCCTCCCCTTATGTAGGACTTACAAGTCAGTGTCTAGAGTCAGACGTCTGTCAGGGAACACAGGAACCTATGTACCAGACAGAGTGAAGTGGTCAGTATGAGAGTGAGGAAGTGATTACCCTCCCCTTATGTAGGACTTACAAGCCAGTGTCTAGAGTCAGACGTCTGTCAGGGAACACAGGAACCTATGTACCAGACAGAGTGAAGTGGTCAGTATGAGAGTGAGGAAGTGATTACCCTTCCCTTATGTAGGACTTACAAGACAGTGTCTAGAGTCAGACGTCTGTCAGGGAACACAGGAACCTATGTACCAGACAGAGTGAAGTGGTCAGTATGAGAGTGAGGAAGTGATTACCCTCCCCTTATGTAGGACTTACAAGCCTGTGTCTAGAGTCAGACGTCTGTCAGGGAACACAGGAACCTATGTACCAGACAGAGTGAAGTGGTCAGTATGAGAGTGAGGAAGTGGTTACCCTCCCCTTATGTAGGACTTACAAGTCAGTGCCTAGAGTCAGACGTCTGTCAGGGAACACAGGAACCTATGTACCAGACAGAGTGAAGTGGTCAGTATGAGAGTGAGGAAGTGATTACCCTCCCCTTATGTAGGACTTACAAGACAGTGTCTAGAGTCAGACGTCTGTCAGGGAAAACAGGAACCTATGTACCAGACAGAGTGAAGTGGTCAGTATGAGAGTGAGGAAGTGATTATCCTCCCCTTATGTAGGACTTACAAGCCAGTGCCTAGGGTCAGACGTCTGTCAGGGAATACAGGAACCTATGTACCAGACAGAGTGAAGTGGTCAGTATGAGAGTGAGGAAGTGATTACCCTCCCCTTATGTAGGACTTACAAGTCAGTGTCTAGAGTCAGACGTCTGTCAGGGAACACAGGAACCTATGTACCAGACAGAGTGAAGTAGTCAGTATGAGAGTGAGGAAGTGATTACCCTCCCCTTATGTAGGACTTACAAGTCAGTGTCTAGAGTCAGACGTCTGTCAGGGAACACAGGAACCTATGTACCAGACAGAGTGAAGTGGTCAGTATGAGAGTGAGGAAGTGATTACCCTCCCCTTATGTAGGACTTACAAGTCAGTGTGTAGAGTCAGACGTCTGTCAGGGAACACAGGAACCTATGTACCAGACAGAGTGAAGTGGTCAGTATGAGAGTGAGGAAGTGATTACCCTCCCCTTATGTAGGACTTACAAGTCAGTGTCTAGAGTCAGACGTCTGTCAGGGAACACAGGAACCTATGTACCAGACAGAGTGAAGTAGTCAGTATGAGAGTGAGGAAGTGATTACCCTCCCCTTATGTAGGACTTACAAGTCAGTGTCTAGAGTCAGACGTCTGTCAGGGAACACAGGAACCTATGTACCAGACAGAGTGAAGTGGTCAGTATGAGAGTGAGGAAGTGATTACCCTCCCCTTATGTAGGACTTACAAGCCAGTGTCTAGAGTCAGACGTCTGTCAGGGAACACAGGAACCTATGTACCAGACAGAGTGAAGTGGTCAGTATGAGAGTGAGGAAGTGATTACCCTTCCCTTATGTAGGACTTACAAGCCTGTGTCTAGAGTCAGACGTCTGTCAGGGAACACAGGAACCTATGTACCAGACAGAGTGAAGTGGTCAGTATGAGAGTGAGGAAGTGATTACCCTCCCCTTATGTAGGACTTACAAGCCAGTGCCTAGGGTCAGACGTCTGTCAGGGAATACAGGAACCTATGTACCAGACAGAGTGAAGTGGTCAGTATGAGAGTGAGGAAGTGATTACCCTCCCGTTATGTAGGACTTACAAGTCAGTGTCTAGAGTCAGACGTCTGTCAGGGAACACAGGAACCTATGTACCAGACAGAGTGAAGTAGTCAGTATGAGAGTGAGGAAGTGATTACCCTCCCCTTATGTAGGACTTACAAGTCAGTGTCTAGAGTCAGACGTCTGTCAGGGAACACAGGAACCTATGTACCAGACAGAGTGAAGTAGTCAGTATGAGAGTGAGGAAGTGATTACCCTCCCCTTATGTAGGACTTACAAGTCAGTGTCTAGAGTCAGACGTCTGTCAGGGAACACAGGAACCTATGTACCAGACAGAGTGAAGTGGTCAGTATGAGAGTGAGGAAGTGATTACCCTCCCCTTATGTAGGACTTATAAGCCAGTGTCTAGAGTCAGACGTCTGTCAGGGAACACAGGAACCTATGTACCAGACAGAGTGAAGTGGTCAGTATGAGAGTGAGGAAGTGATTACCCTTCCCTTATGTAGGACTTACAAGACAGTGTCTAGAGTCAGACGTCTGTCAGGGAACACAGGAACCTATGTACCAGACAGAGTGAAGTGGTCAGTATGAGAGTGAGGAAGTGATTACCCTCCCCTTATGTAGGACTTACAAGTCAGTGTCTAGAGTCAGACGTCTGTCAGGGAACACAGGAACCTATGTACCAGACAGAGTGAAGTGGTCAGTATGAGAGTGAGGAAGTGATTACCCTCCCCTTATGTAGGACTTACAAGCCAGTGTCTAGAGTCAGACATCTGTCAGGGAACACAGGAACCTATGTACCAGACAGAGTGAAGTGGTCAGTATGAGAGTGAGGAAGTGATTACCCTCCCCTTATGTAGGACTTACAAGACAGTGTCTAGAGTCAGACGTCTGTCAGGGAACACAGGAACCTATGTACCAGACAGAGTGAAGTGGTCAGTATGAGAGTGAGGAAGTGATTACCCTCCCCTTATGTAGGACTTACAAGCCTGTGTCTAGAGTCAGACGTCTGTCAGGGAACACAGGAACCTATGTACCAGACAGAGTGAAGTGGTCAGTATGAGAGTGAGGAAGTGGTTACCCTCCCCTTATGTAGGACTTACAAGTCAGTGCCTAGAGTCAGACGTCTGTCAGGGAACACAGGAACCTATGTACCAGACAGAGTGAAGTGGTCAGTATGAGAGTGAGGAAGTGATTACCCTCCCCTTATGTAGGACTTACAAGTCAGTGTCTAGAGTCAGACGTCTGTCAGGGAACACAGGAACCTATGTACCGGACAGAGTGAAGTGGTCAGTATGAGAGTGAGGAAGTGATTACCCTCCCCTTATGTAGGACTTACAAGCCAGTGTCTAGAGTCAGACGTCTGTCAGGGAACACAGGAACCTATGTACCAGACAGAGTGAAGTGGTCAGTATGAGAGTGAGGAAGTGATTACCCTCCCCTTATGTAGGACTTACAAGACAGTGTCTAGAGTCAGACGTCTGTCAGGGAACACAGGAACCTATGTACCAGACAGAGTGAAGTGGTCAGTATGAGAGTGAGGAAGTGATTACCCTCCCCTTATGTAGGACTTACAAGTCAGTGCCTAGAGTCAGACGTCTGTCAGGGAACACAGGAACCTATGTACCAGACAGAGTGAAGTGGTCAGTATGAGAGTGAGGAAGTGATTACCCTCCCCTTATGTAGGACTTACAAGCCAGTGTCTAGAGTCAGACATCTGTCAGGGAACACAGGAACCTATGTACCAGACAGAGTGAAGTGGTCAGTATGAGAGTGAGGAAGTGATTACCCTCCCCTTATGTAGGACTTACAAGACAGTGTCTAGAGTCAGACGTCTGTCAGGGAACACAGGAACCTATGTACCAGACAGAGTGAAGTGGTCAGTATGAGAGTGAGGAAGTGATTACCCTCCCCTTATGTAGGACTTACAAGCCTGTGTCTAGAGTCAGACGTCTGTCAGGGAACACAGGAACCTATGTACCAGTCAGAGTGAAGTGGTCAGTATGAGAGTGAGGAAGTGATTACCCTCCCCTTATGTAGGACTTACAAGCCTGTGTCTAGAGTCAGACGTCTGTCAGGGAACACAGGAACCTATGTACCAGACAGAGTGAAGTGGTCAGTATGAGAGTGAGGAAGTGGTTACCCTCCCCTTATGTAGGACTTACAAGTCAGTGCCTAGAGTCAGACGTCTGTCAGGGAACACAGGAACCTGTGTACCAGACAGAGTGAAGTGGTCAGTATGAGAGTGAGGAAGTGATTACCCTCCCCTTATGTAGGACTTACAAGTCAGTGTCTAGAGTCAGACGTCTGTCAGGGAACACAGGAATCTGTGTACCAGACAGAGTGAAGTGGTCAGTATGAGAGTGAGGAAGTGATTACCCTCCCCTTATGTAGGACTTACAAGACAGTGTCTAGAGTCAGACGTCTGTCAGGGAACACAGGAACCTATGTACCAGACAGAGTGAAGTGGTCAGTATGAGAGTGAGGAAGTGATTACCCTCCCCTTATGTAGGACTTACAAGCCTGTGTCTAGAGTCAGACGTCTGTCAGGGAACACAGGAACCTATGTACCAGACAGAGTGAAGTGGTCAGTATGAGAGTGAGGAAGTGGTTACCCTCCCCTTATGTAGGACTTACAAGTCAGTGCCTAGAGTCAGACGTCTGTCAGGGAACACAGGAACCTATGTACCAGACAGAGTGAAGTGGTCAGTATGAGAGTGAGGAAGTGATTACCCTCCCCTTATGTAGGACTTACAAGCCAGTGTCTAGAGTCAGACATCTGTCAGGGAACACAGGAACCTATGTACCAGACAGAGTGAAGTGGTCAGTATGAGAGTGAGGAAGTGATTACCCTCCCCTTATGTAGGACTTACAAGACAGTGTCTAGAGTCAGACGTCTGTCAGGGAACACAGGAACCTATGTACCAGACAGAGTGAAGTGGTCAGTATGAGAGTGAGGAAGTGATTACCCTCCCCTTATGTAGGACTTACAAGCCTGTGTCTAGAGTCAGACGTCTGTCAGGGAACACAGGAACCTATGTACCAGTCAGAGTGAAGTGGTCAGTATGAGAGTGAGGAAGTGATTACCCTCCCCTTATGTAGGACTTACAAGCCTGTGTCTAGAGTCAGACGTCTGTCAGGGAACACAGGAACCTATGTACCAGACAGAGTGAAGTGGTCAGTATGAGAGTGAGGAAGTGGTTACCCTCCCCTTATGTAGGACTTACAAGTCAGTGCCTAGAGTCAGACGTCTGTCAGGGAACACAGGAACCTGTGTACCAGACAGAGTGAAGTGGTCAGTATGAGAGTGAGGAAGTGATTACCCTCCCCTTATGTAGGACTTACAAGTCAGTGTCTAGAGTCAGACGTCTGTCAGGGAACACAGGAATCTATGTACCAGACAGAGTGAAGTGGTCAGTATGAGAGTGAGGAAGTGATTACCCTCCCCTTATGTAGGACTTACAAGCCAGTGTCTAGAGTCACACATATTCAGGGAACACAGGAACCTATGTACCAGACAGAGTGAAGTGGTCAGTATGAGAGTGAGGAAGTGATTACCCTCCCCTTATGTAGGACTTACAAGCCAGTGTCTAGAGTCAGACATCTGTCAGGGAACACAGGAACCTATGTACCAGACAGAGTGAAGTGGTCAGTATCAGAGTGAGGAAGTGATTACCCTCCCCTTATGTAGGACTTACAAGACAGTGTCTAGAGTCAGACGTCTGTCAGGGAACACAGGAACCTATGTACCAGACAGAGTGAAGTGGTCAGTATGAGAGTGAGGAAGTGATTACCCTCCCCTTATGTAGGACTTACAAGCCTGTGTCTAGAGTCAGACGTCTGTCAGGGAACACAGGAACCTATGTACCAGACAGAGTGAAGTGGTCAGTATGAGAGTGAGGAAGTGGTTACCCTCCCCTTATGTAGGACTTACAAGTCAGTGCCTAGAGTCAGACGTCTGTCAGGGAACACAGGAACCTATGTACCAGACAGAGTGAAGTGGTCAGTATGAGAGTGAGGAAGTGATTACCCTCCCCTTATGTAGGACTTTACAAGGCAGTGTCTAGAGTCAGACGTCTGTCAGGGAACACAGGAACCTATGTACCAGACAGAGTGAAGTGGTCAGTATGAGAGTGAGGAATTGATTACCCTCCCCTTATGTAGGACTTACAAGACAGTGTCTAGAGTCAGACGTCTGTCAGGGAACACAGGAACCTATGTACCAGACAGAGTGAAGTGGTCAGTATGAGAGTGAGGAAGTGATTACCCTCCCCTTATGTAGGACTTACAAGGCAGTGCCTAGAGTCAGACGTCTGTCAGGGAACACAGGAACCTATGTACCAGACAGAGTGAAGTGGTCAGTATGAGAGTGAGGAAGTGATTACCCTCCCCTTATGTAGGACTTACAAGCCAGTGTCTAGAGTCAGACATCTGTCAGGGAACACAGGAACCTATGTACCAGACAGAGTGAAGTGGTCAGTATATGAGTAAGGAAGTGATTACCCTCCCCTTATGTAGGACTTACAAGACAGTGTCTAGAGTCAGACTTCTGTCAGGGAACACAGGAACCTATGTACCAGACAGAGTGAAGTGGTCAGTATGAGAGTGAGGAAGTGATTACCCTCCCCTTATGTAGGACTTACAAGTCAGTGTCTAGAGTCAGACATCTGTCGGGTAACACAGGAACCTATGTACCAGACAGAGTGAAGTGGTCAGTATGAGAGTGAGGAAGTGATTACCCTCCCCTTATGTAGGACTTACAAGCCAGTGTCTAGAGTCAGACGTCTGTCAGGGAACACAGGAACCTATGTACCAGACAGAGTGAAGTGGTCAGTATGAGAGTGAGGAAGTGATTACCCTCCCCTTATGTAGGACTTACAAGACAGTGTCTAGAGTCAGACTTCTGTCAGGGAACACAGGAACCTATGTACCAGACAGAGTGAAGTGGTCAGTATGAGAGTGAGGAAGTGATTACCCTCCCCTTATGTAGGACTTACAAGTCAGTGTCTAGAGTCAGACGTCTGTCAGGGAACACAGGAACCTATGTACCAGACAGAGTGAAGTGGTCAGTATGAGAGTGAGGAAGTGATTACCCTCCCCTTATGTAGGACTTACAAGTCAGTGTCTAGAGTCAGACATCTGTCAGGGAACACAGGAACCTATGTACCAGACAGAGTGAAGTGGTCAGTATGAGAGTTAGGAAGTGATTACCCTCCCCTTATGTAGGACTTACAAGCCAGTGTCTAGAGTCAGACGTCTGTCAGGGAACACATGAACCTATGTACCAGACAGAATGAAGTGGTCATTATGAGAGTGAGGAAGTGATTACCCTCCCCTTATGTAGGACTTACAAGTCAGTGTCTAGAGTCAGACGTCTGTCGGGGAACACAGGAACCTATGTACCAGACAGAGTGAAGTGGTCATTATGAGAGTGAGGAAGTGATTACCCTCCCCTTGTGTAGGACTTACAAGTCAGTGTCTAGAGTCAGACGTCTGTCGGGGAACACAGGAACCTATGTATCAGACAGAGTGAAGTAGTCAGTATGAGAGTGAGGAAGTGATTGCCCTCCCCTTGTGTAGGACTTACAAGCCAGTGTCTAGGGTCAGACGTCTGTCGGGGAACACAGGAACCTATGTACCAGACAGAGTGAAGTGGTCAGTATGAGAGTGAGGAAGTGATTACCCTCCCCTTATGTAGGACCTACAAGCCAGTGTCTAGAGTCAGACGTCTGTCGGGGAACAGAGGAACCTATGTACCAGACAGAGTGAAGTGGTCAGTATGAGAGTGAGGAAGTGGTTACCCTCCCCTTATGTAGGACTTACAAGCCAGTGCCTAGAGTCAGACGTCTGTCAGGGAACACAGGAACCTATGTACCAGACAGAGTGAAGTAGTCAGTATGAGAGTGAGGAAGTGATTACCCTCCCCTTATGTAGGACTTACAAGTCAGTGTCTAGAGTCAGACGTCTGTCAGGGAACACAGGAACCTATGTACCAGACAGAGTGAAGTAGTCAGTATGAGAGTGAGGAAGTGATTACCCTCCCCTTATGTAGGACTTACAAGTCAGTGTCTAGAGTCAGACGTCTGTCAGGGAACACAGGAACCTATGTACCAGACAGAGTGAAGTGGTCAGTATGAGAGTAAGGAAGTGATTACCCTCCCCTTATGTAGGACTTACAAGCCAGTGTCTAGAGTCAGACGTCTGTCAGGGAACACAGGAACCTATGTACCAGACAGAGTGAAGTGGTCAGTATGAGAGTGAGGAAGTGATTACCCTTCCCTTATGTAGGACTTACAAGACAGTGTCTAGAGTCAGACGTCTGTCAGGGAACACAGGAACCTATGTACCAGACAGAGTGAAGTGGTCAGTATGAGAGTGAGGAAGTGATTACCCTCCCCTTATGTAGGACTTACAAGACAGTGTCTAGAGTCAGACGTCTGTCAGGGAACACAGGAACCTATGTGCCAGACAGAGTGAAGTGGTCAGTATGAGAGTGAGGAAGTGATTACCCTCCCCTTATGTAGGACTTACAAGCCAGTGTCTAGAGTCAGACATCTGTCAGGGAACACAGGAACCTATGTACCAGACAGAGTGAAGTAGTCAGTATGAGAGTGAGGAAGTGATTACCCTCCCCTTATGTAGGACTTACAAGTCAGTGTCTAGAGTCAGACGTCTGTCAGGGAACACAGGAACCTATGTACCAGACAGAGTGAAGTAGTCAGTATGAGAGTGAGGAAGTGATTACCCTCCCCTTATGTAGGACTTACAAGTCAGTGTCTAGAGTCAGACGTCTGTCAGGGAACACAGGAACCTATGTACCAGACAGAGTGAAGTGGTCAGTATGAGAGTGAGGAAGTGATTACCCTCCCCTTATGTAGGACTTACAAGCCAGTGTCTAGAGTCAGACGTCTGTCAGGGAACACAGGAACCTATGTACCAGACAGAGTGAAGTGGTCAGTATGAGAGTGAGGAAGTGATTACCCTTCCCTTATGTAGGACTTACAAGACAGTGTCTAGAGTCAGACGTCTGTCAGGGAACACAGGAACCTATGTACCAGACAGAGTGAAGTGGTCAGTATGAGAGTGAGGAAGTGATTACCCTCCCCTTATGTAGGACTTACAAGCCTGTGTCTAGAGTCAGACGTCTGTCAGGGAACACAGGAACCTATGTACCAGACAGAGTGAAGTGGTCAGTATGAGAGTGAGGAAGTGGTTACCCTCCCCTTATGTAGGACTTACAAGTCAGTGCCTAGAGTCAGACGTCTGTCAGGGAACACAGGAACCTATGTACCAGACAGAGTGAAGTGGTCAGTATGAGAGTGAGGAAGTGATTACCCTCCCCTTATGTAGGACTTACAAGACAGTGTCTAGAGTCAGACGTCTGTCAGGGAACACAGGAACCTATGTACCAGACAGAGTGAAGTGGTCAGTATGAGAGTGAGGAAGTGATTATCCTCCCCTTATGTAGGACTTACAAGCCAGTGCCTAGGGTCAGACGTCTGTCAGGGAATACAGGAACCTATGTACCAGACAGAGTGAAGTGGTCAGTATGAGAGTGAGGAAGTGATTACCCTCCCCTTATGTAGGACTTACAAGTCAGTGTCTAGAGTCAGACGTCTGTCAGGGAACACAGGAACCTATGTACCAGACAGAGTGAAGTAGTCAGTATGAGAGTGAGGAAGTGATTACCCTCCCCTTATGTAGGACTTACAAGTCAGTGTCTAGAGTCAGACGTCTGTCAGGGAACACAGGAACCTATGTACCAGACAGAGTGAAGTAGTCAGTATGAGAGTGAGGAAGTGATTACCCTCCCCTTATGTAGGACTTACAAGTCAGTGTCTAGAGTCAGACGTCTGTCAGGGAACACAGGAACCTATGTACCAGACAGAGTGAAGTGGTCAGTATGAGAGTGAGGAAGTGATTACCCTCCCCTTATGTAGGACTTACAAGCCAGTGTCTAGAGTCAGACGTCTGTCAGGGAACACAGGAACCTATGTACCAGACAGAGTGAAGTGGTCAGTATGAGAGTGAGGAAGTGATTACCCTTCCCTTATGTAGGACTTACAAGCCTGTGTCTAGAGTCAGACGTCTGTCAGGGAACACAGGAACCTATGTACCAGACAGAGTGAAGTGGTCAGTATGAGAGTGAGGAAGTGGTTACCCTCCCCTTATGTAGGACTTACAAGTCAGTGCCTAGAGTCAGACGTCTGTCAGGGAACACAGGAACCTATGTACCAGACAGAGTGAAGTGGTCAGTATGAGAGTGAGGAAGTGATTACCCTCCCCTTATGTAGGACTTACAAGACAGTGTCTAGAGTCAGACGTCTGTCAGGGAACACAGGAACCTATGTACCAGACAGAGTGAAGTGGTCAGTATGAGAGTGAGGAAGTGATTACCCTCCCCTTATGTAGGACTTACAAGCCAGTGCCTAGGGTCAGACGTCTGTCAGGGAATACAGGAACCTATGTACCAGACAGAGTGAAGTGGTCAGTATGAGAGTGAGGAAGTGATTACCCTCCCGTTATGTAGGACTTACAAGTCAGTGTCTAGAGTCAGACGTCTGTCAGGGAACACAGGAACCTATGTACCAGACAGAGTGAAGTAGTCAGTATGAGAGTGAGGAAGTGATTACCCTCCCCTTATGTAGGACTTACAAGTCAGTGTCTAGAGTCAGACGTCTGTCAGGGAACACAGGAACCTATGTACCAGACAGAGTGAAGTAGTCAGTATGAGAGTGAGGAAGTGATTACCCTCCCCTTATGTAGGACTTACAAGTCAGTGTCTAGAGTCAGACGTCTGTCAGGGAACACAGGAACCTATGTACCAGACAGAGTGAAGTGGTCAGTATGAAAGTGAGGAAGTGATTACCCTCCCCTTATGTAGGACTTACAAGCCAGTGTCTAGAGTCAGACGTCTGTCAGGGAACACAGGAACCTATGTACCAGACAGAGTGAAGTGGTCAGTATGAGAGTGAGGAAGTGATTACCCTTCCCTTATGTAGGACTTACAAGACAGTGTCTAGAGTCAGACGTCTGTCAGGGAACACAGGAACCTATGTACCAGACAGAGTGAAGTGGTCAGTATGAGAGTGAGGAAGTGATTACCCTCCCCTTATGTAGGACTTACAAGTCAGTGTCTAGAGTCAGACGTCTGTCAGGGAACACAGGAACCTATGTACCAGACAGAGTGAAGTGGTCAGTATGAGAGTGAGGAAGTGATTACCCTCCCCTTATGTAGGACTTACAAGCCAGTGTCTAGAGTCAGACATCTGTCAGGGAACACAGGAACCTATGTACCAGACAGAGTGAAGTGGTCAGTATGAGAGTGAGGAAGTGATTACCCTCCCCTTATGTAGGACTTACAAGACAGTGTCTAGAGTCAGACGTCTGTCAGGGAACACAGGAACCTATGTACCAGACAGAGTGAAGTGGTCAGTATGAGAGTGAGGAAGTGATTACCCTCCCCTTATGTAGGACTTACAAGCCTGTGTCTAGAGTCAGACGTCTGTCAGGGAACACAGGAACCTATGTACCAGACAGAGTGAAGTGGTCAGTATGAGAGTGAGGAAGTGGTTACCCTCCCCTTATGTAGGACTTACAAGTCAGTGCCTAGAGTCAGACGTCTGTCAGGGAACACAGGAACCTATGTACCAGACAGAGTGAAGTGGTCAGTATGAGAGTGAGGAAGTGATTACCCTCCCCTTATGTAGGACTTACAAGTCAGTGTCTAGAGTCAGACGTCTGTCAGGGAACACAGGAACCTATGTACCGGACAGAGTGAAGTGGTCAGTATGAGAGTGAGGAAGTGATTACCCTCCCCTTATGTAGGACTTACAAGCCAGTGTCTAGAGTCAGACGTCTGTCAGGGAACACAGGAACCTATGTACCAGACAGAGTGAAGTGGTCAGTATGAGAGTGAGGAAGTGATTACCCTCCCCTTATGTAGGACTTACAAGACAGTGTCTAGAGTCAGACGTCTGTCAGGGAACACAGGAACCTATGTACCAGACAGAGTGAAGTGGTCAGTATGAGAGTGAGGAAGTGATTACCCTCCCCTTATGTAGGACTTACAAGTCAGTGCCTAGAGTCAGACGTCTGTCAGGGAACACAGGAACCTATGTACCAGACAGAGTGAAGTGGTCAGTATGAGAGTTAGGAAGTGATTACCCTCCCCTTATGTAGGACTTACAAGCCAGTGTCTAGAGTCAGACATCTGTCAGGGAACACAGGAACCTATGTACCAGACAGAGTGAAGTGGTCAGTATGAGAGTGAGGAAGTGATTACCCTCCCCTTATGTAGGACTTACAAGACAGTGTCTAGAGTCAGACGTCTGTCAGGGAACACAGGAACCTATGTACCAGACAGAGTGAAGTGGTCAGTATGAGAGTGAGGAAGTGATTACCCTCCCCTTATGTAGGACTTACAAGCCTGTGTCTAGAGTCAGACGTCTGTCAGGGAACACAGGAACCTATGTACCAGTCAGAGTGAAGTGGTCAGTATGAGAGTGAGGAAGTGATTACCCTCCCCTTATGTAGGACTTACAAGCCTGTGTCTAGAGTCAGACGTCTGTCAGGGAACACAGGAACCTATGTACCAGACAGAGTGAAGTGGTCAGTATGAGAGTGAGGAAGTGGTTACCCTCCCCTTATGTAGGACTTACAAGTCAGTGCCTAGAGTCAGACGTCTGTCAGGGAACACAGGAACCTGTGTACCAGACAGAGTGAAGTGGTCAGTATGAGAGTGAGGAAGTGATTACCCTCCCCTTATGTAGGACTTACAAGTCAGTGTCTAGAGTCAGACGTCTGTCAGGGAACACAGGAATCTATGTACCAGACAGAGTGAAGTGGTCAGTATGAGAGTGAGGAAGTGATTACCCTCCCCTTATGTAGGACTTACAAGCCAGTGTCTAGAGTCACACATCTGTCAGGGAACACAGGAACCTATGTACCAGACAGAGTGAAGTGGTCAGTATGAGAGTGAGGAAGTGATTACCCTCCCTTATGTAGGACTTACAAGCCAGTGTCTAGAGTCAGACATCTGTCAGGGAACACAGGAACCTATGTACCAGACAGAGTGAAGTGGTCAGTATGAGAGTGAGGAAGTGATTACCCTCCCCTTATGTAGGACTTACAAGACAGTGTCTAGAGTCAGACGTCTGTCAGGGAACACAGGAACCTATGTACCAGACAGAGTGAAGTGGTCAGTATGAGAGTGAGGAAGTGATTACCCTCCCCTTATGTAGGACTTACAAGCCTGTGTCTAGAGTCAGACGTCTGTCAGGGAACACAGGAACCTATGTACCAGACAGAGTGAAGTGGTCAGTATGAGAGTGAGGAAGTGGTTACCCTCCCCTTATGTAGGACTTACAAGTCAGTGCCTAGAGTCAGACGTCTGTCAGGGAACACAGGAACCTATGTACCAGACAGAGTGAAGTGGTCAGTATGAGAGTGAGGAAGTGATTACCCTCCCCTTATGTAGGACTTACAAGGCAGTGTCTAGAGTCAGACGTCTGTCAGGGAACACAGGAACCTATGTACCAGACAGAGTGAAGTGGTCAGTATGAGAGTGAGGAATTGATTACCCTCCCCTTATGTAGGACTTACAAGACAGTGTCTAGAGTCAGACGTCTGTCAGGGAACACAGGAACCTATGTACCAGACAGAGTGAAGTGGTCAGTATGAGAGTGAGGAAGTGATTACCCTCCCCTTATGTAGGACTTACAAGGCAGTGCCTAGAGTCAGACGTCTGTCAGGGAACACAGGAACCTATGTACCAGACAGAGTGAAGTGGTCAGTATGAGAGTGAGGAAGTGATTACCCTCCCCTTATGTAGGACTTACAAGCCAGTGTCTAGAGTCAGACATCTGTCAGGGAACACAGGAACCTATGTACCAGACAGAGTGAAGTGGTCAGTATATGAGTAAGGAAGTGATTACCCTCCCCTTATGTAGGACTTACAAGACAGTGTCTAGAGTCAGACTTCTGTCAGGGAACACAGGAACCTATGTACCAGACAGAGTGAAGTGGTCAGTATGAGAGTGAGGAAGTGATTACCCTCCCCTTATGTAGGACTTACAAGTCAGTGTCTAGAGTCAGACATCTGTCGGGTAACACAGGAACCTATGTACCAGACAGAGTGAAGTGGTCAGTATGAGAGTGAGGAAGTGATTACCCTCCCCTTATGTAGGACTTACAAGCCAGTGTCTAGAGTCAGACGTCTGTCAGGGAACACAGGAACCTATGTGCCAGACAGAGTGAAGTGGTCAGTATGAGAGTGAGGAAGTGATTACCCTCCCCTTATGTAGGACTTACAAGACAGTGTCTAGAGTCAGACTTCTGTCAGGGAACACAGGAACCTATGTACCAGACAGAGTGAAGTGGTCAGTATGAGAGTGAGGAAGTGATTACCCTCCCCTTATGTAGGACTTACAAGTCAGTGTCTAGAGTCAGACGTCTGTCAGGGAACACAGGAACCTATGTACCAGACAGAGTGAAGTGGTCAGTATGAGAGTTAGGAAGTGATTACCCTCCCCTTATGTAGGACTTACAAGCCAGTGTCTAGAGTCAGACGTCTGTCAGGGAACACATGAACCTATGTACCAGACAGAATGAAGTGGTCATTATGAGAGTGAGGAAGTGATTACCCTCCCCTTATGTAGGACTTACAAGTCAGTGTCTAGAGTCAGACGTCTGTCGGGGAACACAGGAACCTATGTACCAGACAGAGTGAAGTGGTCATTATGAGAGTGAGGAAGTGATTACCCTCCCCTTGTGTAGGACTTACAAGTCAGTGTCTAGAGTCAGACGTCTGTCGGGGAACACAGGAACCTATGTATCAGACAGAGTGAAGTAGTCAGTATGAGAGTGAGGAAGTGATTGCCCTCCCCTTGTGTAGGACTTACAAGCCAGTGTCTAGGGTCAGACGTCTGTCGGGGAACACAGGAACCTATGTACCAGACAGAGTGAAGTGGTCAGTATGAGAGTGAGGAAGTGATTACCCTCCCCTTATGTAGGACCTACAAGCCAGTGTCTAGAGTCAGACGTCTGTCGGGGAACAGAGGAACCTATGTACCAGACAGAGTGAAGTGGTCACTATGAGAGTGAGGAAGTGATTACCCTCCCCTTATGTTGGACTTACAAGTCAGTGTCTAGAGTCAGACGTCTGTCGGGGAACAGAGGAGCCTATGTACCAGACAGAGTGAAGTGGTCAGTATGAGAGTGAGGAAGTGATTACCCTCCCCTTATGTTGTTGTTAGCTAATGCTGGACTTCTGACAATGAAGTCACCAATCCTCCCGCTCTCCAATATCCTTCACTGATATTGAAGAGAGCAATAGCAGTAATAGTAACCGCTTTTTAGAGAGCACCAGATTTTTATGTTTTGGCAGTCACATCGCTCCCTCACAACCCCCAGAATGTCTGGAGGACCACACCTGTCGTTGGTTTACGGGTCTCACCGACCTGACCAGGAGAATTATCAAAATAAATTCACCGACCACATCCTCTGATCACCAATCACAGGACGTATTACATGCCATGACAGGTCAGCATGTTGGGGTGAAGATTTTATAGAGAAATGGAGAGGTTGGAAAAATAAAAAGACTCCCTAGCCCTCGGGAACCCTAATAGCATCGGGGTCAGAAGAGAACAAGAGATGACCAAGGTAAGGTCAGATAGAAAAGTTACAGTGAGGAGCAAAACACCAGTAAGTGGAAGTAATGTTCTGCTCAGCTTGGGTACCTTGTGGTCGCTATTCACATATCCCCTAGACGGAGACCCCTGAGTCAAGAAAACAAATATAAAAGTTGTGAGATTTGCTCTTATTTCAATTGTTCATAAATATGGAAAAATGAAGTCAGTTTTTCTCAATTGGAAGCTAAAAATGCTCACTAGTTGATTGTCATTTGTATGATTTCTCTGTACCGTCACAATACAGCATCCAGCAATAATCTGCCATCATTGCCTCATTCCAGAAACCCCAGTAACAATTCTGCATCACTTTGATGTCCTGGTGAAATCTTTTACCCATTTCATCATTTACATCAGCAAGGTTGAATGGAAAAAAATCTAAATGGGAATCTAGGAAGTTAATTTTCAGTGACATGTGAACACCCATTTCTTTATAAGCATGAAGCAGTTCCAGCACTCCTTGTTTGTAGTGAGGTGACTTTGTTTTCCCAAGAAAATTCATGCAAACCCACTTGAAGTAATTCCAAGCTCTCAATTCAGTCTCATTTAATCCTTTTGGAAATTCTTCATCATGCAACAGTTCCCTTATCTGTGGTCCCACAAACACGCTTTCCTTCAGTTTTGCGGCTGATATGAAACTAAACTTATCTTTCAGGTATTCAAATGTAATTGAATTGGCCTTTCCAAGAGTTTTTACAAAACTTTTCACTAGTCCAAGCTTTATGTGGACAGAGGGAAGTAGTACTTTTTCAGGATCAACCAGTTGGATGTACTTGACATTTTCTTCTCCTGAGTTGAAAGTGCTTCTTTGCTTCCAGTTATGCTCGACGTAATGTTCTTCTGTTTTTTGACTGTTCAATAGGCACAGGAAGCAGCAGGATTTTGTAACCCCCCCATTGCGTTCCCAATAGCATTCTAGAATTTTCAAATCTCCACAGATATTCCACTGGTGGGAGTTGTAATTAATCGCTTCTAATACCACACCAATGTTTTCATAACTTTCCTTTAGATGGACAGAATGGGCAATGGGTACAGAAGGCTTCAGGTTTCATCCATTATGTAGAACCTAATGGCATCGAACTTTTCCTTTTCAGCATCCATTCCCCTAAACCTGTCACACATGGCTTACATGTGATATGTGAGGCCCAATTTTTATCCTGATCGCCCAGTGGAACGCCTAAGTATAGCTGGTACAATTTCTTCTGTGGTTTACCGGGAGAAATACGAACTGCTTTGAGAATTCAATGTCATTCTAGCAGGTTGTCACAGTAGCTTCATGGTTAGAGCACCCACCTAGTAAGCGGAGGGTCTGTGGTTCAAATCCCAACTGTGGCATTGAATTTTTAAGTTCCAGTTCTATCTCTCAAACATTGCCCACACACGGCTTGTGTGTTTAAAAACACCAACAGTAAGTTTGTTGGCATAAATCAATAATAATTACCATCTGAAGATTATTTAAGCCTTTGACATAAAGTACTTGCAATAGTAAGTCACCATTGGGGTAATTGTCTCTGATGTGAGACTGCCTTTGTGGTTTACCGGGAGAAATATGAACTGGTTTGAGAATTCATTGTCATTCTGGCAGCTTGTCATAGTAGCATAATGGTTAGAGCACCCACCTTAGTAAGTGGAGGGTCTGTGTCATTGAATTTTTAAGTTCCAGTTCTACCTCTTAAATACGGCTGTTCTGTTATGGTTGCCACATTGTGGGAAACTACCAAGTCTACCCAAATTAGTATTTCTTACTCAGTTTATTTTCTTTGAAATTTATTTGGTACAAACCTTATCATTCTTTTTAAACACATATTTCTTTCCTTTCCTTTCTTTTTTTTTCCTTCTGCATTGCCACCTCTGAATATAAATATAAATTAAATAAGAACAAAAACCAAAGGTTATATGCAATTCCTTATAGGGGATATGTGAATTTGTAATGGTTAGAGAAAATCATTGACTATTTCCTCCCCTTATGTAGAACTTACAAGCCAGTGTCTAGAGTCAGACGCCTGTGCTTTTTTTTTTTGGTGGTGGTGGGGAAAAAGGCTACTTACGTCCATGCATGCGAGTGTAAGACTCCTACCCTGGCTTCGAACCCAGGCAGCCTACTCACTAAAAAAAAACCCACCGGAAGTCTTGAGGTCAAGGCCTCTATGCTGCAGTACCGCATAAAGCACCTGCCCATTCTGTGGTGAGAGATGGAAGCTGCCTGCCAGTGGCAGTAACAGCGAGTATTACTGATGTGCTGAAGGGCAAACATGACATAAGCCCTGAGTGCCCCCTGGTAGTAATTAATGGTGATGTGTTTGATAGTTGATGGTGTTCTTTTGTGTTTCAGCCATTTGGCATCGTTAGGTGTAGATGGATGTGAGGGATGAGTGAAATGAGAGTGTTTAGTTTTTAAATCTCCACCCGAAGGTTTCGTTTCTTGTCCTTAGAGTTTTTTTTTATTTTATTATTTTTTTTTTTTTTTTAAATTATTTATATTAAGTCCTATAATCTATACTAGAAGTATGTTACAATATACTTATATAACTAGGTGCAGTTATGGTGACATGATTTACAACTTGTAGAGCTAACTTCTACTGCGTCTGTTGATCTTACTTACTATGGTGTTATCAAGCCGGAGGCTTCGTCATTAATCGTGTACCTGATCTTGCCTGGTCGTATAAGTGCACACATGGCGGGCTGTCTGCCTGAAGTGCAGGAGCGAGCCTGTGCCACTACCGGGGAGGCCCTCGTCTCCCGGGGTCCGCCTTGGCTAGGTAGCACAAGGACTTGTGAGGGCTTGAGTGTAAATGTGTGTATTTTAGTGTTATGTGTTTGTTGAGTGCTTCCCTTCATCCCCTAACCAGTAATTTCATGGTACTAAATTATTCAGGTATTCCTGTATGTTCAGTTCAGGTTCGCCTATACTTATAGTGCGATCGAACAATGATAGAGGGCGGAGGTGTTTGTCGCGAGTCATATCATACTCCTCGAGCATTCGTATTTGCTCGTTGTGGTTCTTATTCTTTTTGGCGTATAGGTTGCATGCCAGGTATTTAATAAACTGCTCGATTGTGAGCATTTTTAGGTCTTCAAGTAACTGGTACGTCGGAGCCTCTGGGGGTAGTTTTGCAATAATTCGCAGTATTCTATTTTGCATCGTTTGGAGGCGCTTTGTGTGCATTTTTGCCGCATATCCCCATACCGGGGCGGCGTAAGTTAAGATGGGTCGGATCAGCGTCTTATAGAGCGTAAATCCCATGCGTAGCTTAAGGCTGCTGTTGAGATTTATCAGCGGGTACAGTCTGTTGAGTTGGCCATTGGCCTTTGCTCTGGCTGAGTTAATATGCTCTCTCTATGTGAGATATTCATCCATCTTAACCCCTAGGTACGTGACAGATGTCTCACACCCGATAGGTTCCTGAATTAGGGTGAGGGGTGGGAGGGCTCGCCTTCTTTGTCTGTGCAATATTCACCTGGTAAAAATGATTGCTTGGCTTTTTCTTGCATTCAGTTTTAACTTCCATTTGGTGAACCAGGGCTCCAATGTGTTTAGAGCATTCTGGAGCCGCAGGTGTATGATGCGTGGCCAGGGCCGTGTCGGACGCGTATATGTATTTATCTACTCGGACTAGTGGTGGTAGATCGTTGATATATATATTAAATAACGTAGGCCCGAGTAAACTTCCTTGTGGGACTCCCACGTTTATGGGGTGCAATGAGGATTCGGTATTCTCAATTGAGATTCTGAAACTCCTTCCGCTGAGATAATCTTTTATTAGGGCGACCATTGAATCTTGTACCCCTATGTGAATGAGTTTGTGCAGTAATCCTGCATGCTACACTTTATCGAAAGCGCGTTCTATGTCCAATAGGACCACGCCTGTCGATCGTTTAGTGTTAAATCCCCTGGTGATACTTTCGGTAAGCCTAAGGATCTGTAGTGTTGTAGAGTGGTCGCCCTAAAGCCGTACTGGTCGTCAGTTATCACGTTTTTAATTAGAAACGAGTTAAGGCGTTTAAGTATTATTTTCTCTAGCAGTTTACTTAGTGTGCTTAAGGGAGCACAGGAACCTATGTACCAGACAGAGTGAAGTGGTCAGTATGAGAGTCAGGAAGTGATTACCCTCCCCTTATGTAGGACTTACAAGCCAGTGTCTAGGGTCAGACGTCTGTCAGGGAACACAGGAACCTATGTACCAGACAAAGTGAAGTGGTCAGTATGAGAGTGAGGAAGTGATTACCCTCCTCTTATGTAGGACTTACAAGCCAGTGTCTAGAGTCAGACGTCTGTCAGGGAACACAGGAACCTATGTACCAGACAGAGTGAAGTGGTCAGTATGAGAGTGAGGAAGTGATTACCTTCCCCTTATGTAGGACTTACAAGCCAGTGTCTAGAGTCAGACGTCTGTCAGGGAACACAGGAACCTATGTACCAGACAGAGTGAAGTGGTCAGTATGAGAGTGAGGAAGAGGATGATATGAAATACAGGCGATATCAATGATTGGAAAGGTGGTGATGGCGTAATTGGTGGAATGAGTGGTGGGGTAACTGAAGAAACCGGAGAATACCTGCCCCGGCGCCGCTTCGTCCACCATGAGTGCCACATGCAGGTCCCTGGGATCAAACCCAGGTTGCATAGGTGGTAGGTGAACGCTGTAACCTCTTGGCTACAGTACTGCCATCTTATGTATCATGCTTATATTTATTCTCCTAACTTAAGTGAATGTATATGTTTAATTGACTCACCTTTTAAATTAAATTGATTATAACAACACTGTTTTCAAATTTCTATGTGGTGCGGTTTTTATTAATATGGTCTTTACGTAGCAGCAGGAAAAGATTCTTTACATAGCATACCGGAGATAATGTTCTTACTGAATGTAGAAATAGTGTGATAGCATACGCGACTCTTATCTACAGGGTTGTGGTTACAGAATGGAATGCATAAATCAACGTTCCTTTATCACAACATATTTATTCGTTAATTTACACTTTTAGCACCATATTAATTATTCAAAGACTTTACACAGGAGAAAAGTTTGGTGAAAGTTCCATGTTCACACACTACCAAACATACGTCTGATCATCATGAGCATACAGACGCTAATGAATAAAGAGTCCCTAGCGTCGGTATGACGCAACACCGCCATTCTTTTGGTATTCATCCGCGCAACTGTTCTCATTGGTTGAACTCAAAGTGACGAGAAAACATTGGCTATCTTGAATATTAAAAAAAAATAAGTCCCTGATACACTCAAATTAAAAGAATTAGAAATTTACACACTCTTACAAAAATATCTACATGAACGATTTTCTATTGATCAATATTCTGTCTCATATGCCCCTTGTTTTGTTTTTCAAGTTGTCACCTTATTTACAATCTTGAAAGACAATACAATACTTCTCCCTACTCCTATGATTCAATCACTTTGTACAATTTTTTTTTTTTTTTTTTTTTTTTTTTTTTTTTTTTTTTTTTTTTTTTTCCTTTACAGTCTTCTTCACTGTTTGTCTTTGTCTTTTGTTTTGACATGATACAGCATGTCTTTATAAATTTCACATATTCGGTTACTACACAGTACATTCAGTTATTATACAATACATATCCAGTTATTGTATAACACATTTAGTTATTACACAACATGTCCAATTATTATACAATACATATTCAGTTGTTGTACAACACATTTAGTTATTACACAACATGTCCAATTATTATACAATACATATTCAGTCATTGTATAATATACCCAGTTATCATATCACAGATGTTGTTATTATACAATACACCTTCAGTCATTATACAATACATATTCAGTTATTGTACAACACATTTGATTACTACTCAACATATTCAGTTATTACACAATATATCCAGTTATCATACAATACATATTCAGTTATTGTACAACACATATTCAGTTCTTATACAACACATACTCAGTTATTGTACATTTGACATTGACACAAATATAATTTAAGCGTATCATGGTTTATTATGTGGTTTTTGACTTGTATTCATTGCTATGAGGAGAGAAAAACAGGATACAAATTTTGAGCTAATGATTATGATCATGTTTATGGCAATATTTTATTCAGTTCTTTGCCTTCTTTGTCTTATAAGCTTATGTATAGGCAGGTTGTTGAGTCGGTTCTTAAACTCTGATGTTACTTATGGTACTAATTTTCTTAATTGGGTTATTATTCATTGCTGTTTGGTTCAACATTTCTTCGAGCTTAGCATTGGCTATATTCATCTTAATTCATGGGCATTGTTTTTCTGATTATGGTTTTCCTCACTTCACTAATTGTCATTTCTTTGTCTCTTATTTTTATAAGAGAAAACTTCTATACTTACAATTATTCTGTAATTGTATTATTTTTCTTCTCAATTTACCCTCGACATCTTTGTGTCAAAATATTATATCTTTTTCATCATAATTGATTCATTTTTATTTTTGTTCCTGACATCCTTATGTCAAAAACATATTATCTTCTGTCGCTATAATTCATTTATTTAATGACAATCAGTGTCCTCATCTGTCTTTGTTGACAATGCTCTTTGTGGTCGATATAGCCAATGACTATGTTGATTTTCTTCCCTGTTGTAATTCCTAATCTGAACATAATTTTCTATAAGTAACCCATTAAAAATTGTTATCTTCTTTCATCTCTACTACTCCTGCCTTACACATTCGTTGGCAAAGACTATTTGGTCCTTTCTTTGTATGGCTTCAATTTATTTTTATGGTATCTTCCTACCAACTTGCCATTTGTATTCTGTAGCTCATACGTGTGGTCACCCAGCTGTTTTGTTATGACCAGTGGTCCAGTATACAATAGCTCCATCTTTCCAGATCTTTTTTCAGATGCCTTGGATGCTTTGTGGCTTTTTAAGAGCACCTTTTCTCCAATTTGTGGGGACCATTTCCTGACGAATCTTTTCACCTTGTTCCTCCCTTTTTCAGCCTTCTGCTGTAATCTTCTGAATGCCAATTGACATTTTTCCTTCTCTGATAATTCTCTTTGGGCAGCCATCGTAGTGTCAATGTCAATTGCTAATTTTTTTGGTTTCGTGTTGGTCATTAGTTCGATTGGGGCGAACTTGGTCGTGGGGTTCACCGAATGGTTAATCACCTCCTCTATATATCCGCATTTTTCCGTCCAGGAAGTGTGGTCTCTGTGGCAGAGTAAACGAAAATAAATACTTATATCCCTCATGATTCTCTCAGTCGGGTTTCCCTGGGGATAATATGCTGAGGAATAGTACAATTTTATTCCTAATGTTTCTAAGGTGTTCTGAAACAACTTGCTCTTATGCATGGTTGCATTGTCCAATAGAATACATTTTATCCTCCCATATTTTGGGATGTAGTCCTTGACGATTTTATCTAGGCATGTTCTGCTTTTGATGTTCTTAATGGGGTATATTTTGGTGAATTTTGTGAAAACATCAAACATGACGAAGATGTATCTGTTTCCATCTTTCCCCCTTGGTAGCTCTCCATGCTCGTCAATACACACCAATGCATTTTTCTCGTTCCTCACGATGGAATGTGGGATGACATCGTACCTTACATTAATTGGCTTGGCCTTTTGGCATAGGTCGCATGAGGAAATTAACTTCCTGACTTTCTTGCCAAGATGTTTGATGTACAATACTTCCTCGATGGCAAGCATTGTTCTCTCAGTACCAGAGTGAAGCATCGAGTGGTGGAATGCCAAAATGACCCTGTCCTGTAAGGAATTTGGTACCATCATTTTCCACTTCCTTACGTCGCGACCATGCAATTTAAATAGGATGTTCCTAAATTTGTCTATCTTGGCATCCAATCTTGGTATTATGTCTGGAGCCTTGTCGAATAGCCTCTTCAATTCAGGGTCTTCTTGTTGTAGCTTCGCTATGTTTTTGAAGTCTTGCAAGATCTCGTTGCTTTCTTTGCTATTTATCTGCATGATTTTAATTTCATGGTGTGGATTGTATATCGTCTCGGGTATGTGACTCTCCGACCTTAATCTTGACAATAAGTCACTGAAGATGTTCTCCTTCCCCGGGATATGTTTGACCTCTATGTCGTGTGACATTATCTCATGTATGTACCTTGAGATTTTGGAGTTGGTTAGCTTGCATTTTTGAATGAAGGACAGGCTTACGTGATCTGTATATATAATTATTTTATAAAGATATATATATTGTCTGAACTTTTGTAACGCAAAATGGATTGCACCTATTTCTAATTCGGTTATGCAGGCATTGGCTTCTATCTTGTTTAAAAATCTAGAAGCTGTGGCAATCACATGTTTGTTGCCATCTGCATCTTCCTGTGCTAATATTGCTCCATATGAGTGCGCACTATCATCGGTGTATACTAGAAAAGGTGAATTTGGATCCGGTCGTTCCAGGAGAATACTGTGCTTGAAAAGTTCTTTGATATTCTCAAAGGCCACCTGGTGTTCAGCATTCCATTCCCACTTAGTATCTTTTTTCAACAGTGCTCTAAGGGGTACCAATTCCTTAGCGTAGTTGACCACGAATTTTGACTGGTACTGTAAAATGCCCAGAAACCTTCTCAACTGTTTTAAGTTACGTGGGGGTGGTATATGCTCTATGGCCTTGACCCTCTCCGGATTAGGTTGTATACCATCAGGTGTAATGATGTGGCCTAGAAATTCAGCCTCTTTGACGAAAAATTCACACTTTTCTAAATTTAGGGTCATGTTGCTTTCCTGGAACCTGGATAATACATAATCTATGTGATGTAAGTGCGACTCAGGATTCTTGCTGTATATCAAAAAATCGTCGACATATTGCGTTACAAAAGTCTCGATGGTATCCCCAAAAACTTTGTCTAGAGCCCTCAATAGTGCACTGCTACTGGTCGATAGTCCAAAGGCACATTTTAAAAAATGGTATACCTTTCCTTTGTGCAAGAAACAGGTATATTTCCTGACATCTGGATGAAGAGGAATTTGCCAGAACGATGCTGTCAAGTCGAGACTTGTGAAATGTTGACCTCCCTTCAATTTCGATATTAGTTGGTCTACCCCCTCAGGCCTGTAATGATCTGGCAAGGTATGTGTGTTTATCTTCCTTGCGTCTATGGTCATCCTCAATTTTCCCCCTTTCTTATGGACCCATACCACTGGATTCACATAACATGAGTCCGACGGCTCTATTATTCCGTCCGCTAACATTTTCTGGACTAAACTTTGTTCCAGTCTTTCAAACAGGATCATCATTAACCTTTGGTCTTTGCTTATTTCCACCTGTTCCTCACTTTCTAATTCTACCTGATAACTAGGCCTATCTGCCCCTTCCCCCACTCCTGTTTCTATCTCTTTTCGCGACATTTTAATTTCTTTATTCAATTCATTTAAGGTTAAAAGTCCCACTATTTTGCCACTTCTTAGTAGCATTAACAAATGGAAATAAAATGTATGTAAAAACAAAAATTTTGGATCCTACTTTCTTTTCTGTTGGTTCTTCGTCCAGTTATTTACGTCTCCTGGGTAGTTGGCTTCGCTAGATGATCTCCGGTGTCTTTCCTTTCCCACGTTGATTCTCCGTGTATTGATGATATCAAATGATAGTCTAATGGCGTCTTTTTCCTGCGCGATGGGATGGCGTCATTTGATGTTAACACTTCGTACTCGTAATTTTGCATTCCATTCTAAATTCGCGCTCCTCGTTGGGTAAGCCATTTTGGTGCGGTTTTTATTAATATGGTCTTTACGTAGCAGCAGGAAAAGATTCTTTACATAGCATACCGGAGATAATGTTCTTACTGAATGTAGAAATAGTGTGATAGCATACGCGACTCTTATCTACAGGGTTGTGGTTACAGAATGGAATGCATAAATCAACGTTCCTTTATCACAACATATTTATTCGTTAATTTACACTTTTAGCACCATATTAATTATTCAAAGACTTTACACAGGATAAAAGTTTGGTGAAAGTTCCATGTTCACACACTACCAAACATACGTCTGATCATCATGAGCATACAGACGCTAATGAATAAAGAGTCCCTAGCGTCGGTATGACGCAACACTGCCATTCTTTTGGTATTCATCCGCGCAACTGTTCTCATTGGTTGAACTCAAAGTGACGAGAAAACATTGGCTATCTTGAATATTAAAAAAAAATAAGTCCCTGATACACTCAAATTAAAAGAATTAGAAATTTACACACTCTTACAAAAATATCTACATGAACGATTTTCTATTGATCAATATTCTGTCTCATATGAAAGGAAGATAAGAATGTATATGTGTTTGATGTGAGCAGATTTACTATAAACTACTTTTTCAGAAGTGGACCAAGACCACCTTCAAATATGCCCGGCCACTTCTAGTGCCCTTCCTATCCATCAGTGAAAAATATTGGAGAGCAAGAGTATTAATGACTTCATTGTCAGAAATCCAGCATTAGCCAACAACTTTTTCGGAAGATTTTGTGTACAGGACTGTAATAATATGTAGATAGTAAAGTGAATCGGATTTGCTGAGACTATATCATTTACTTATTAAAAGTTGGACATGTTTCAAAAGCTCTCAAAACATGTCGCATTTTTAATAAGTTAGTGATACAGTGTAAGCAAATCCGATTCACTAAATTTACGTATCTAAATTTACAGTTTCTTTCTTATGATTGCAAGCAGTATTACATGGTGTAATGTTTGTGTCTAACAGGCAGCGTACACCTTCTGTCCACACCATGTTGGGCATTACCTGGGAATGGATGTACATGATACAACTTTAATACCTCGCAGCATCCCTCTGGAGCCAGGAATGGTCATCACTATAGAGCCTGGTAAGTTGAGACCGTTAAGCAAGCTGTATATATAAAAATCACATCTTTTAAAAATCTGATAAAGTACTCTATCAATGACAGTTTAATGCTTATACCCATCTAACAACACTTCAAAAACACCTGGTCTTCCAGTGGATACCAGCTCACTGTGAACTGAATGTTGAGGTGATATTATTTGAAAAAGCCTCCTGAAGTATTTAAATGTGTGGTTATAGTGGTGGCAGAAAAAGCCCCCTAAAATTGTGAATCGTTATTATAGTGGGCAATTATGTGTATATTCAGTTGTCTTGTTCTTCTTGTTCAACTATTGTCGGGATTGGCGTCGTGTGTGACATGCGAAATCCGGGTAAAATCACACTTTATCGGCATATAACGTCCTGATACACAAATAGTATTGTATAAAAGAAATTAGAAATCATTCTCTGCATAAGAGACGTATAATCTATGACGCGGGTCATAAACTTAAAAAAATTAAAGAGAATACAAAAGTGCGTGATCCGTGATATCGACGTGTGGACCCCGTACATATGAAAAAGGACGCCAATCCATGGTATCAAAGTGTATATTTTCGAATGAGAGTGAAAATAAACTAGTTCCACAAGGTAAATTTGAACTTTAATTACTCATACTGCATGTTGACCTGTACTACACCCTGGATGCAAGCATTTTACTGGACTACTGATAAAAGAAAGAGTCATTCAAGCTCACCGCTGTGCTAGCCCAGCAAAGAAGAATTGACGCCCCCCACACCAAACAGCAAATGGTACCCTCAAATCCCAGTGAGGTAATCTTCCAACGAAAAGAAACGTCACAATGCTAATGACAAAGGGTGTCAGCAGTGTACAGTAATCTATAGTTAATCTACCATTTTATGCAGCTAAATGATAAGTCAACTCTGAATTCAAAAAGATTATTGCAAAATATTACTATGAAAAATCAAAAAATAAAAGATGGGAACTACCAAACATTCAAACAGTAATTCCTGAGTATCCTTGAAAAATGGCAGTTGCAACCGTCAGGTTGATTACAGGACATGATTGTCTGGCAAAACATTTAAACAGAATTGGGATATATTCTTCACCACTCTGTCCTCTATGTGATCTGCAAGAGGAAATGGATCGAGACCACCTTCAAATATGCCCGGCCACTTCTAGTGCCCTTCCCATCCATCAGTGAAAAATATTGGAGAGCAAGAGGATTAATGACTTCATTGTCAGAAATCCAGCATTAGCTAACAACAACAACATATACAATTGAACCTCAATTATACATTCTTCACAGATACACCATATTTCATCACACAATTGTCACATTTTGCATGCTTTCTTCATAAAGTAAAACTACATAATACAACCATTATGCAAAGAATAAATTATTTAAGACTGTCCTTGATGATGATGATTTTTAGTGACTAGTATATGGTAAGAGGAGTAAGAGCCAGTTAGCGTATTGAAGTATGACCACGTTATGCTGTTCATAATTAAAAAGAAAGGAGAAGGGGAAAAGGCGAAACAAAGGTGACACTCATATGGCAATATAAACAAAAAAAGATTAAAAAGAATGTGTCTTTGGATTTGTTGAATTAAGACAATCTATTATTTACAATACTGTTGAATTGTGTGTACTTTCTAACTGGAGTCAATATTATTGGACCACTGAAGAAGTCCATAGTCTGGCCTTTGAAGAAGCTAAAATAGGAAATAATAAGTGAAGGTGATTGTAAGAGATAATATCGGCACCTCAGCATTTGTGAAAATACAGACACTTATCTCACAGTTGCTCTTTTGTGGATACCAGTTGGTTTTTACCTGGAGCCCAGGCCATGTGGGTATTGCCGGCAATGAAGGGGCAGATGCGACTGCTGTTTGGCGGATGTTTCTACAAACACTCTGTCTTATGTTAATGTGCAGCAGCACTTCCATCATTATCTGGTACTCAATTGTGGACAATTAAGGACAGCACAGATCCCTGTATGACTTCCTGCAGGGATTCCAGGCAAGCAGAAGTTATTCTAACCCACCTGAGGGTTGTCCACAATAAGCTCATGAGTGCCAGTCCATTGGCCTGCGGGTTGTTGCCCAAATTGGACTACCTAGGCAAGTATAACTTGTTTTTCAGTTGTTTGAGCCTTTTAACTTTTTAAGATTTCATTTCTTGTATTTTAACCATTATGTTTTACCTTTTACTGTTTAGTTTTAATGCTCTGTTTCACCTTTTCCCCATTTTAGTACATGGATGTTTCAGGTTATAAAGTCACTGACTCATGTGCCGTCTGGTGTTTTTTTAGCTGTTTACGCTTTTGTCTGTTTTAACCTTCACCTTTTAGCCAGGTAACTGTGAGCGTTTTAGGCTTTATATTTTGACTTTGGGCTATGACCTAGCTATCGATGGACCCTTAAAGTTTACTCCATCCATCCCATCCATCCACCCACCCATGCACCCACCCACCCACCCACCCATTGTAAGATATAAGCATGAACATTTAGTATACATAAGCACTCATTTGAATAACTATAGAAACAAACAGCTGTTTTTGTTGTTAGCTAATGTTGGATTTCTGACAATGAAGTCATTAATCCTCTTGCTCTCCAATATTTTTCACTGATGGATGGGAAGGGCACTAGAAGTGGCCGGGCATATTTGAAGGTGGTCTCGATCCATTTCCTCTTGCAGATCACATAGAGGACAGAGTGGTGAAGAATATATCCCAATTCTGTTTAAATGTTTTGCCAGACAATCATGTCCTGTAATCAACCTGAAGGTTGCAACTGCTGTTTTTCGAGGATACTCAGGAATTACTGTTTGAATGTTTGGTAGTTCCCATCTTTTATTTTTTGATTTTTCATAGTAATATTTTGCAATAATTTTTTTGAATTCAGAGTTGACTAATCTTTTAGCTGCATAAAATGGTAGATTAACAATTGATTTCTGCACATTGCCAGTACCCTTTTTAGCAACAAAATCAGCTTTCTCATTACCACTCAGTCCACAGTGAGCCGGTATCCATTGGAAGACTAGGTGTTTTTGAAGTGCTGTTAGATGGCTAAGCATTTTCCAACATTCTATAATTGTTTGGTTTTTTGGTGACAACTTGGAAGTAATTGCTATAATTGCTGCCCTGGAATCTGAGAGAATAACTGCTTGATGAAAATGTGACATTCTATACAAAAGATTTTTAGGGCCATTCGAATTGCTTCAATTTCTCCATCAAAGTTAGTAGTTCCATAACTTAAAGATTTGTAATAGGAAAAGAGGTGACATATGACTCCAGCACCTGCTCCATCTCGGTTTGATATCAGTGACCTATCAGTATAAATATGGAGCCATTCATGTTCTGGAAATCTAGTATGGATTGTCTCTAATGCCAATAATTTTAGAACACTAGTTGGAGTATCACTTTTCTTAACTTCTTTTGTCAGGTGTAAATAATATGTGATGTCTAATGTTTGTGTCGGATTGACTTTAGATATGAAGTTTTCCTTTGAATTAGGAAGGTATACATTCTTCTTGATGTTGGTGCGGGTTTTGCAATTATTAATGACGTTGTGTCTTTGTGCTATTGAGATCTTTGTGATCTCAGGGCTTGGTAACAGATGGAATGAAAAATCACACAATGTTTCTTCACCACAATGTATTATTTTATTAACACTTCATCGATACTTTACATTAAATAATTTCTCTCAGCACCATTCTAAATGATTTAAAATGCTTCCACCTTCTCATTTAGTGGAACCAATGCTTGATGAAAGTCTGGTGAAAATTCTATGTTCACACTATCTAAATAAGTCCTTTAACTTCGCTTACACACACGCGAGTGGACAGTTTATAACATCACCTGATGCGACACAGCCTTTTTCGTATACATCCGCGTATGCGTCCATCAAATAGTTCTTTCTCGTTGGGGAAGCGATCCCTAATCCTCCTCCCCTACTTTTATTATGGAACACATATAATTCTAATATTTATACCTATATATTAAAATCAAATATGGAAAGATTTATGACGTCTTTGGGCAAACTTAGTTGTTCGTAACAATGAACATTTTTAACACGTTTTCGTCATTTCATCAAATCATACCAACATCAAAAAACAAATTACACTTTTAACAAACATTCACATGAACGATTTTCTTTTGGGGTCTTCTAATATTCTGTCTCACATGCCCCTTGTTTTGTTTTTCAAGTTGTCACCTATATTTACAATCTTGAAACACAATACAATACTTCTCCCTACTCCTCTGATGCAATCACTTTGTACAATATTTTTTTCTTTACAGTCTTCTTCGCTGTTTGTCTTTGTCTTTTGTTTTGGCATGGCACAGCATGTCTTTATAAATTTCACATATTCAGTTACTACACAATACATGTTCAGTTATTATGCATCACATATTCAGTTATTATACAATACATATTCAGTTATTGTACAACACATTCAGTTATTATACAACATATCCAGTTATTATACAACATATGTTCAGTTATTATACAACACATATTCAGTTATTATACAACACATATTCAGTTATTGTACATTTGACATTGACACAAATATAATTTAAGTGTATCATGGCTTATTGTGTGGCTTTTGACTTATGTTCCTTGTTATGAGGAGAGAAAAACAGGATACAAATTTTGAGCTAATGATTATGATCATATTTATGGCAATATTTTATTCAGTTCTTTGCCTTCTTTGTCTTGTAAGTCGGTTCTTAAACTCTGATGTTACTAATGGTACCATTTTTTAATTGGGTTCTTATTCATTATTATTTGGTTCAACATTTCTTTAAGCTTAGCATTGGCTATATCCATCTTAATTCATGGGCATTGCTTTTCTGATTATGGTTTTTCTTACTTCACTAATTGTCACCTCTTTGTCTCTTATCTCTATAAGGGAAAACTTCTATACTTATAATTATTCTGCAATTGTATTATTTTTCTTCTCAATTCACCCTCGACATCTTTGTGTCAAAATATTTTATCTTTGTCATCACAATTGATTCCTTCTTATTTTTGTCCCTGACATCCTTATGTCAAAAACACATTATTTTCCGTCGCTATAATTCATTTCTTTAATGACAATCAGTGTTCTCATCTGTCTTTGTTGACAATGCTCTTTGTGGTCAATATAGCCAATAACTATGTTGATTTTCTTTCTTGTGGTATTTTCCAATCTGAACACAATCTTCTATAAGTAACCCATTAAAAATTGTTATTTTCCATCATCTCTACTATTCCTGCCTTACATATTTGTTGGCAAAGACTATTTGGTCCTTTCTTTGTATGGTTTTAATTTATTTTTATGGTATCTTCCTACCAACTTGCCATTTGTATTCTGTAGCTCATATGTGTGGTCACCCAGCTGTTTTGTTATGACCAGTGGTCCAGTGTACAGTAGTTCCATCTTTCCAGATGTTTTCTCAGATGCCTTGGATGCTTTGTGGCTTCTTAAGAGCACCTTTTCTCCAATTTGTGGGGACCATTTCCTGATAAATCTTTTTACCTTGTTCCTCCCTTTTTCAGCCTTTTGCTGTATCCTTCTGAATGCCAATTGACATTTTGCCTTCTCTGTCAATTCCCTTTGAGCAGCCATCGTAGTGTCAATGTCAATTGTCAACCTTTTGGGTTTTGTGTTGGTCATCAATTCGATTGGGGCGAACTTGGTCATGGGGTTCACCAAATGGTTAATCACCTCCTCTATGTACCCGCATTTTTCCGTCCAGGAAGTGTGGTCTTTGTGGCAAAGTAGGCGGAAATATATATTTATATCCCTCTATTTTCTGACCTATCTCTTCCCTATTCTGTTCCATTTTCTGACCTAAACTTAGAAATAAATTGTAGTGACTTTACGGAAGAAATGGTATGCGAAATAGCCGCGATTGAACTTATCCTAAAGGAAAGAAATATTATAGTAGTTGGAGTATACAGATCCCCCTCAGCTAACAGCTTAGAGAAAATATTAGACACAATGCAGGTGGGCAAAATTAAAATAATTATGGGAGATGTAAATATTGATCTGCTAAGTAATAACACAGCAAAACATAACTTAATGGGAACAGTAGCTAGGCAGAACTTGAAAATTGGGATAAATGAACCCACTAGGGTGACAAAACAAACGAAGACGTGCATTGATAATGTATTCATAAATCTACCTAAAAACAAATGGGAAGCAAAGGTAATAAAAGCTGGGATAGGAGACCACTATGGTCAAATTTTAAAAGTACAAATAAAACGAGACGCACAACAAAATATTTTTGAATACAAGAGGCAAATAAACAAACAAAGCTTAGGCAAACTTAAGGACTTCTTTTCACGTGTAAGTTGGGATAATATATATAGGGCTAAGGACATCAATGAGAAATATAATATTTTTAACAGTATAATGCAGTATGGTCTAAATGTTTGTTCACCTCTTAAAAAGATTAAAATAAAGTCAGTCACAAAACATCTTAAAGACGCAAAATGGATGACAAAAGGCATAAGAAAGTCATGGGAGAGAATGCGATTTCTAAACTCGATAAAAAGTCCACATATGGGTGAGGAATCATTAAAATATATAGAGAAATATAATATAACACTTAGAAATGTAATAGAAAAGGCTAAAATGTTATACAATAGGAAATTAGTGGTAAAAGCAGAAAATAAGACAAAAGTAATCTGGAAAATAGTAAATAATATTCATAAACAAGGGAAATGCAAATATGATGAAAATATTGTTATTAAAAGTGGACAAACAGAAATTAAGAATCCAAATGAGATATGTAACTTGTTTAACAGCTACTACATTAATATAGTGAGTCATCTAAATATATCAAAATCAACAAGCAGTTCACCAAATTTAATAAAACCCTTGGGACAAATGCACTCTATGGGAATATTTGAAGTAACAGAAGAAAATATAATTCAGGAAAAAAAACAAAAAAATCCAGTGGCATGGATGAAATATCTAATGAAATTCTACAGCGCCTTAAATATGAGATGGCAAAGGTCTTAACTCATATTGCAAATGCATCACTAAATCAAGGCAAATTTCCGGAGGTATTAAAAAATGTAATAGTGAGACCGTTACATAAACAAAAAGGAGATAAGACGAGTGTAGAAAATTATAGACCAATTACATTATGTTCTACCTTTTCCAAAATTATAGAAGGTGTGTATTTAAAGCAACTTCAAGCCTTTCTCAAAAAATTAAATATTATATCAGAGTGGCAATTTGGATTTCAAGAAAAAAAGTCAACGATAAACGCAATTAATAAGGTAAATGATATTATAATAACAGCACTGAATAATCATGAGAAGGTAATTGCCATATTTTTAGATCTGTCAAAAGCGTTTGATTGTGTAAATATAGATATGTTGTTAAATAAATTAGAAAATTATGGAGTTAGGGGATTAGCAAATGATTGGATCAGGTCATATCTAAAAAACAGAAATCAGTGTGTTGAAATAAACTACAAAAACAAAGACGGAACCATTGGTAAAGTAAAATCAGACTATGAAACTATTCAACAGGGGATTCCGCAAGGTTCGAAATTGGGTCCTTATTTATTTTTGTTGTATGTGAATGACATATTTGAATTAATTCAAAGAAATGGTGCAGTAGCCATTGGGTACGCAGACGACATGACTATAATAATTAAAGCTAAAACAAGTACGGAGGTGGAAGAAAAAGCAAATTCACTGCTTAAAATAGTCGAAGAGTACTACTCCAGTTTAGATATGGTATTGAATATTAAAAAAACCTCTATAATCAATTTTGAATTAAAAAAGAACACAACCAGTAGCAATAAAATAGAAATAAACGGGGAAATTATATCGGAAACAGACCATAGTAATTTTCTAGGAGTGATCGTGGACAAACAACTAAACTGGAAATCATACATTAAACATATCTCTAAAAAAATAAATAAAGGTATATATATAATGAAACAGGCTAGAAACATAATGGATAAAGAAACTGTCAAGCAGATTTACTTCGCTTTCATTTATTCCCACGTAAAATATGGAATTACTCTTTGGGGAAATATCACGGAAACAGACATGAAAAAGGTATTCACATTGCAAAAAAAGGCTCTCAGAATAATAGAAAGAGTGGATAAGCGGCATTCGTGTAGACAAATTTTCAAAAACTATAAGATATTAACTGTTCCCTGCATATATATATATGAAAGCATAAAAAACATATTGGACAAAGAGGAGCAAAAAAATAACAATGTTCATAAGTATGGACTAAGAAATAATAATGAATATTTTAGATCTACATTAAGGGGTACTTTAAATAATCGAGATGTAAGAAGCATGGGTAAACAATTATTTAATAAGCTACCTAAAGAAATACAAATCATTGAAAATAACAAATGTACATTAAAAATGATAAAAAAATATTTAATAGAAAATGCCTTTTATAGTCTAGAAGAATATAAATCAATTAAGGCAAAGTAAATCAAGTGGTAAATATATATGTAAATATAAAGATGTATGTATACTTTCTGACGTGTCCTTTAATTCATGTACTTAAAGGATGAATAAAATGAGTTATGAGTTATGAGTTCTATGTCCTGTCTCACTCCCTGCATTTTCTGACCTATCTCTTCCCTATTCTGTTCCATTTTCTGACCTAAACTTTGTTCTATGTCCTGTCTCACTCCCTCCATTTTCTGACCTATCTCTTCCCTATTCTGTTCCATTTTCTGACCTAAACTTTGTTCTATGTCCTGTCTCACTCCCTCCATTTTCTGACCTATCTCTTCCCTATTCTGTTCCATTTTCTGACCTAAACTTTGTTCTAGTCTTTCAAACATGATCATTAATAACCTTTGGTCTTTTCCTATTGCTACCTGTTCCTCGCTTTCTGGTTCTATTTGATAGCTAGGCCTATCTGCCCCTTCCCCCACTCCTGTTTATATCTCTTTTCGCGACATTTTAGTTTCTTTATTCAGTTCGCTTTGGTTTAAAAGTCCCACTATTTTGCCGCTTCGCAGTAACATACAAATAAAAATAAACTGGATGTAAAAATAAAAATTTTTGGTCCTACTTTTTTTTCCGTTGATTTGTCCAGTTATGTACGTCTCCTGGGCAGTTGGCTTCGCTAGATGATCTCCGGTGTTTTCCCGCGTTGATTATCTGTTCATCGGTGTTCTGATGTATCGTTGATTATCCGTTCGTAGGTGTTCTGATGTCGATATCAAACGATGGTCTAATGGCGTCTTCTTTCTTTTTGGCGCGAAGATATGGCGTCACTTGGTATTTCGCGTAAGTTCATTTCCCGTAATTTCCATTCCATCCAAAATTCGTGTTCCACGTTGGGCAAGCCATTTGGTGCGGTTTTTGCAATTATTAATGACGTTGTGTCTTTGTGCTATTGAGATCTTTGTGATCTCAGGGCTTGGTAACGGATGGAATGAAAAATCACACAATGTTTCTTCACCACAATGTATTATTTTATTAACACTTCATCGATACTTTACATTAAATAATTCCCCTCAGCACCATTCTAAATGATTTAAAATGCTTCCACCTTCTCATTTAGTGGAACCAATGCTTGATGAAAGTCTGGTGAAAATTCTATGTTCACACTACCTAAATATGTCCTTTCACTTCGCTTACACACACGCGAGTGGACAGTTTATAACATCACCTGACGCGACACCACCTTTTTCGTATACATCCGCGTATGTGTCCATCAAATAGTTCTTTCTTGTTAGGGAAGCGATCCCTAATCATTCTCCCCTACTTTTATTATGGAACACATATAATTCTAATATTTATACCTATATATTAAAATCAAATATGGAAAGATTTATGACGTCTTTGGGCAAACTTAGTTGTTCGTAACAATGAACATTTTTAACACGTTTTCGTCATTTGATCAATTCATACCAGCATCAAAAAACAAATTACACTTTTAACAAACATTCACATGAACGATTTTCTTTTGGGGTCTTCAAATATTCTGTCTCAATGTCTTGAATTTTGGAAAGAAAGCTCTCTGTCCTGAGTCTTTAGTGTATGTGTAAAATTTCTCTTGTTCCATGTATTGAATGGGAGTCTGATCAACTTTTCGTGTTGAATAAGAGCTGCTTTTTCTATTTCATATTCAATAGGTTATTGGTTGGTTAGTATTTCCATAGCTGCTATTGGTGTGGTTTTGATAGCACCTGTAATTAGTCTCACACTTTGGTTTTGGAAGATTTGAATTTTCTCTCTATTTGCTGTTACAAGGATTTCACTGCAGTAAGTAAATAATGACTTTATATATACATTGTATGTTGTGTTAAGAGTTGCTCTGGAACATCCCCACTTCATTCCTGTTAGACGTTTTAACAGTGAAAGGCGCCTCTCTGCTCTTTGTATTACATTTTCTATTTGTTTGGTCCATGTAAGTTTGGTATCAAATGTAACTCCTAAATACTTTGCTTCCTTTGTTTCTGTTAATTGTCGACCCTCAAAATTTAGTTTTATTTGTAGTGGTTTTTCTTAGTGAAAAGATTTGGTAGTTTGATTTTGTTGTATTAACAGTCATTAAATTTTCTTTGGTCAGACAGCTGTATACAATTGAAGAATAAGATAGCTATTGACTTGGTGCATGCTAACAAACATTTCACATCCCTCGCTGTCCATTTGCTTATCGCTTAGTCATGTCCGCTAATTCCTGCACTTAGTGAACTTGAACCAATCAACCACCATCTTGACAGTTGGCAAACTAATGACATTGACAATATGCTCCATATCCTTTGCTCTCTCCCATGAGCCTAACAGGCTGCAGTGGCGGCAAGTTATTTTTCAATATTTCTTGATAGTGAACACCTGGAACATTAATGCGATGATTATGCTGTGAAATACTTAAATCCTGATTGCTTTTCTATAAGTCAAGGTGCAACCATTATGCAGTGGTGACTATTATGCGGTGAAATACAGTCTTAAATATTAAGTTTGATTATCTTCTTTCTTTGGAAGTTTGAAAACTGTTGTAATAATCAATTTAAACCAAACAGGTGAGTCGATTAATAACACTATACAACACTTACTTATAATTTACCAGAACATGTTTCAAAGGCTTGACTTTCCTCCATTATCAACCAGACATTGACTGTTTCTCCCTGGTGTGGATGGTGATGTTTTCTCTGAGGTCTCCTCTGGTGGTGGTTCAAGGAACTTGCTGAAGATATCTTTCTTGGGGATGTCAAAATTGAATACTCTGTTTCTATTTTTCAAAATGACGATTTGTTCCCATGTGGACAGCTCTTGTTTTCCCATTAGGTGTTTGAGGAGTTTCGGTTCTCACTTTATGTTGTGGTTTTTTGTCTAAAAGTGAGTGGTAACTGCTGATTTTCCCAACTGTTTATTTTTATATTTCTAAAGTTTTCCTTGGATCTAATTTCTAAATTTCTTTTGGTTTTTCCCATATACGCTTTATTACAGTCACTGCATTCAATATGGTACATACCAGAAATTTTATTAGGTGGGATGGCATCTTTGATGATTGAGTTCAGTAGATTTTTTATGGAGTAGTGGTTCACTGGTGCTAGCTGAATCTTCTGTTCTTTGAAAACAAGAGCTATCCATGTGGGAACAAATCTTCATTTTGAAAAATAGAAAATGAGTATTCAATTTCGACATCCCCGAGAAATGATATCTTCAGCAAGTTCCTTGAACCACACCAGAGGAGAGAGGAGACCTCAGAGAAAACACAGCCATCCACACCAGCGAGAACCAGTCGATGTCCGGTTGATAATGAAGGAAAATCAAGCTGTCGAATCATGTTCTGGTAAAATATAAGTGTTGTGTAGTGTTATTAATCGACTCACCTTTTTGGTTTAAATTAAGATTGATACTCATCTGATTTTTGTTTTTTAACTATACTGTTCACAGATCCCTCCTCCATTCCCCTCTCTTCCTCCTACATCATTTTGCATGTGCTAATTCCAGTTTTGCTTGTGAAACTCATAGTAGGTTTTGTTTTCAGGTATCTATGTGAACCCTCTGAACAAACTTGCACCAGAATGCTATCATGGTATGGGTATTCGAATAGAAGACGATGTGTTGATAACAAGCAGTGGTCCTGTAGTGTTAACTGCAGGTTGCCCCAAACGTGTTGATGAGATTGAAAAACTGATGAAAAACACACGATCAATGGAGCTGTAAATGTTGAAGCGCAATGAAGACCGACATATGTGCATCATGAAGGATTTAACCCTGACTGAGTATTTTTACAAACAAAATGTTCTTCCATATGTGTTACAGTGGCAAAATTTCTGTCTCAAGGAAATAACTATCAGGTAACTAACACACTTTTCTCCTGCTTAGAGGAAGTTGATACTTAAGAAAGCAGGAAGTACCTATTTATAAGCATTTACATAGCCATATTTCACATTTCTTAACCACAAAACCAAAAACTATACCTTTGTACTGACCAGAGACCGGAAGTTTGGGCATTATAAATCACTAAAATAGGCAAGCAAAAAGGCATTATAAATACTAAAACAGTCTTATTTTTAATTTTATCTTTAATGAGTTCCATTATGTTGTAACTTTCGCATAAGTAACATTGGTGTAGTGGCAGATTCATTCATATTTATGGCCACTAGAGCATCAAAAGACTTCTTTCATTGTGGAGCAGAGGGTAGTTGTTGCAGCTTGTCATTCAGCTAGCCTTCGAGGCCATTTCCTTGACTGGGAGTGGCTCCCCCCAACCAATCATGCACTGGACATACCTGCTGTTTACAAAGTGGGGCTTGTTCATTATTTCTGTTCTGTTTTCTCATCCTTTGCCCATGATTATAAAAAAGCAGCTTAAGGTTATTTCTGTGTGTCATGTATAACTAAGTGCATATTATTACTTATTAGGAGTGCTCAGTAAGTCCGTAGAAAAAGATAGAAAAGCAAACTATTTTTGGTAGATTTTCCTTTTTTTTTTTTTAATTTTCAACCTAATCTCCATTTAGCTCAATACACTTTTGCCAGCATTTCTCCAACTGTTTTAAGCCATCCAAGAAGAACACCAGAAGATCCTCACAATAGGCATATGTTAGGGAGTTGATCTCGTTAGACTTGAATTTTCTCCTGAGCCATTTTTTTAAGTTTGGAATTAATAAAAAGAGGTCCTGGGGGGTCAAATCTTAGAGTGCATTGGATGTTGTAGTAATTCAAACTTTAATTCCACAATTTTCACCATTAAAACTGTGCAAGTGTACACCCGTGCATTGTCTTAATGGAAGAGAATTTTTTTCTTAGACAGACGATAGCACTTTTTTCTTGATTTCTTTGCTCAAGTGGTGCAATACTGATGCATAATACTCTTCATTCATCGTCCTTCCTTTCTGCAAATAATCAATGTAGATGATTCTCCAAACACTCCAAAAAATTGAGGCCATCACCTTGTTGACCAATTTCACCACCTTTGTCTTCTTCGGAGCTGGTTCGCCTTTAAAAACCCACTGTTTTGACTGTACAGCCATGAAAAAAATTATTGGGCGCATTAGGAGAGCAGAATATTTGTAAGTCCCATGTCGTATTGCAGTGCAATTTACACAAGTCGACATCTCCAACATGTAGCCTGAGTTTATTGATAGTCTGTTCCATATGTTATTGACTATTGGGCACACAAGTAAGCAATTTACGACATTGCCCCTTTCTTTATCAAGAATAAATATAGATGCAAGTGGTAATTCAAGACACAGCTTATTTGTGTGTGCGACAGACGATAACATGTGGAACAGACTCAGTCTGCGTGTTGGAAATATCTACTTGTGTAAACCGTGCTCCAACATGACATGAGACATACTTGTTCAAATATTCTGCTCTCCTACTGCACTCAGTTGTATTTTCCATGGCTGCACTTATATCTCTGGAGTGTAGTACTGTATATGTTTTGTTTACAGTTATGACGTATAGATGAAGGATTGTGATGGAAAAGTGCCAAACCAGTCTCCAAAATGAACACTACGATTGCGTTTATTCTCCATTGAGAGCAAACATGGCACCCATCTTGCCAAGATGTTAGTCAGACCTAATTTTTTATGCAAAATTGAAACTACTCTACCTTGTGATATGCCTGTGGGCTTAATTATTTCATGAACTTTGATTCGTCTATCACTCATAACCATATTGTGAATTTGGTCAATCATTTCAGAGGAAGTTAGTTCCACTGGACGTCCTGAATGGTGTTCATTTATGGTTGTAGGACCACGTTTAAACCTATTTGTCCAATTGTACACTGTTGCACAAGAGGAGCATATGTGCCATGAACTTCAACAACTCTGTTGAATCTCTTTTGGTGCTAAGCCTTTTAAATAGAAGCATTTAATCGCTGCACAAAACACTTTTTTTTTTTTTTTCCATTTTCTAAAAGACACAAGTTTGTTGATTTGATCACCTATGATAAGAAAACCATGTGATGGTATAGCTGAAACTTAACTGCCATATAGTAAGAGATGATGCTTACTAAATGCAAACTTTTTTCGATGCTACCAGCGCCATTTCTTGGATTTTCTAAGGACTTACCGAACGCCCTTTTAAATTTGAAATGATTTCTTAGAAAACATCACAAACATGGATGGAAGATTGACTTTTTATTCCCATTGTATTTATAAAGGTTGCATTTGAATTTGCATTTGGTAGAGAAATGCATATGATAATAACACATTAGATTTATTTTACTTTCTCTATTGCTTGCCTACAGTGAATGGATTATTATACTCTACCCAAAAAGGTTTGAAGCAGTTGGCAATTAACCGAGTAAAAATTCTAAGAAATAATTTGTGATATTGAAAAAGGATGTAGAAGAAAGAGATGAAAATAACAACGCAGAACTTGAAGTCAGAAGAAACATCTACACAAGCAAGACCAGGACATAATTTTGTGGGTATGTGTCTGCCCAGAAAAACAACACTTGCAGTTGTGGGTCTCATGATATAAGATGGCGCCATTGTCAGTGTAATTTTATTTACTCTCTTTACATTTTTGGGGGTTTACTTCCACTTTAAGTGAAAAAACTTGAGAAATTTGTATATATTTTTTTGCAGGTGTGTCAGTTTTTGTCGTACTCAAATGTCGTTCCTTTGAGTCTAAATGTATAAAGAAACATAGGGTGTGTGCTCAAATTTATTTTTCCCAGTGCTCATAATTGCAGAACAGATTTCTATTTCTACAATGTAATATAAAATTCTTAGTTTTTGTTATACTATTAACAGTATTGTTAGAGAAATGTTTTAATTGTACCCTTTTTAACATTTTTATGCTAAACTTTTTGACAGGCAATCCTAATAAATTTGAGATTGTTATAAAAGCTTTTGGTTTCCATTTCATTTTAAGAATATATTTCCATAACCCCAGTTGTTGGGCAAACTTGAACAAAAATGTGAGGAATGAGCGAGATGGCTCAGTTGGTAACTGCTGTGGCCTACATTCAAGAGGGTATGGTTTCAAACTTCTGTACCAGCTCATGTTAGTGGGATTTTTACTTTCTTTAGCACCTACTGCATTCTACCCACAAATTCAAGATGAGATTTCATCATAAACATCTGTTGTATGTTCCATGAATAAATATGGATAAAAATAACATATAAATATTAAACTTAGATATTATTTTATAATTGTAATAATACAAGGACTGTCCATAAAATAAGGTTCCCAATTTTTTTTCACAATAAAAAACTTATTTATTGACGTTGAATAATACATTTTTGGAAAGCTTAGTTTTCCTATTTTTCGACATAATTGCTGGTCTGATCAATACATTTTTACATGCCTGCATTGCAGAACCCCCCCACCGTGCGGTGAAGAGAGCTTAAAACAGTTTCTTTCAGTTCCTCTCCGGTTCTGAAAAGCGCCCCATGCAGGTATTTCTTCAAGTCAGGAAAGAGATGGTAGTCACTTGGGGCTAGGTCTGGGCTGTATGGAGGGTGTGTGACAGTATCCCATCCAAATTTGTTGATGAGATTGATTGTCACATGGGCAATGTGCGGATGAGCGTTGTCCTGATGGAAATGCACTCCCTTCGTGAGCATGCCTCCAACCACCTTGGTATGCCCTAAATGATCGGTCAAAAGTTTGTGAATGTAGGTCTTGCTGACATCAGGGATCATATCGCAGATCTCCCGAACCATCACCCTTCGATCCTTCAGAATTGCTTCTTCCACTTTCACAATCGTTTTGTCTGAAACCGATGACCGTCCAGAACGCTGGTCATCATGGATGTCTGTATTTCTCTGCACCATTTGTGTATGTGTTGTACGCCATACACTGCTCTGCGTACTCTTCACACAGTTGGCAATGAATATCCTCCGGTGCAGTCTTTTTGCACACAAAAGATGCATCACAAAGCGTAATTTGCACCTGGAGGGAAAGTAAGTAGAGGCTCCATTTCTAACAGCTGCCAAGCCAAGACTGAGCGTCGCAGACAGCTCACTGGGCAGGGGACTGGAAGAGGGAGAACCAAACTACATGCCAGTGTTTCCAAATCTCCTGTAACAGCGTTCCTCACGACTGCAGATCCTTGGGAACCTTAATTTACGGACAACCCTCATAACTTAGAGACTAAGGGCATCACATATCTTAACATCTGCTGCAAGTTCTTGAAATCAAAGGCAGACTGCAGCAGATATTAAGATAAGTAATCTTGTAGTGTCTAAGTTGTTATTACAATTATAGATTTATGTTGCTTCACTTTTAATAGCTTCAGTTTCTGCATTATTTATTGGTAATTATTATTTATGCCAACAAACTTACTGTTGGTGCTTTTAAACACACAAGCCGTGTGTGGGCAATGTTTGAGAGGTAGAATTGGAACTGAAAAATTCAATGCCACAGCTGGGATTCTGATTGTACCTCTCATTATGCTTGGTATTAAGCCCAACATCTTCCAGGGATGTGATATAAGATTTTCAACAACGCCTTTCATTTAGTTTGGCTGATGTATATTTTTGGGCAATCCTCGCATTTTATCTGATAAACACTGGATTTTGAGTTTATTGGTATTTTGCCCTTTAACCTGAGAAACCTGCTAAACCACCCATGAATACTACCATGAATAAACATTTGAATGCTGTTTCCATATTTTATGTAACTAAGTGCTGCTTGCTTAATTTGAAATCATTCCTAGGTGTACATGATTAGAAAGGGTAGAATCAAACAAAAATTCAATGTTACAGCTGAGATTTGAACCACAGATCTTCCAGTCCCATCAAGGCAACATGCCAACACGATATGAAATTCTCCACATGACTCACATTCTTTCCAGTAAATCACAAGGAGATCCCAAATTCATATGAAATATCATACTTTAATGGTGACTTGCAGTGCTGTAAATACTAAGGTCTTTTAATCAACTATAGGGTCAATCAATGGAAGTTAACTAGCCATGTGAAGAGAAGTTTGGAAAGGGTAGAATCAGGCTGGTTCAAATCCCGGCTATGGTGAGGGCATCAAGTTGCACTGATATGTTTCCCTTCCTTCAGAGCTGATCTGCTTCAGATGTAGAAGAGTTTTACGTACCTAGTTACTTTTTGAGATATGCTATTCCAAAAACTATTTTACTTAATAGAAGATGGAATGTCAAGGGACTGAAGACAAAAGAAACCACTCCTGCCCTTGTAAGCCTGTTTACCATGGTGTGGTCTAGGCAACACATAAGATGGCGGCAATGTCTTGAGTTGAGCTATTGTTTATGTTCATTTCCACTGAGTAGCTTTGTGTTACCGAAGCCACACCTGCTCCAGAGGTTCTTTACCATAGCATTAGAAGCTTGATAAATATGCCTTGCACAGATGGACATACAAGCCCAAATGGGATTCAGTTTCAGGAAATTGTCATAAAAATCAAACTCCACCTAATGAACTTTGATTTGCCACCACCAAACCCTCTATGGAAATTCACCAGCCGACTGCTAGATGTCAGCCCAACCAACCACACATCAAACAACATCTACAAGAACCAGCCAGGCAATTCTGATGACGGGAGCAAGTTAAGCTCTTGAAACCGGTCAAGATTAATTACATGTAAGTGATGTTAAGTGTTTCTATCTGACTCAGTTTTCATTATAATTTAGATTCACATCACTGTTACTAGCTTATTCAAAGATTCATAAACTAATTGTTGTAAATATGTCATACGTAATATGCACTAAAGTTATGCTAGCGAACTTCACTCCTTTGTGGAGAGAAACCGTATGACTTCTGTGCATACATGATTCCGCAACTTCTCCCACCGTCAGCCTTTCAGGTGAAGAGTGCCACTGTGCAGCTAAGGGAATTGCTCGTCTCACCTCACGACCTTTAGTCTCTTAGTAATCTGAAAACTACTTCAGAGGATTTTCTTGGAAGCATAGTAACTCTACTTGTATTTTTACGCAAACTTTTTCTTTGTTTTTATTTTGTTTGTGATACATATTTTTCTTTAATTCCTCTATGGTATGTTGATGTAATTTTAGTACCTCTCTGGGCTGTTTCATTACCTTGTATTCCACAGCATGTTGGTGTCTATTGGAGTGCTACTGTTTTAATTTAAACTAATTGTTCTATAATTTTGAGACGTTCTACAAATTTAGGTTTTTGGCTGTTGTATCACATGTTTTGATGTAATGATATGAAACTGTATCAAATTTTGAAGTTAGTTGCACTGTAATGAGTGAATTGCAGGGAGGGGTCAGTCACAAATGACATTTGAGTCCATTGTCCAGATTGCTGTTGACATGCACTACCATTCTCATGACTGGTTTATTATGAACAAGCCTTTAGAGGTCAAGTGAATAAACTACAAACAATTGATACACAACAAATATTCTTTATTGTTACATGCTATTATACAGTATCACACAAAAAAATGTAAACTTCTTTTTATAAAATAAATATTTTTGTAACATATTGTACTTGACATTGAATGAGCAAATTCTTTTGAAGAGTATTATCAGCTAACAACCTGAGTATGGCTGGCAGTCTTAAAGAGAGAACACAAACACAGGCACACATTAAATGCACATATTTGTATCACATGAGATCAGTGGTGTTTGACTTTAAGTCGTGGGTTAGACCCTTGTGCCAGCTCTATGCATGGTCAGATCTAGCGGCAGATCCTGTGTGGCTTCTTCCATTGGACTGCATGCAATTGGTCGGAGAAATGGGTGTACCCACAGACCAGTCCAGGGCAGAGACCTAGTGAACACCGCTAGATCTGTGTCCAACCAGGAGTGATAAACACTTTCAGGTTCCGGCCTGGGGGGCACAGGCAATGGCGATATGCACTCTTCGTTGCCACACACCTTTGCCTCCTGATCCTCGCACCCTGTGCCAAGTGCCCCACTGTAGTCGGGTTGAACAGTCCTCGGGGCCACAGCGACTGGGCTCTGCCTGCTTGTCTCCTCGGTGGTACTGCTTGGGGGAAAGTGGCGATATGTCTTGACATGCTTCCTCAATGAGCTAGGATCTGTGTAGCGTTTGGGGCACCCTGGCACCTTGCACATGTAGGGCTTGTCTACTGAGTGTGTGCGTGTGTGCTTGAAGCGATCGCTTGAGTTTGAGTACGCCTTTCCACATCCAGGAACTGGGCACACGTATGGCCTTTCTCCTGCAACAAAGATTCACTACATTGTGCATCGTACTGCTAAGATAAACATCCAAGATCATAGGAGGCTCTGTTTGAGTTAACATGAAATCACACCATTTCCAAACTGAATTACTGAAATCAGAAAGGTGTAATAGACTGAAACATTCAATTGACATTTGAGAAAAGTATAAGTGTTAGAGAATTCAGACAAACAACTAGGAATATTTCTGAAATGGTTCACTCCATAAAAATGTGTATTTAACATAAGTTGTGTGTTTTAATAAAATTTACAACATATGATATTTTAATCAAAATTTTTTGAGAAAATAAACATTTTCGAAAAATGTTCCATGTAAAGGTTAGTCTAGGAAGGGGGGATTTCCTTGAAAATCTTTGTGTTTTATCCTTGGAAGATGCTGAACTTAAATACCAAGTTTGATATTTAACCAACTTTTTGTTTTTGACTTATGCTGTTCAGACGGACACACAGGGTACCTCAAATGGTGTATTTCTGGTGGAATCTTGAAATCTAATTTTTGGGTGGGATACAATTACTTCCCCACTCAATGTAGTAGAGAAGGTAAAACGATGAAACTTAAATGCTAAATCTGGGTGAAATACCAAACTCGTATACTTGTAACTTCTTCCCCCCTTGCCCCAGAAGTATATTTCAACAACACAACATGGGTCAGTCAGATATCTTCTGATGATTGTAACAACCACTTCCCGAAACATTGTAAGTGTAAGTAAGACAGAGATGATGTCAGTGTTACTAATTCCGACTCAGTAATAAGTAAAAACCAAATTTGGTATTTAAATTATCATCTAAAGGTCCAGCAAAAGTTTTAATCAATACCTTCCACCCCAAACTACACTTAACGTAAAATATTTTTTAAAATTATTTTCTAAAACATGGCTTTAATCATTTTTATTAACATACCATATATTTAAGATATTCGATTGCCAAATAAAATGTATACCTTGTCTGTTCTGGGAATTGTCTTTAGCATTCTCTTCTTTCGCATGGAATATTGTATAATTTTGTATTATCGGTAAATTAGAAAATAGAAACTTAAGACAAAAAATGTAGATCATTTTAAAACACAATTTATTTCAAATAAGTTTTATTGTGGCGTTGGCCATTTTCAAGTTATTTGCTATTTTTTGTTTTAAAGAAAAACAAACCCTCAAACAATATTAATAGTTTCAGAAAATATCTTTGACCAGTGTTATTGCAAAAGTGATGGAAAGAATGGTGGCATCTAGACTTAACTGGTTCCTAGAATATTACAACTTAATTAATAGTTCACAGACCGGCTTCAGACAGAATCATAGTACAAGTGAAAATGTACTCCTACTAAGCCAAGACATCAAGGAAGCTTTCAATAGAAAGGAGGATACCTTGGCAGTATTCATTGATTTTAAATCAGCATATGACTCAGTCTGGAGAAATAAATTAGTTGAGAAGTTGCAATCAATAGGTGTGAAAAGTAACATGCTTAAGTGGATAACTCAGTTTATTTCACAAAGATTTTGTGCCACAAAATATAATACATACATTTCCAAATATAAACAAACACACCGAGGACTTCCACAAGGTGCTGTTCTGAGCACAACACTCTTTAACATATATATAAATGACCTTCCATCAATAATAAAAACTTTAGAAACCAAAATTGCTTTATTTGCTGACGATGTAGTCATTTGGACTTCAGGCTCTCCAAAAAAAAACCTGAATTAATTAAAGACAGAATAGAAACAGCCCTAAACAAAGTACATGAATGGAGCTCCAAAAACCTCATGACTATCAATGTGGAAAAAACAAATTATGAATTATTTACACTAAAATACAAACCAGTTAATATTAGCATAAATTATAATGGTAAACCACTCAAAGCAGTTGATGATGCCAAATACTTAGGCATCACTTTCGACAGAAAGCTAAGTTGGAAAAAACATATAACAAACATCTCACAAAAGGTTGAAAAGAAATTGCAAATCCTGAAAAGGTTAGCTGGTGCTAAATGGGGCTGCTCAAGGAGAGTCCTTAACACAACATACAAAATGTATATTAAACCAAACCTCTTGTACTGTTCTGAAGCTTTAATAACAGCAGCAAATGCTAACATCAATAAACTTGAACAAATACAAAATCAGGCTCTTCGCCTAATCACTGGAGCAGTTAAATCCACACCTATTGATGCCATGCTTGCCTTAACACGGACCCCATCAATAACAACAAAAATAGAACAAGCATTGCTCCAACACGAGAAAATGTTACGACTGCCAAACTCTAAATGGACAGAAGAGAACCTCCCCCCTTCAATCCTTAAAACTCATAGTAGTTTCCTAGAAAAGGTAACACAGATTAAATCCAAATTGAACATTCCTAACACCAGAGAAAATCTACTTATTAGAGAAAATCCATTGGAATTATTGCAACCTACCTTCAATTTGGAATTAATAGAGGAAATAAGTAAATCAGACACACCAAAAGAAATACAAAAACTTCTAGCTCTGGAAACAATCAATACTAGGTATCCCACAGAAGAATGGCTGCACATATATACTGATGGATCCTCGAAGGAAAACCTTACTGGAGCTGGAGTTACATGTTCACATTTTTCCTTTTATCATTCTGTTGGCAGAGACACAACAAATTATGATGGAGAAATAGAGGCTATATACATTGCTCTCCGACAATTATTAAATCTTCCCTTAAATAAATTTAACAAGGCAGTAATTCTTTCAGATTCTAAAGCTGCAATTCAGGGAATATGTTCAAATACTACAAAGAAGTCAACAAAAATTAGAGAATGCTACAAAATGTTAACACAACTCCAAAAAGTTAATAAGACTGTTCATCTCCAATGGATTCCAGCACACTGTGGAGTCATGGGGAATGAAGCTGCAGACTCACTTGCAAAGAAAGCCACAACAATAACACAAAAGTCTAAATTCAATTTCTCATATTCCTCAATAAAACGCTTGATCATTAAACATTTTTCTCATTCATACCTACAAGAAATAGAAACAAATGCCAAAGATAAAAAATGGATTACACTACTTTCCAATCCAGATATAATCCCCCAGAGACCAAGGAAAACAGCTGTTGCAGCCTTCCGACTATTGACAAATCATGACTGCTTGGCAAGTCATCTCTACAGAATAGGTATCTCAGCCTCACCAATATGTGTCCTGTGTAACGATCCAGCAGAAATGAACGAAGAACACTTGAAGACCTGTGAAGCATTAAGATCAGAAGAAACTACAGTTCAAAAGTATTGGAAAGCACGAATGCTAATGGCTTCATTGCCAGATGCAAGGCACTAGAAAACAACAACAACAACTTTCTCTACTGGTAAGTAGAGGAAGTGTTGTATTCCATCCAAAAATTGGATGTCGAGATTTCACTGGAAATATATGTTTTAAGATCCCCTGAGTCCAAAAAAAGCATTTTTAGAAAAAGGTCTACATGTGTGTGTGTGTGCATGCGTGCATAGTGTTGTGTTGTGTGTCAGCATAACTGAAAAAAGAAAAGTCGGTTTAAAACCAAAATTGGTATTTGAGTTTGTCTTTCAAGGATGTGACACGAAGATTTTGAAGATAATAGCCCCACCCTAAACTACCCTTTACATGGAACATTTTTAGAAAATTTTTATTTTCTTGAAAATGGCTCTAATGATTTTGGTTAAAATAACATATGTTCAAGATATTTTTATGACAAGTGAAATGTATATTTTGAATTTTCTGGCTGTAGCCTATGTAGTCCTGTTTACTCTGGATGACTTTTGAATAACTCGTAAACCATAAGAGGTAGAGAAAATCTTACTGTTCAAAAGATGTAGATCTCACTAAAACACACAATTTATGTCTCAATAGATTTTTTTGTAGAGTGAACCATTTCAGAGATATTCCTTGTTAATTGTGGCAGTTTCCGAAAACTTAAATTTTCGTGAAATGCAACATCGTCATTTTTTTATATTTTAAGTGTGCAAAGAGAACGATATCTCAAAGCTTTAAAAGATATTGCACAAAGCCTACTGTATTCCCATATTCCCCTTGTACCTACAAGGAAATAAGCAATAAGATAATTTGTACAAATGTTTATCTCAACTAACACGAAGAAGATATAGGAATAAGAGTTTATAAGAATGGTTAGTACAAGAGTAGAGAAAGTCACGTGAGTGCAACACATCAGATTTTTTTTTGTTTGAACTTTTCAATGCATTGTCATTCTTAAGTCCATTTCATACAATTCCCCACCCCCTTAAAGTTTGCTTTAGCAGTTTTGAAAAAGTACCATACGTTTAAGATACTTGTATTAATAATTGTGTATGTTAATTTAATTAAAAAAGAAACTTTTAACAGTGAAGCAACAGAATCGAAAATAAAAACAAGCATAGAAACTAAAAGACCATTGAGAATGTGGTGGATGATGATCATGAAACAATTGTCTGGAATTTTCAGGAGCTTACAGCACTCTGAGATAAGTGAAGCTTTTAGTTTCCAAGTTCATTTTTATTTTAAGCTATGTATGTATCTCCTTATTATGTGTAAGTAGACTGTGTTAAAAGAGAGGAAAATGCAGGGCACATTAAAGTTAGCTTTTCCAAATTATACATTATTACATCTTTTTAAGTTTTCCCAAGTTGAACTGTGATGTAGCACCTTTTAAAATGTGTAATTTTTCTTTTTTCTGCTGCATGGGCTCATTATTAACGAAAATTGAAATGTGATGTCAACTCCTCATAACTAAGTCCATTATTGCGTACTTCAGAATAATTTCTAGGCACTAAATTATCATTAATAAGACAAGAGTGAATAAAGGAATACATTTTTATAAGAATAGAGTGATATAAATACAGGGGAAGTAATTAAATTTTCAGTTAATAGAGGATGTTGTGCAAGGCAGAATAGATGTTTGTATAAACTTGGGGAAATACCATCCCCACAATTACCTGTGTGTGAACGAGCGTGTATCTTGAGATTTTCTGCACGACTGAAGCTTTTATCACACTTAAAGCAGTGATGTGGCTTCTCATTTGTATGTGTGCGGACGTGCACAAGCATCTTATACCTGAAACAAGAAAGTATGGCATTCTCAGAACATGTATATAAATGTAGGGCAAAATGCCTAGTTTCATTATACCGGACATCATTGGAAGCTGACATTTTTGGGAAATTATTTTTTAATCCACGTACAACATTTTTAGTTTATTATTTATCTAAAATGTATGTCTTCTTCCAAACACGTGTGCAAGGCTAGGTTATCAATTTCAACTTTTTACTTTCTGGGTGGCTGAGTGGTTAGGCACAGGCCTACATAGGTGCAAATCCAGCCCAGACATGTTTTATAAATGTGCTTAAAAGCGACAGATTTACTGGCACGTGAAGAAACTCCTGCAGGACAAAATTGAGGCACACTGGCAGCACTGATATGATCCTAGCAATTGCAAGTAGTATTGAGGAAGAAGAGCTGTATCAACGTATTTGTGAATCCATATTCATCCTCTTAATGAGAGCAACATGTCCCTTAATTTATAGCTAATTATGCTTTTCTTATATCCTACGTAAGTTAACATCAACATGAAGCAATTTTTTAAAATGATGTTAATGTTTGTTTTTTTCCTTCCTTTTGAACATGAAGGAGTCATTTTTTTTTTTTTTTTTAATTAACGTCCTCCAACATTGTGTCATATCTGAAGAGATGAAGGAGTCAAATGTACACACTTAAAACTTCGATTACACATTTGTACACTTCGATTTGTACATTCGAATGGCCCTGTAAAATCTTTTGTATAGAATTTCACATTTTCATCAAGCAGTTATTCTCTCAGATCCCAGGGCAGCAATTATAGCAATTACTTCCAAGTTGTCACCAAAAAACCAAACAATTATAGAATGTTGGAAAATGCTTAACCATCTAACAGCACTTCAAAAACACCTAGTCTTCCAGTGGATACCGGCTCACTGTGGACTGAGTGGTAATGAGAAAGCTGATTTTCTTGCTAAAAAGGGTACCGGCAGTGTACAGAAATCTACAGTTAATCTACCATTTTATGCAGCTAAAAGATTAGTCAACTCTGAATTAAAAAAAAATTATTGAACAATATTACTATGAAAAATCAAAGAATAAATGATGGGAACTACCAAACATTCAAAAAGTAATTCCTTGAAAAACAGCAGTTGCAACCTTCAGGTTGATTACAGGACATGATTGTCTGGCAAAACATTTAAACAGAATTGGGATATATTCTTCACCACTCTGTCCTCTATGTGATCTGCAAGAGGAAATGGATCGAGACCACCTTCAAATATGCCCGGCCACTTCTAGTGCCCTTCCCATCCATCAGTGAAAAATATTGGAGAGCAAGAGGATTAATGACTTCACTGTCAGAAATCCAGCATTAGCTAACAACAGCAACATTTGACTCATGTTTTAAATTGAAAATAACTTGAATGGAGCTTCTGTTTGTAATATTTACAAAGTGCCATTGTGACCCTAAGTATGTGTGACCTCTCCTCACCTTGCATTGAATCCTCTGTTGCCACGAGTGCATCCCTCCCAGCCACAATAGAAGAGTCCTCCGTGTCCAGCAGCAGCGTGGACTCGTGTAACATGTGATGCCAGGAGATCCAGATGACCAAACCAGTGGCCACAGCCGACCCATCTGAACAAGCAACATTATTCTTCTTAGCAATCAATCATTTTTTACTTTCTCTACTGGTAAGTAGAAGGAAGTATTGTATTCCACCCAAAACTTTGTTATCGAGATTTCACCACAAATATATGTTTTGAGGTCCCCTGAATAAACAAAAAGCATTTTTAGAAAAGTGTGTGTGTCAGTCTTTGGACAGCACAACTCAAAAACGAAAAGTCGGTTAAAAACCAAAGTTGATTATTATTTATTTATGGCAACAAACTTACTGTTGGTGTTTTTAAACACACAAGCCTTGTGTGGGCAATGTTTGAGAGGTAGAACTGGAACTTAAAAATTCAATGCCAGGAAAAATACGAACTGGTTTGAGAATTTAGTGCCATTCTGGCAGTTTGTCACAATGGTTCAGTGGTTAGAGCATCCGCCCAGTAAGCGGAAGGTCTGTGGTTCAAATCCCAGTTCTGGCATTGAATTTTTAAGTTCCAGTTCTACCTCTCAAACCAAAGTTGATATTTAAGTTACTTAAGGAAATTGAAGCTATTAACAGTGAAGCAAGCAACAAGATTCTAAGCTATAGCTTTGAGAATGAGTTGGAGTCAACTTGAAACTTTAGTCAGCTTTGCACCAACAATTTGCAATATTACTAACATAAGTGGAGTTTTTAGTTTCTAATTTGTTCTTACTTTAGAACTGATATTTAAGTTTAATGTCTTTCAGGGATGCGACACAAAGATTTTGAAGAAAATAGCCTCACTCTAAACTACCCTTTACATGGAAAATTTTTTGAAAATGTTGATTTTCTTAAAAATGGCTCTAATGATTATAATTAAAACATCATATGTTTGAGATATTTGTTTGACAAATGACATGTATATTTTGAATTTTCTGGCTATAGCCTATGTAGTCCTGTTTACTCTGGATGACTTTTCAATAACTTGTAAAGCGTAAAAGATAGACAAAATCTTAATATATAAAAAATGTAGATCTCGGTAAAAAACACAATTTATGTCTGAATAAATTTTTTTTGTAGAGTGTACCATTTCGGAGATATTCCTTCTTATATGTCCGGTACATGTCGTCAGTTTTGGAAAACTTAAAACTATAGTGAAATGGAACATTGTTGTTAATTTTTTTATATGTTAACCATGCAAGGAGAACGGGATCTCAAAGCAATAAGATAATTTGTACAAATGTTTATCTCAACTAACACGAATGAGATATAGGAATAAGAGTTTGTAAGAATGGTTAGTACAAGAGTAGAGAAAGTCATGTGAGTGCAACACGTCACATTTTTCTTATGTTAATGTTAATGTATTATGGGGAACCCTGAAGCAAAACTATTAATCATACATTGTAGGTAATTTCAACCAGGTTTAAACCTCCATGCCATTTAGGAAATGCACAGTGTTAAACCTTGTTTTCTTTCAGCATTTTTACTTTCTCTGCCACATATATATTACATAAGGAAAATTTTTATACCAAGATTTCACTGAAAATACATGTTTTGAGTTCCAATGAATCTGAAAGGGCATTTTTAGTAAAACAAACTTGGTACTGTTTAAATTGAGCATATTCCAGGATACAAGACGATTTTTGGCTGGCCCCATAGCTCAGTCGGTAGAGCACTGGCCTGTTGTGCAAGGGGTTCTGGGTTTGATTCCCGGCCTGGATGGTGGGAATTTTTCTTTAACTAGGATTATTTCCCATCGTCCCTATAGTCTAAGTATGAATGTGTGCATGAATTCAATGTAAAAGTTAAGCTAATGAACACCATTGCTGTTGAGCAATTGTTCCAACAGGTTGAAAGTCACTGATATGACCTTAGATGTCAAATGGAGCATAAAAACAATTTTCAAGTAATTCCTCTGAAACTATGTAGTTTTATTAATATTCTCAAAAGTAACTTAACAGTTTTGAATGAAATACTGTACAATGTAGATATTTGCATGACTAATAAAATCTATATGTTGAATTTTCTGGATGCAGCCTATGAAATCATCTTTCTGAATGAACTTTGTATAGCTGATTGACCACAAAAGACAGACATAAGTGTACCACCTTTTAAATTAAATGCCTGCAATTTTCAGGATTTGTAATCTGTTGTATAGTTATTCAAAGTGTTGGGTGTTTCATTCATAAATATTTTCAACAGCTCATATTGGCAAATTTGAAAACTAGACCTACCTACTCATATAAAACAATTTTTTTTTCTAGTATTCTAAAAGTAATGGCTTCACATCAATTTCCTTGCAGGTAGTTGTTTTATCTATTTTTTCATTTATAAACCATATGGTAAAGAAAATTGTGGGGTTTTAATTTTTCACAAGTATGTTACTACTTAAGAAAAATAAATATTAAAGTAAAGAAAAGTTACAAGCATTAAGAATAGCTATTGATGAACTAGAGATCTTTGACTTCTTCAGTGAAATCACATAAAAATGGCATGATCACTTAAAAATGCTCTAAGAAAAAAAAACTACTGCTCGGAAATGTCTCATTTAATGTAAGGTGATGCATTCTTACCTGCATTTAATTGCACCACCGCTTGCAGGAGTACCAACTGTGTCTGTGCTGGAGTTGCTACCCTCACTGTCACTCTGTAACAAATACATGGAAGGTTAGACATGATCATATTGTCAGGTAGGTAGTGAAAGAGATTCGTAGACGTAAGATGCTGCCTACCTGTGGTGACACAGACATCTCCTCGGCTATCTCCCCCATTGTGATAGTGTCGTCTCTGTATGGACACCAAAGAGCTGCCCTTCCGCTTTCTGCAACATGCAAGCATTTCTCATAACCTACAAGTTTGTTTATAACTTCTTAGGCATGTACTGTGTTATCTTGCGAATATCTATAAATTTCGCTAACGTGATACTCATTTTTGTAAGTTTGAAAATAATAAATCCTCTCTGGTGAACACTTCCATTTTTTCCTTTAATTCATTCAGCCATGAAAGTAAACTAAAATAATAATATTGTCTAAAATAAAATGGTGAAATATGGTCTAAAAATAGTGTTATCAGGATTAAAGTTCCAAAGTATATAAAGCCACGTGTCCTCGAGATAGCAGACCGATTGCAGTTTCCCCAACATCCAAGGATTCCCCGGGTTTGCTATCTTCTCGCGTATCATTCTCGATAGAGACATGTTAGGGGAAAAAAAACTGGTGAAATTAATTGTGTCTTACTCCATAATTTTCACTCGCACTTCTCCAGAAACCCTTTTATCTTTCAAATAAGGAAATCTATACAGCTTTGGCTGTTGATAAAGCGCGAAAGAAAGTTAACAAATGACGATCGGAAATTTCCGGTTCCGCTTTTAATAGTGCGACGCCATACTTGCTAAGTAAACTATTACAGAACTTGTAAAGCATTGTTGTGAATTTTTAATCTTGCTATTTTTTAAAAACTTTTAACTGAAAAGAGTAAAACATACAGTAACTTTAATACCAAACATTAATTTTAAAAATCGAACTTTAATTTTGTGTTTAAAAACTGAACAGCTGCTACCCATTTAGGAGACTATTTGAAGAGAATAAGTCAACAATTAAATGTTCCATTGTCACATTGTCCAACGGTCTCTGTCTCGTGTCCTTATAGGTTTTCACCGCGCCTTTGTGTACCTACTGCCAAGATTTGTATTTGGTCAAACTTAAAATCGGCATTTGAAAAGCAAGTGCAGCAAATAATATTGCGATAGCTTTTGACAAAATAAATAACAGTCGTAAGATAAAATCTGAGCGAGTAGCTGCGAATGAAATACACCGGTACAGATACATACATATGTAGGTAGGTTGTCAGTCAATATTACCGAGACGTGGTGATTTGTGCAACATTGTGCCGAAGACTGATGTTAGGAGTTAAGGATGGGATAGGCCTGTTACCTTGCTTGCAGCGCAGGATGGAACCCATGGCTATCTTCCTCCAGAAGTGCCGTGCGACTGATGAGCGACGGCTGTTGGGGGTCCAAGGCCGACAGAACAAACACAACCACAATCCGGATCCTACCGGTTTTACTGTCAGAGGTCACAGGGGTCGCGACCCCACCGGTCCGAGTCCAGCTGATAACACGGACAGAAAGGCCAGGCCTCGCAAATATTTTGTTTACTGCTTGTTTATTACGCGCGTTGTGACGTCACCATGGTCAGCAGGGGGTACTTCCCATATCTGTGTAGCCGCTAGTGAAACACGACAAAACCGGATATGGGCAAACTCAGGCCAGATTCCCCCCCCCCCGCCCGCAGTGCCCACTAGGATTGCGATTTTGTGACGTAAAGTTAAGAAACGCTCTTAAACCAAAGTTCTAATTAGTTAAGGGAATTGCTCTTTTGTTGAATGACCATAAATGTATTTATTACTCCATGCTACTCCTTCACGCCGATTGGTACCGACATGGGTAGCCGAGGTCGTTAAGGCACGGACTCATGAACAGGACTTCTGGGTTGAAATCCCAACAGCAAAGGTATTTTTTCAGGCTTTACTCAGCCCTCCGTTACCTTTCCTAATTATAATTTTACTTCGTGTATCATCAGAGTGCACCGCCTGTGGTGCATAATGTAGAAAGAACGGTTTTTAAACACTATTTTTAAAATACGTCAATTAGTTCAAATAATTACTTATCAAAGTTCTCACTGGACGGCAAATATTGACTTTATCCAAGTCCCAAATTATATCGGGTTAAGTTAAAGCTAAATATTCATTATTTCGAAATGTTGTATATAACAAAACTGTTACGAAACCTTAGGCGTTGGAAGTTTGTTATATAATTGCTTCAAGAAACTCAGTGATAGTGAGTGAGAAATCCCATCGGCACCCTACCCCTTCCTTGGGAAAATTACCGTATGGTCCGCGATGTCCAAACTTGTCTCTTTGGAGAAGCTTACGTAATTAGCTGCTATCTTCCACCTTCTCTTTTAGTCGGAGAGTAAATCAGCTTACAACCAGACAGTCAGTATCCAGTGACGGACACAAACAGGCGATTCCATGGTAGTTTCTAAGTCATACTTTGAATTTTTCTCCTGCCAGGATTATTCCTCATCCTTCCCTGAGTCTGCAAGTATAATGGCGGCGCCGTGGCTGAGTGGTTAGACCGCTCGCCTACCGCATGTGGTATTTGTGGTGGACGAAGCGGCGTCTGGGCGGGTTTTCTCCGGGTTCTATGGTTTCCCCCTGCATTTCATATCATCCTCTTTGTCACTCTCATACCAGGTGCTTGGCTGACCACCCGCTTCCAGGTCTTCACACTGTCTGGTCCCTCTGCTCCCAGACAGACGTCTGACCCTAGGCACTGGCTTGTAAGTCCTACATAAGGGGAGGGTAGCCAGGTAAAGAAGAAGAAGAAAGTCCTCAGAAGACCTCTGTACTCTGGATGATTTTTGCATAAATTGCTATCAGCAAGTCAGACAAAAACTAACTTAATAAAAGTGTGCATCTTAAAACACAAAATTTGTGTCCAATACTTTTGAGTGAACCATTACCGAGATATTCTTTATTATGTGTTTGAAATTGCCAATACGTACCTATATTTTCCTCACATAGAAATGTTATTCATTTTTTTATCTCTTGACCCCGCAACGAGAAGGGAATTTCAAAGGTATAGCATAGCAACCAGCTCTTAAAACATTTCACTATCACTTAATGCATGCCTTCCATATTCCGCTTGCACATACAAGAACATTAACAAGAAGGTAATTTCTGGAAATGCTTATGTCGATTGAAGTGTAGTAGATAGAGAAATATACGTTTGCAAGAATAGTGTGTATAAGAGTGAGTATAGCTCTACATATATTTGTGAACAGAGGTTCTCCAACTTGAACTATGTATATCAAAAGTGTGTATATATCGCATTATGTTACGTGGCGACGATCACTTGGTGTATCTTCTAATGCTGTCAAATATTGATAGACTTGTTAAACTTACCAAACAAGTCACTAATGAACAGAAAGTGCCTTCGTAAATCCAACGCAACATACCTACTCGTATAACCAACCCGCAACGCCACTGCAACGCAACATAGCTACTCGTATAACCAACCCGCAACGCCACTGCAACGCAACATGGCTACTCGTATAACCAACCCGCAACGCCACTGCAACGCAACATACCTACTCGTATAACCAACCCGCAACGCCACTGCAACGCAACATAGCTACTCGTATAACCAACCCGCAACGCCACTGCAACGCAACATACCTACTCGTATAACCAACCCGCAACGCCACTGCAACGCAACATAGCTACTCGTATAACCAACCCGCAACGCCACTGCAACGCAACATGGCTACTCGTATAACCAACCCGCAACGCCACTGCAACGCAACATACCTACTCGTATAACCAACCCGCAACGCCACTGCAACGCAACATAGCTACTCGTATAACCAACCCGCAACGCCACTGCAACGCAACATAGCTACTCGTATAACCAACCCGCAACGCCACTGCAACGCAACATAGCTACTCGTATAACCAACCCGCAACGCCACTGCAACGCAACATGACTACTCGTATAACCAACCCGCAACGCCACTGCAACGCAACATGGCTACTCGTATAACCAACCCGCAACGCCACTGCAACGCAACATGGCTACTCGTATAACCAACCCGCAACGCCACTGCAACGCAATTGTACAGTCCGTATGAAGTGGAAGGAGGTAAACCCAACCGCCCCTCTTTCGCAAACGTTGGATAACGTTAGTGTAGCCTGTGTTCTAAGTAAGCGCATTATATACCAAATTGAGTCATTCGTAAGTAAAAAAATTCTGATGGGTTGCACTCACATGACTTTCTCTACTCTTGTACTAACCATTCTTACAAACTCTTATTCCTATATCTTCTTCGTGTTAGTTGAGATAAACATTTGCACAAATTCTCTTATTGTTTATTTCCTTGTAGGTACAAGGGGAATATGGGAATACAGTAGGCTTTGTGCGATAGTCAAATGTTTTAAAGTTTTGAGATCCCGTTCTCTTTGTACACTTAACGATGTTCCGTTTCACCAAAGTTTTAATTTTCTAAAACTGACACAGATAACAAAGAATATCTCCGAAATGGTTCACTCTACAAAAAAATTATATATTTACACATAAATTGTGCTTCAGCAAGATCTACATTTCTGTACAGTAAGATTTTGTCTATCTCTAACGCTTTACCAGTTATGCAAAAGTCGTCCAGAGTAAATACGACTACAGGGGCTATAGCCAGAAAATTCAAGATATACATTTCATTTGTCATAAAAATATCTCAAACATATGACATTTTAATCAAAATCGTTAGAGCTATTTTGAGAAAATCAAAATTAGCGAAAATGGTTCCATATGAAGGATAATTTAGGGAGGAAGAATTTTTTTCAAAATCTTCGTGTCACATCCTTGGAAGACATTAAACTTAATCAGCAACTTTGGTTTTTAACCGACTTTTCGTTTTTGAGTTATTACTGTCCAAATACTAGCAGACGCGCGCGCGGACCTTTTTCTAAAAATACTTTTTACTCTTTCTACTACGTCAGTAAGTAAGGGAAGTATCGTATTCCACCCAAAAAGTCGATGTCGAGATTTCACCGGAAATATATATTTTGAGACCCCCTGAATCAAAAAAAAAGAAGCAATTTTAAGAAAAGGTCCGTGTTTGTGTCTGTGGACAACATGACTCAAAAACGAGAAGTCGGTTAAAAACCAAAGTTGGTATTTAAGTTTAATGTCTTTCAAGGATGCGACACGAAGATTTTGAAGAAAATAGCCCCACACTAAACTACCTTTACCTGCACAATTTTTCGAAAATTTTGATTTTCTTGAAAATGGCTCTAACGATTTTGATTAAACTGACGTGTTTAAAATATTTTTATGAAAAATGAAATGTATATCTTGAATTTTCTGGTTATAGCCTATGTAGTCGTGTTTACTCTGAATGAATTTTGAATAACTGGTAAAACGTAAGAGATAGACAAAATCTTATTATAACGTAGATCTCGCTAAAACACAATTTATGTCCAAATAATTTTTTGTTATAGAGTGAACCATTTCGGAGATATTCCTTGTTATTTGTGTGAGTCTTGGAATACTTGCTTTCTGTTCTTCCGTTGTAGCAGGTCTAGTACGGTACACCTCACCTAAAGCTGGTCCCACAATAATAAAATCATGCGGTGTCAAATCAGATGATCTTGGGGGCCATGCAATGTGACCGTTCCTTGAAACAGTTGTTGGTAGGAAAATGCGCAAGAAAACGTTCCCTATCTTAAGGTGACATCATGCAGACGTTATAGCGGTTGTGAGTTCATCGTTTTCATTTTCTCAAGCACCATTTAATTGCCTTTCCACAGAAGCAGTGGAAACTGGCAACTGAAGAAGTAATATATACTCGAACTTTGCCATATTGTGAGATTGTCTTAAGAAAGTTCACTTTGAAAATTACATAACCTTTCCGAATAATTTACTTCCCTATAAGACCGATTTGAGCTAAAAATCTGCGACTGCCTTCAGTTATGAAATTATTTGAACTGCTTGTACTTTCGGAGAGGATAGTCCTTGAATTAAACAATGTGTTGCGGTAGCACCTCATGTTATTCGGGATATGAACCGCGCTCCATAACTCGGGGATCTACAGATAGACCGAGCATTGCAAGCACGTTTGTTGCGCAGAAGGGAAAGGCGGTGAGGCACGCGCTAGACGGCATAGGGCGACTTCACGGATCGTGTGATTTGACCCCATCGTGACCCTCACTACGGGCAACACTGGTCTATGTCTCACACATTTGTGTGATAAACCAAACCTTGCATAACCAGCTGGCTGGCTAGATAACATGAATACCAGTCATTCACCAAGAAACAAGTGACATTTGAATGGGAATTATTGTTAGGTAAACCAGTGCACCTGTATAGCGATCCTATATCGATAGCTCGAGGTTTTGGTGCATGTTAGAGCTGTATAAACGATCTATCGATAAGAAGCTGACTCGCAGGCCTTTAGTACGTTGTTGTCCCTAGCACGGACCACACAAACCAGTTATAGCCGGTTCTGTGGTAGCATGCTCCCAATTATCAATAGTTAAAATTACACATAGCAATCGCGCTTTTGACCACGTGATAAGGCTGTCGCGTATCATGAGGCAAGTGTCTTTTTTTTTTTTTTTGACGCGTTGGGTGGTGGAGGGGGTTAAAACTTTTCCGCATAACTGCAGCATCTGGTTCAAATTATATCTGGCTAGGTACGAAACAAGTGAAAAAAATTAGTCACTATACTTTCTCGCAAGTAGTTCATTATTCAAAACGAAACTTAGGCTCTTAATTCTGATGAGGAGAACATGAAAAATATACTGCAAATGTTATGCAAGTGTGTTGCTTTGTTGTAGCTTTAACAGGTGCGCACAAGGAGCGAAATGGACGCCAATAACAGCTGCATCCCAAGATGGGAAGGTTCTGGGTTCAAATTCTACCTGCGGACAAAAATAACTGGCTCAAGTTTAGATTAGGTTACTTGCCACTTGCCGGCCAGATTTGCACATCTAAGATATAAAAACTGAATAACGACCTTCCATTTGAGAAAAGATGAAGTACTGCAAAACCCACACAAATAACAAGGAATATCACCGAATTGTTTCACTCCACAAAAAAGTACATTTGGACATAGATTGTGTCTTTTCAAGAGAGCTGCATTGTTGTACTGTGAGATTTCGTCTATCCATTGCGGTTTACCATGGACTATAGCGAGAAAATTCAAAATATACATTTCATTTGCCATAAAAACATCTCATAATCGTTAGAAATAATCAAAATCGTTAGAACCATTTTTGAGAAAATCCAAATTTTCGAGAAATTTTCCATGTAAAGGGTAGCTTAAGGTAGAGGAATTTTCTTCAAAAATTTTGTGACGCATCCTTAAAGGATATTAAACTTCAATACCAACTTTGGTTTTCAGCAGACAAAGACACACACAGGGAGGCTTAGGGCGCCTCTAAACATATATTTCGGGTAACATCCCCACATCGAATTTTTGAGTGGAGTACAAAACTTCCCATACATAGCAGAGAAAATAAAAATCGAATACGATAAATTTAAACGGCTTCTTCTGACAAGTATATATTCACTTATACCCGTTATATAACTTGAACCAGACTGCTCCTAACGGTCGTTTATTCCGTAAAACACGGCATTAGAATGCTCTAGACAAAAATATTTACAACTAAAGCACCTGCACTTTGATTTCATGGATCAGCCATAATCGATTGGCGGGGGGTTCTTTGGTATGAGGTACGACAATGTTGGGGGGAGGGGGCTGGACACCTCGGCTAGTTCAGTTTCACATTTAAACTCTGCGGTGGCAACTCGTACAACCGACATCCCCCTCTTCTCTCCCTGCAGACTTACACATCCCACTGAGGGGTCTTGGACTCGGAGACCGCTCCCGATCCGGAGGATGAAGGTTTACGGAGACCATACACAACCTCTCGAATGCAGGCCACAGGCGCTCCCGTCCCACTCGGTAATGAAGTTCTTCAAAACAGACAACTTTCAAGGAAATGTTGTTATTAATTGCTACTGTTTGTGGGCAGGCAGGCAGGCTGCTGCAATTGTCTCTATAGTTGCGTGTTAACTTAGACACAAACACTCTGTGACCGCCATTGTATTGTGCAAGGTCGTCTGGCAGTTCGTTCAGTTTAATCTTCTTGTTACATTTCTCAATGTGAGTGGTGAATGACATTGCTATCTGCTTATCTGCTGTGTTTTCGTATCTATACTTTTTTTCCTTGAAACAATACGAATTAATAAAAAGCATTCCTTCGAAAACTGTTTGTTTTGAAGAGATAATGGTTTTATCCTATTTGACGACCATTGCGTTTTGAAATTTTAAAATGATACGCCACTGATCTCACTTCCGGTTATCGTTAATTGATTATATCAAGCTCGAGTGAAAAAGTGTATGTATTTTTTCGAAACAAATGACTGCTCCGGATGGTCTGGTTTACCCAGTGTGCAAACAGTACTGGCTTTTTCGGACACGTCATTCCATACCGTTTGTAGCGTACCTTATTACGTCATGCTTTCATTTTACTGTCTGATATTGTCTGTATCGAGCCAATAGAGCATACCTATGCTGGTGTTGTCAACTCATTGGCTAGTAACGAAAAGGTACCTACAGCTACTTCCCTCAACTGGAAGGGAGGGGCGGTAACGTATTCCCTTTCAAACTGGTGGAGACCGATATCAGAAGACACCCCCTATAACTAGGCACAGCTTATTGAGACACCCCAAAAAACAACCTTGACATTTTCCCCCCATTATGGTGCAGCCTGGTTATATTCGGTGATATTCCATCTGTTAGATTGCATTAATACTGCCAACTGTTCGTAAACATGTAACCATGGTAAAGCTACGGCCATAGCTGGTGTTATTGCGTCTGTTATGTTGCTACAGAAGTTGCTGTTGCTGTTTATGATCGCGTTGCAGAAAGGCCAACCGATAGATTCTAAAACAAGACTGTTTAGGCGCCGTATTAATTAATTAATTAATCAATCTGTGGACGTACTGCTCATGTTTGCGTGGTTTTGCCTTGAATTATTTTAGAGCAATATATGCAGTTATAGTTACTGTTATTTTGTGTTCGCAACATAGTGATACATTGCATATATATTACGATATTTAGCGCTCGGAAGTGATTTTATCAACAAGTGTTATTGCAGAACAAGATTTGAGTGCAAGATGAGTAGGTTCATCATGTATTGTGTGGTAACGATGTTCAAGCATTATTGTTGTTTAAAAGTATGTTACTTTAACCCTGTGATATTTGAGGTTAGAAATGCCTTTATTATGTACGTTGGCAGTACTGCTTTTCGCGATTCTTTCGTCACCTGTTTAGTGTAATTTCGCCATTTTGAACTTTTGGCAACTGCCGAAAAACTGTGTCCACTTATATAAATGCCCATATAGATCATCAGTAATTCGATGTCTATTACTATGAATTTGTGCTCTGTGTACCTGAAGACTGGGGAATAAAAAAAAAAAAAAAAAAAAAAAAAAGCAGTAAGTTTGGCCGGAAACTGAAATCTCATTCAGGGCACCTCAAAATATGCATTTCAGTTGAAGTCTGGATGTCGAATTCTTGGATGGAATTGGATGGAATGCAATAATTTTCTGCATACCAATTACAAGCGGCTGCCAGAGAAAAAAGTAGAACTATGTGCATTTAATTTGCGAATAACTTACTTCGTTTATCACCAAAGTGACACTTTCAGTCATACAAAAAGTACAGAATTAGTTTGATAGCACGCTGATCTTCTAATCCAGAGGCCCTGGGTTTGATTCTCGGTTGGAGGATGGGAATATTTCTTTAGTCAGGATTATTCCCTAGCGTAATATAAATGAGAGTGTGAATGTGTGTGTGTGTGTGCGTGTGTGTGTGTGTGTGTGTGTGTGTGTGTGTGTGTGTGTGTGTGTGTGTGTGTGTGTGTGTGTGAAATAAATGTAATAACCAAAAGTACAAAGATTAATACACCGTAAGGGTGAACATCATCGACGATAATTCCTTTATAGGACAATGCCCTCTTACAATAGACGTGAACTGTTTAGTTGGACGTATTAGCCAGTGGTTGACGAGTCCAAATGAATAGGGGATCCCACATTCCAATGGATATCCAATAATTTTTAGATTTTCAGGTTTGGAAACTTGACTCTAGTAACATAAGAATGATGCAGCCAAACTCGCAAAATTGACAAAACCTGGATTTGTTCTTAAAAATCACTTATAACCTGTAAAAAATGCCCAAGGAGATTAGGATATCTAAAAATCTGATGTGTTGCACTCACATGACTTTCTCTACTCTTGAACTAACCATTCTTACAAACTCTTATTCCTATATCTTCTTCATGTTAGTTGAGATAAACATTTGTACAAATTATCTTATTGTGTATTTTCTTGAAGGTACAAGGGGAATATGGGAATACAGCAGGCATTGAGCGACAGTCAATTTTTTTAAAGCTTTCAAATTCTGTTCTCTTTGCACGCTTAACATACAAGAAATAAATACGATGTTCCATTTGACAAAATTTGTTTTCCGAAACTGACACAAACAACAAGGAATATCTCCGAAATGGTTCACCCTACAAGAAAATTTATTGAAACATAAATTGTGTATTTTAGCAAGATCTACATTTTTTGTATAGTAAGATTTTGTCTATCTCCTACGGTTTACGAGTTATACAAAAGGCATCTAGAGTAAACAGACTACATAGGCTATAGCCAGAAAATTCAAAATATACATTTCATTTGTCATAAAAATATCTTAAACATAAGGCATTTTAATCAAAATCGTTAGAGCCAATTTCAAGAAAATAAAATTTTCGAACAATTTTCCATGTAAAGGGTGGTTTAGGGTGGGGCTATTTTCTTCAAAATCTTCGTGTCGCATCCTTGAAAGATATTAAACTTAAATACCAACTTTGGTTTTTAACCGACTTTTCGTTTTTTAGCTATGCTGTCAGACTGACACACAGACACACACACACACACACACACACACACACACACACACACACACACACACACACACACACACACACACACACACACACACATGGGTTATTTCTAAAAATAAATTTTATTTGTTTTTTTATTCGCGTACATTTCTGATGAAACCTCGATATCGAATTTTCGGGTAGAATACAATACTTCCTCAGTTACTACACATAGGTGGTAGAGAAAATTAAAATCGATACACGGATTTGTTCATCGAAAACTATTGGATATTGAAAGTTTGACAAAAATGTAACAATTTCGAGTGTTGAAGGAAGGAAATAAAGAAAACGTGAACTGTATCTACACTGGCCACTTTTAAAAGTCACACAAAGGCATTTAAATGTCATTCAGATTCAAAGGACTGTTATTACCTACGAAATAAATGCAGGACTCACTCACCTTGGGTCCGTGTTGCCCCAGCGACGTCTGGATGCAGAGTGGGCCTCTGTCGCTCCAGGGGACTTATAGGAATACCTACAGTGTGCCCCCACGCGGCGGGGCCCCCTCGACTGTCACCAGGTAGTAGTACCACGTGTGGCATCGAGGGAACCTTGCTATAATCACGTCATAATCAGAGTAGACGACTGTCAGCTCTTTGTGAGACAGTTGAATGTGTACCACGTGAGTTTACCAGAAAAATCTGATGTGTTACACTCACATGACTTTCTCTGCTCTTGTACTAACCATTCTTACAAACTCTTATTTCTATATCTTCTTCGTGTTAGTTGAGATAAACATTTGTACAAATTATCTTATTGCTTATTTCCTTGTAGGTACAAGGGGAATATTAGAATACAGTAGGCTTTGTGCGATAGTCAAATCCTTTAAAGCCTTCAAATCCCGTTCTCTTTGCACGCTTAACATATTAAAAAAAATGAACAACGATGATCCATTTCACGAAAGTTCTAAGTTTTCCGAAATTCACGCACATAACAAGGAATATCTCCGAAATGGTTAACCCTACAAGAAAATTTATTTGGACATAAATTGTGTATTTTAGCAAGATCTACAGTTTTTGTATAATATGATGTGGTCTATCTCTAACGGTTTACGAGATATGCAAAAGTCGTCCAGAGTAAATACGACTACAGGGGCTATAGCCAGAAAATTCAAGATATACATTTCATTTGTCATAAAAATATCTCAAACATATGACATTTTAACCAAAATCGTTAGAGCCATTTTCAAGAAAATCAAAATTTTTGAAAAAATTTCCGTGTAAAGGGTAGTTTAGGGTGGGGCTATTTTCTTCAAAATCTTCGTGTCGCATCTTTGAAAGATATTAAACTTAAATACCAACTTTGGTTTTTAACCGACTTTTCGTTTCTGAGTTATGCTGTCCACAGATAGCAAATATATATTCCCGGTGAAATCTCGACATCCAATTTTTGGGTGGAGTACAATACTTGCCCCACTTACCAGTAGAGAAAGTAAAAAGAATAGCGACTTACCACTTGAAGTATTTGTAAATTCAAACCAATGTTGCAATCGTAGTTGACTTCATTGTAATACTAGGAACATAATTTTAGGATGCAAATTAAATAAAGCAAGCCTAAATCCAGATACAAGTTATTATGCTAGACACGAATTTAATGGCCGCTGATACCTGACCACTACTATTCTCTTACGTGTTGTGTAAATACATTTTATGGACGTAAATAATATTTAATCACCGACTCTACAGCGTACTGGCAAGTCTTTGATTATATTTTGTGCTGACCGGCTGATCCTGTCACCCGCCATTAAATGTTGTGTCACCCATACGAGTAGATTTACTTATCTTTCGTATCCTTATACTGAGTTAAGTGTAGCCTGGGACCCAAAAGAGCAAAACCAATAAAAAAATATCGCGAAACAAAAGGATATATTATTGACGCAGGTGAATTGTGTGCTTTAATGAGTTCTACATTTTTTGTGTAGTGTGTTTTAACTGTTGTCTTGGGTTTAACTGTTATATGAAACTATATCTTTCTTACAAATTAATACTTCGCAGAGAATTTAAAATGTGAATTTTATTTGACATAGAAATGTCTTGAATATATATTTTAATAAAAATCGTTAGAGCCATTTCTGATGAAATAAAAACTGTCCACAAATTTTCTACGTAAAAAGTAGGGTGCAATATTCTCTTGAAGATCTTGTTGTTTGGTGGAAGATACCAAGCAGATTTGGTAATATAACCGACTGTAACAGTAGTTATTGGCAGACAGACACAGACAGACAGACGCAGACAAACAGACAGACAGACAGACTGACAGATAGACACAGAGACAGACAGATAGACAAACAGACAGACAGACAGACTGACAGATAGACACAGAGACAGACAGATAGACAGACAGACACACAGACAGACAGACGCAGACAGACTGACTGACAGATAGACAGACTGACAGACAGATAGACACAGAGACAGACAGATAGACACAGAGACAGACAGATAGACACAGAGACAGACAGATAGACACAGAGACAGACAGATAGACACAGAGACAGACAGACTGACTGACTGACAGACAGATAGACACAGAGACAGATGGACACACAGACAGACAGATAGACACAGAGACAGACAGACACAGACAGATACACACAGAGACAGACAGATAGACAGACAGACACACATACAGACAGACAGACGCAGACAGACAGATAGACAGACAGACAAATAGACACAGAGACAGACAGACTGACTGACTGACAGACAGACACAGAGACAGACATATAGACACAGAGACAGACAGACTGACTGACAGATAGACAGACTGACTGACAGACAGATAGACTGACAGACTGACTGACAGACAGACAGATAGGCAGGCTGACAGACTGACTGACAGACAGATAGACACAGAGACAGACAGACAGACTGACTGACAGACAGATAGATTGACAGACTGACTGACAAACAGACAGATAGGCTGACAAACTGACTGACAGACAGATAGGCTGACAGACTGACTGACAGACAGACAGATAGGCTGACAGACTGACTGACAGACAGATAGACTGTCAGACTGACAGACAGACAGATAGGCTGACAGACAGACTGACTGACAGACAGATAGACACAGAGACAGATAGACAGATAGACAGACTGACAGACAGATAGGCTGACAGACTGACTGACTGACAGACAGACAGATAGACAGGCTGACAGACAGATAGGCTGACAGACAGATAGGCTGACAGACTGACTGACTGACAGACAGATAGGCAGGCTGACAGACTGACTGACAGACAGATAGACACAGAGACAGACAGACAGACTGACTGACAGACAGATAGATTGACAGACTGACTGACAAACAGACAGATAGGCTGACAAACTGACTGACAGACAGACAGATAGGCTGACAGACTGACTGATAGACAGATAGACTGTCAGACTGACAGACAGACAGATAGGCTGACAGACAGACTGACTGACAGACAGATAGACACAGAGACAGATAGACAGATAGACAGACTGACAGACAGATAGGCTGACAGACTGACTGACAGACAGACAGATAGGCAGGCTGACAGACAGATAGGCTGACAGACTGACTGACTGACAGACAGATAGACAGACTGACAGACAGATAGGCTGACAGACTGACTGACAGACAGATAGACTGACAGACTGACAGACAGACAGATAGGCTGACAGACTGACTGACTGACAGACAGACAGACAGATAGACAGGCTGACTGATAGACAGGCTGAGAGACACACAGACAGATAGACAGACAGGCAGAGTCATACACACATGCACTTTTTCTAAACATGCTTTATTATTCAGTGGATCGCAAATGGTTTTATTTTCAGTGACACTCGGTACCTACAACATATTCTGAAGAAAACAATGTTTACCTTACTCCGGGTAAGTGATAGCGAGAGTAAAAGAAACACGTGGAAAGTGTGAAAGAGCAGATGAATCAGAAACAAATGCAGTAGCAGTAGCAGCAGCTGCCTGCCTGGCTGCCCAGGAACAAAGAGCCGCCGGACCCCCACGAAGACAAAGTTACTAACTCACCTTACCTCACATAGCACCCTCTGCTTGCCCTGGTCGGTCGGGCTGGCTGGCTGGCTGGCTGACTGGCTGGAGAAGGAGTGGACTGGTTTGTGTTTCACATACACAACAGGTGGCTACTCACAGACCCCCCACGGCTCGCTATCATAGTGCGTTCTCTGCGTGTAGTGTCGCTTCACTATACATCTGTTACTTATGCCAGGTGGTCTCAAAGGTCAACTTGCCAGCTCATACCTACAGACGTAATGTGTCTGCAAGTCCAAAGAGAATATCATTCCAACATTTCTCTTACACTTGGTCATAAGAAAGTAGTCTCAATGTAAAGAAAACATTAACGTTATAAATGCAGAACGAACTCCCAGAGGATGGAAACTAAATATTCGGCATTAGAGGCGTCATATCACTCTATAATGACATTAAATTCAAAACGTTTAAATAATTTTAATATACCACGTTTCTTTTAAGCTAATCATGGAGACACGCATGCGCGCTGTATTTAGCGAACATGATATCGCGTACTTGTGAAACTTCACTTCGAGGTTTGCAACACTGAATGGCTGTTTGTCGGAAATTGCAGCAAAACAGAACTTTAAAGTAAAATGAAAGTTTAGCGTAACACAAGTAACAGAACTACATGTTTAGTGAAGCATCAACCTCTATAGGTTACGTCACGTCAGCTTTCACCCTTGTCTATCATCTGTACCACCGGTTCATGTTTATTATTATTATTATTATTATTATTATTATTATTATTATTATTATTATTATTATTTATTATTGTTATTATTATTATTATTATTATTATTATTATTATTATTATTATTATTATTATTATTATTATTATTATTATTATTATTATTATTATTATTATTATTATTATTATTATTATTATTATTATTAATGAGAAATACATCATATGCATGACCTTTAAGGAATTGCTTAAACATATTTCTTAAACGCCATTAAACTGCTACCACAAGAAAACAATGTTGTTTAAATACGTACAGAAAGGAATGTGACAAGAATCACCCGCCCCTAAAAGCTACCCTTAGCATGGAAAATGTTTCCATATTTTTCATTTTATTAAAAACACTTCTTATGTTTTTGATTAAAATACCACGTATGTAATATATTGGCAAAACAAATAAAGTATATCGAAAGGTCCAATCAGACTGCAAAGCTCCATAACATATCAGGGATTCAATTCTCCTACTGACACGTATTGTTCTCGGTAAACAGCTGTTTTATGTCGTCCCGGCATATTGCCATGGTAGCTCAGTGGTTAAAGCAGCCGGATGGAGACAGCAAGATCCGTCCCGTGTGTGTGTGTGTGTGTGTGTGTGTGTGTGTGTGTGTGTGTGTGTGTGTGTGTGTGTGTGGAGGGGGGAGTGAATTTACGTGTCGCGTTTTTAGAAGGTGCTGAGCTTAAATACCAACTTTGGTTTCTGACTTTTCGTTTATGAGTTATGCTGTCCACAGACTGACAGACAGACAGACAAACAGACAGACAAACAGACAGACAAACAGGCAGACAAACCGACAGACAGGTAGACAGACAGACAAACAAACAGACAGACAGACAAACAGGCAGACAGACAGACAAACATACAGGCAAACAAACAGACAGACAAACAGGCAGACAAACCGACAGACAGGCAGACAGACAGACAAACAAGCAGACAGACAAACAGACAGACAGACAGACAGACAGACAGACAAACAGACAGACAGACGTACACATGGACTTTTTTTTCTAAATCCCCTTTCTTTTGTTCAAGGGTCCTCAAAACATATCGTACTTTTGGATAGTAGAGAAAAGAGTCGTGTACAAGAAATCTGGATAATTTGAAATAGTTTGTTACAAATAGCTCTATTTGGGAGGATGTATCGGCTATTTCCGTAGCAGAAAGAGTATGCATATGGCGATGCGCTTGTAAACATCCGACTATCGACCCGACTTCTTCTATTCCTATTATACCTAGAACAAGATGTGCAAAACTCAAAAACAATTTCTGTGAAGATTTATCTCGATCAACACAAAGTAGATAGAAAATTAAGGTTTGGTAAGAAACATGTGTTTATAAAGATGACACTGGGAAAAGAAAGTAACACATCAGTTTTATATATTGTTTATACACACAAAGGCGCGCATTTGATATACATAATTCTTGCTGTACAGGAAGTAAAAGTGGGCAAGAATGTATTCGTAAAGATTTAACCTTGGATCTTACATCACGTACGAGAATTATTATCAGTGGCGTACTGGCTCATAATTGATTTTGATGTGCTAATCATCATAGTATCCTTACTCAACACATTCTTTTGGGCCACCCTGTAGGGAAAGGGAGGGAAGGACAGGTCCATACAGCATACACATTAGGTACGTATGTAGGCGACGTTGAACCTTCTACTCTCTATTACAAGTGAACGGTAAAAGAGACACCGTGTTACAGTTTACAAAAGAAACGCACAATAAACTCAAAATTCACCATGTTGATGGTGTAGATTATTCCCTTATCATCGTTGTACTCTGAATCCCATAGTGGGGGAGCACTGGGATGAGTGGTCTATATTTGCTCATATCCTTCGACTCGACCTTTGTCACTGGAGGTGGTAAACGGCGCCGGAGGTACATACATATACTCTTCCGTGGCACCTCCCTCTGTCTGTATCGACAATATGGTGGCTCTAGCCCAATTGGGGCGGCGTTGGTGGGAACGTTTCGTACCAAAGGGCACTTTGCGAACGGGGCCAGATGGGGCGGAGGTGCATATACTCTTCCCTGGCACCTCCCTCTGTCTGTATCGACAATATGGTGGCTCTAGCCCAATTGGGGCGGCGTTGGTGGGAACGTTTCGTACCAAAGGGCACTTTGCGAACGGGGCCAGATGGGGCGGAGGTGCATATACTCTTCCGTGGCACCTCCCTCTGTCTGTATCTACAATATGGTGGCTCTAGCCCAATTGGGGCGGCGTTGGTGGGAGCGTTTCGTACCAAAGGGCACTTTGCGAACGGGGCCAGATGGGGCGGAGGTGCATATACTCTTCCGTGGCACCTCCCTCTGTCTGTATCTACAATATGGTGGCTCTAGCCCAATTGGGGCGGCGTTGGTGGGAACGTTTCGTACCAAAGGGCACTTTGCGAACGGGGCCAGATGGGGCGGAGGTGCATATACTCTTCCCTGGCACCTCCCTCTGTCTGTATCGACAATATGGTGGCTCTAGCCCAATTGGGGCGGCGTTGGTGGGAACGTTTCGTACCAAAGGGCACTTTGCGAACGGGGCCAGATGGGGCGGAGGTGCACATAGCCGAAGTTGCTCGCCATACGAGTTCAAGACGGGCTCTCTAGCCCCTAGGTTCGCAAATGTCCCGATTTTCACTCCGCCGTAGCTCAAGAACGGGGAATGCCAGAGAGACGCGGTTTTCACCAAGAGGTGCGCCAGCGCTTGGCCTACAACTTAGGCCCATAGCCCAGATCTGAACATTTCTGACAATAGGCCGATCTGGGCGAGCGACACATTTTCGGAATCTGCATCATATGAGTGTTGTCAAGTTTTCCTGAAGACCAAAGGAAAAAAAGTTTTTTTTTTTTTTTTTTTTTTTTTTTTTTTTTTTTTTTTTTTCACAAAGTTGTTTAATTTGTAACTGGGAGCAGGGAAACTTCGTATCTATCAGCTTCACTTCTATTTCACTGTATACTTACTGGTATTTATTTAGACGTTTCTGTATTTTGTGAAAACCATAGAGCCTTTATGTTATTAAATATCTATGAACCACAGAGAAGGTATAAAAGTTTATCTTTGCTATGGACACAAAATTTACTCAACCATAGTTTCATTCCTAAAAGGTATTTAAAGGCTATAAGTATAGGTATAAAAGGGGAAGGTTATGGCAATAAGATTTCAATGTCCTTCCTTCCATTATTAGCTAGCTTTAGCGTAATAAATGCTTACTCCAGGTCTTCAGATTTATTTGGCCTTTTGTGCCAGACAGTTGCCTGCTCATGAAGTGAGTGAGTTTAACACCAGTACCTTTGGCAAAGCAGCAGTGAAACATGAGTGGGACTTGTACATTTCTGCATGTGTATCATAAACTCGCAATCTCACTATACATACTGATAGCTAACTCAAATAATTGGACAATTTTTGTAGTATTTTTCAGCCTTAATGGCTCAACTTTTCCATTCAGTGGTGTAGCTAAGGTTTTGGGGGCCCCCTGCAAATAAATGTTGGGAGATCTACTTACTAATGAAGCTTAAAAATGGAGAGATTAAAGTATTGCATATTTACTCACATAGAACCGCATGAAAGTGAAATAAACTCACCTAATGATGAACTCTTTTTGGGACAAATAATTAGCAAATTGTTAAAATAACATTTTTCCTAAATAAACAATATACACTCGCTAAACACATAATGCACATTGAATATTCTGGGTAATCCAAGCAAACTTCAGATATCGTTCTGAAGCAATAACACTGTACAACAATATATAGTGATTTATGTTTATACTTTATGACCAAATACTAAAATAATCCAATTTCTTGGCCAATAGACTACATTTTTGCATAGGTGTTTATATGTAGTTGTTTGGCTTTTATAACAACTGTATTGAATAAAATAGAGTGCTTTAATGAGTTTCTCTATATGATTGTGAATGCTTTTGAGATCATACGCACTTAGAGGTAAGCTTGCTTCACACATTTAAGCAAGAAAGAGTAGGAAATAGTTACATTACTTACACTTCCATTGCCAGTATGCCATCAGTGAACTGCATCTGTTCCAGCGCTTCTTCCTAACAATTTTCCATGGTTGAATTGATTATACAATGTCCGAAACTATTAAAGGCTATCTGGGGGCCTCCCCTCTAGCTGTGGGGTCCGCTTTTTCTACATATGGCACGGCAGGCAGTGACACAGATGATACATGGAATGGAGATGGAGCACTGGTGGAATGAGATGGCAGGGAAAACCAGAGAACCCGGAAGAAACCTGCCCCAGCGCTGTTTCGTCCATCACAAATCCCACATGCGGTTGCCTGGGATTGAACCCGGGCCGCTTTGCTGAGAGGCGAATGATCTAACCACTTGGCTACGACAATGGGGTCTGTGAGGCCTTTATTTACGTCACAGTTTCCCTTACTTCAGACTCTTTACAGCAGTAAATGAAAGCTGACCTACACAGAATAAGTTAAGAAAACAACATAAAACAACAAAATAACAGTATTGTAACGAAAACTGCAAAAGAGTTAAAGCATGAACATAGGAATACATGAAAATCTAATATCAGATGGGTAATCTTAGGGATGTCTAATTTTTAATCCCTTTTATCATGTTTTGTCTTGGTACTTGATGAAATTCTAGGCAAGAATGCAGAAAATAATTCACACACTGGCCAATATCATAACGATAGACTCTCCTTTGTAACCTTACAACTTGCAAGTATAAATCAACCATGCAAATTCTGTGATCGGTGGTCACTTCCATCTCAATGCAAAGAATGCACCAAATGTACTAGTGAAAAACAGTTCTGTACTACTGCAGTATGTTAATCTGTTTACGAAGTCGGAAATATATGTTGTCCGAGGTTCACTTCCGCACCTCTCTTTGACACAAATGGATCAATGAAGGAATGACCACTCATTTAAACTGATGGTAAAGGCCAAATAAATTTAACGAATTGATATAAGTTTGCACCAATCAGAATCAGATGACTGTCTACATAAAAAATAGACTAAACTACAGAGTGAACATTTATTTTGTAGAACTGCACAGATGGAGATAATTTTTCTTCATAGAAATGTTGCAAATTTATTTCAAGTTTGCCAAAAATGGATCTTAGACGACTGTTTTGTCATTCCTCCTGTCAGTATAATCTGTGAAAATTCAAGACTATAACTGCAAATTAAGAAGTACATATTTCTTCTATGATAACTGTAGATTGGAAAAGTAATGTTTTACCTAGAAAAATTACTAATCGTTTTGCAAAGATACTGGAGTCTAATCATTTTTATACCGCGGTGAAAGAGATTAGGGCGAGACCCACCATGAAAAAATGAAATTGTCAACTAGTTCAAAATAAACCTTTATTACATCCAGATTGTAATTACAGAAAATACAATTTGCTCTTTACAGGATTAAAAACATTACACTTATTTTATACATAAAAATATCTTTAAAATACGTCAACATTTTAGGAAACTTTCAACATCACTGGAATTTTGTTTGTTGAGGGCTTCAATCACTGGCCTTGGATCACAAAGGTGCAAAAGATAAAAGCAGTGCATAGAACCAGCTTGCTTTGAACAGCTCTCAGTTGAACAGGTTGTTCCATAGCAAATACATGGTGTAGCCAATGTCAAGTGGCTACTGGGATGTGTGTGCTTAGCCCTATGCTGGAGATAATGGCAATGTGGTCTTAAACATTCATGTTATAAGGTATTAGTTTACAAACTTAAGTTTAATGCTAATCAAATCTAAAAGCATTTCTAAAGAAGTATATTTAAAATGGTATTGAAAACAGTAACCTTTGCTTTGCTAATTGTAAATAAGCTTTTAAAATGGCCAAATAAGATACAAGTCATAAAAACTCTCTTTAAAACACACAATTTATTCAAAATAACTTTTCTGAAGCATCAGTCAGTTCCGAGATATTCATTATTGTTGGTTTGACTTTGTTAATACTGTCATTGCAGTACAAATCTGATTATCTGTCCAGCTGCCTGGACCTACTTGCGTTTATGAGTCTTCTCTCATTGTGTGCCATCTTCCTGTTCCTGATGATTCATTTCAGCAGTTTCCAGGACGTTTCTTTTCTAGAACTTTACCTTTGTATTCGGAGCCTATATAAGGAGCTCACCCTCACCCAGCAGCCAGTCAGTGGGGTCGTGTTTTTTAGTAGACAGTTGAGTATAGTGGACAGTACTGAGCACAGTCGATCATGCTTTGTCTCGAATGAGTGCAACATTGTCACCAGTGTAACAAGCGCCTAAGTGATAAAGTCACTTTTAGCAGCAACTGGTGTTCTCATTTGGTACCATACTTTCTCTTTTTTCAGTGCTGATACTATTCAGCTGTTTTTTGCTATGTTGCAGAAAGAATATGGAATTTGCAGGTTAGCGTACACTGACACTTTTAATCACTTGACTATTGCTATCCTACATATAACAAAATCTCTAATGAAACTATTTAAGCAGTTGTTTTTTACTTTCTCTACTGGTAAGTAGAAGGAAGTATTGTATTCCACCCAAAAATTCAATGTTGAGATTTCACCGGAAATATATGTTTTGAAACCCCCCGAATCCAGAAAAAGCATTTTTAGAAAAAGGTCCGTGTGTGTGTGTGTGTGTGTGTGTGTGTGTGTGTGTGTGTGTGTGTGTGTGTCAGTCAGTCAGTCAGTCTGTGGACAGCATAACTAAAAAATGAAAAATCGGTTAAAAACCAAAGTTGGTAGTTAAGTTTAATGTCTTTCAAGGATGCAACAGGAAGATTTTGAAGAAAATAACCCCACCCTAAACTACCTTTTACATGGAAAATTTTTTGAAAATTTTGATTTTCTTGAAAATGCCTCTAACATTAGGCCAATACTTGGTTTCCTTTATAAGCCCCCTCCTCCTGCTGTTACAGAGGGGACGGAAGTGGATATGCCACTTACATGTGTCAATCCATCTGGGAAGATTACCGATAACCTCAGTGGAGATGCCAGACTCTGGCTTACCGGCTACTAGCTCTGCAGGCTAGTACCCGGGAATGTTGAGGTGTCTCACAACTCCGCTTTGACAAATCAAGATGTACTCAATCTCCCGTGAGTATCGGGAACCACTGCCCTGCTGAGATAAACCCAATCCAAACAGCTCCCATAAGGGACAGGGTCAGATATTAAGCTATGGAACAACTTGCTGTAGGTCTGAGTGTTTGCACAGCTCGATTGCAAGTGATTCATCTCTTATAGCTGCTAATGACTGGCCATTAAAAGCAATATAAAATAATGTGAGTTAAAAACAAAGCAACTTAATAACTTCATTAGAAAGCAGGTGTACCACCCTAGCAAACAACAAACCACTTTTAACAATATAAAGCTCTAACTAACAAATATTACACAACATTAAAATAACAATATTTACCATTAAAATACTGCTACACCTAAAGCTGTAAATGAACACACATATACAGCAAAAGCTTCACAGCTTGTATAACACACTTTTAACTGAAACATTAAAGGCAAACCAATGTTCTATAAAACATAAGGTGATCAATAATAAATGTGTCTGCCCAGAGCATAATTTAATAGCAACAGAGGTCCCCTAGGGACCACTTATTTCTGTCAAATAACAACTGTACATTGCACTTGTTAGCAAGTCAAGAGTAGCATATGTCTGGCAAGTAGCAGCACAGAATCAGAACATCTGGTAAGTTCTTCTCTTACAAGTGCAAAGAGACATTTAATACTGATCACCTTTTAATCTTCTGTCACAACATCCAGTTTACAGGGGCCCTAATGACCAAGTTGTCGACGGGCCCTTAAACCCGACACACTCACTCACTCCAGTTTACATAATTCAGTTATATCACAATTGAAATTTCAGGCTTGAAGATCACAGCTTCAATTTTTTTTATTAATATTTTGTCTTAATTTATGCTTTGAACAATCTCTTTATCAAGTATAAGCTTCACCCTGTGGTATATTGTAGAACTCATGTTTTAAACATCAATGATGGATAATTTTATCACATAAAAAGTAACTTAATCATGGCAGTGAACTTTGCTAAGTGTAATGAAACATGCTTTTTAACTTAATGTTAACATCTTTGTGTAATTAAAATACAAGCAATTTGGTTTTTTTTTTTTTTTATTCTTTACCTGATTATCCTCCACTTACGTAGGAATTACAAGCCAGTGTCTAGGGTCAGATGTCTGTCAGGGAACACAGGAACCTATGTACCAGACAGAGTGAAGTGGTCAGTATGAGAGTGAGGAAGTGATTACCCTCCCCTTATGTAGGACTTACAAGTCAGTGTCTAGAGTCAGACGTCTGTCAGGGAACACAGGAACCTATGTACCAGACAGAGTGAGGTGGTCAGCATGAGAGTGAGGAAGTGATTACCCTCCCCTTATGTAGGACTTACAAGTCAGTGTCTAGAGTCAGACGTCTGTCAGGGAACACAGGAACCTATGTACCAGACAGAGTGAAGTGGTCAGTATGAGAGTGAGGAAGTGATTACCCTCCCCTTATGTAGGACTTACAAGCCAGTGTCTAGAGTCAGACGTCTGTCAGGGAACACAGGAACCTATGTACCAGACAGAGTGAAGTGGTCAGTATGAGAGTGAGGAAGTGATTACCCTCCCCTTATGTAGGACTTACAAGACAGTGTCTAGAGTCAGACGTCTGTCAGGGAGCACAGAAACCAGGCAGAGTGAACACCTGGAAGTGGGTGGTCAGCCAAGCACCAGGTATGAGAGTGAGGAAGAGGATGATATGAAATGCAAGCAAAATCGATGATTGGAAAGGTGATAATGGAGCAATTGGTAGAATGAGTGCTGGGGGAAACCGGAGAAAACCCACCCTGGTGCCGCTTCGTCCACCACAAATACCACATGCAGGTCCCTGGAATCGAATCCGGGCCGCTTGTAAGTCCTACATAACGGGAGGGTAAACAGGTAAAGAAAGAAAGAATATTCAGTTATTAAAGTCATGAGAAATTACCTTGTGACTGGTACTTGTGTGATGTGTGTGTATGTCGGCTAGATAGAGTTCATCAGATTGCTGGCCACTCAGGTAATAAGAATGCATTACGTCAGATGCATGTCATCGGTGTAGCAACAGTTATGTATTCATTCGGAATTTACATGCATGTAGTGTTCTGATTCTGTGTTTGCAAGCATTTAATTTAGTGAACTGTTCAGAAGTGTTATTGTACATAGTAACTCGAAGGATTTAATCATTCTGTGTTAAATTATATTCAGAACTTCACTGTCTTTCATATCTCATGGAAATTGATCTTGCTCGTGCAGATGGACAGTAAGTAAATATGGCAACAGTGTACTGGGACAACTCCATGGCAGCAGGAACATCAATCACAAGTTAATTTCTCACCAACCATAGTGACAAAAATTGTGTATAGGAAAATTCAGAATTGCTTCACAGCAAAATATACAATGACCCCAGATTCTGGTAGACAAACTAACAAAGAGGAAATTCTTATTTTTGTATATGCAAAAAGAACAAATTATATTACGGTTTGTGTGTTCTGCTATTTTTTATGGTTCTTCATTTTATTATTTTCATAATTTTTTGAAAATTGGATAAATTATTCCACCTCTTTTATTTAAGGTGTTTATGAAATAACTTCACAAGCATTTAGCTGAGCAATTATTTTTATATAACACATGATAATGTCATCAATACATGCTTTAAATTGATGGAAAAATAAATTTTCCAGTTCCTAAAACTGAGGTGTTACTGAGCAATTTCTGTAAAATGTTGATAATTGGTTTTCCTCTATCACAGGGGTCAGCAAATTGGTCATTGGTATGTCAGGGAGTGCAACCCAGCATGCACATGGTGCACGGTTCAAAGGAGGAGGTTTGAAAGTCGTGGTGGTGGTGGTGTAAAGCAACTTTTCTAACACATGTTTCTTTTTGTACATGCTTAATACGTATACACAGACTGAGAGGGTTTTAAGTTTTATTTTTCATAAATGTATTCTTTATTTTATTGGGATATTACGGTTTTGCACGTCGTACCGACATACGACAGAGCAAGTAGGTTTTCATCTGTCAATCCGATCTGCTTTTAGATTTTACATTCTTCAGTTTGGAACAAAATTACTCACAAACACGGGTGGAAGGGAAGTCATTACATTTCTTCTAATATGTGCTTCATAGAAGTATTACAAATAAAAATGTCTAATGGCATTTTGTTCTTTGATCAGCCGATTTCGAACAAATGAGTAGTTTTCTATCCCAATTGGATGCGTAATTTCACAAGAATGTACGAAGATAACAGTTTTATTTGTAAGGTGCGTAGAGCAACTTATTTCTGACATAGCTTCAGTAGTAATTATGGGACATCACATAGAGTTTTCAAATAATTAATCACTTCAAAGACACAAAGAAATACTCCGAGCAGCTCTTTCAGACATGAAGTAAATCGACAATGTTGCATTGAGGTTGGTCAGGGAATTGACCTGGTTTGTGGATGTAAACAAGTTGGGTGCTTTCACTTTTGTGTAATGTTTTGGGAGCTAACGCTTGGGATTGGCCTACACTCACAAAATAAACATGGAAGGACAAGGCAGGGTATGTGTTTATGTTCTCAAGAAGCACCGTTACTGTGTTTGTTTATGTACTGAGCTAGGGAAAGTGACACCCACACAATCTGCAGTGTTGCCAGCTTGTTTTTGACAAAAGTAAAATATCACCACAGGAAATAGAGACAACAGTGTAAGATACAAAATCTGTTCCAAATACTGAGCTCTACCCCTGGTTTAAATTAATGTAATGACTTCCCTTCCACTCGGTATACACTCACACATAGCACTAATATGTGCAGTAAATGAACGGAGAGATGGAAATGTATTGCCTAGTTCTCTGTGTCAAAGTAAACCAGCCTTGTTTTGTAATTGTGGTTTTACACAATGTTGTTTAAGGTTTTATAAACTTAGTACAGGTTTTTAATCCACTTCTTCGCTAGACTAAGCAGCTTCGTTGCATATTTAAACTTAATTGTTGCATTTACAGACAAAGGTTGGTTTTATAATATCATTTAAAAATATCTTAAGATTTTGTACTTGTGATTTGGTTATAGTCTTTGTGAGAATGTTTGTAATGTTGTTTAATGTTTGACTTGTAAACACCAATCAAGAGCCATGTCTATCAATGCGGTGTCCACCACTGCTTGTTTTCATTTGAACGCCTATTGAGTGCAGGAGGAAGGGTTGAAACAGGGTGATCTATTGCTTGCCCCTGACTGTGATCAGCCAGTACAGATTTGCCAATCCCTGCTCGATCAGATCACAACTCATTCTCACCACCATTATCAGTATTATACTAAAATAATTGTCGAATAATCAACATATTTAAAACTTATGCCTTATGTGAAGGTATTTTTCATCAGCTATGGAAATATTTTTTGACAAATGAAGATGTAGTTACCATCTAAATATTTTATATTAAAATGACTGGGAAAGAGATATACATAATCACTGCTTATACTTGATCCAAGCTGGCAGGTATGGAATACCACAAGACAGTATGAGAATGACATAATTTCTTAGTATCAGAGAAAGCTGTGTTTGTTTCCAACTTACTTTTGCTGGGCTTAGAACTGCCATCATATTTGCCCTACCTCAAGATGCACGCCACTGCATCTGTCTGTGTCTCTATCCCCAACCACTGCTGGGCTGGGGCAACTGAACCAGCAATGGGCCCAGGATAGGTTTCGCTTGATCATACCTTGTGTTTTCTTAAACCTGCCAGTTTGTTATAACATTTACAACACTTCATCACACAACAATAATAATTAACACTTTGTGCATTTGCTTCTTCTTCTTCTTCTCATTTTCCTCAGAGACAAGACTATCTTTAACAAAAATAAAGTGAATTTTGCAACATGCAGTATTTACGACTTTATAACACTATTCTATTTTACAAATTGTAAATGCAACATCAACAAACTCTTGATATTTTAATCAATGGTTCTAGCACCTTGTTCTAAATTAACAACTAAGGCAGGACAGGCACTTCTTTACTATCACTAATATAAACTTTCACTTTAAAAAGCCTTACTTTATTTTTCCTATCTACTTTCAAAAACTAACTATACAAAACATTTCAAGTACCATAGTTTATAAGCCGTGCCGTTTTTCTTTTTGAGGCATTATAAATAACTTTTTTATAGTGACTGAATGTGGGATATACAAATACAGGTGGTTCAAAGCTCTGCAGCAAGTTGTGCGGACTGATAGGTCTCATATAGAAGTTCATAGTTTGTCAACCAATGTTGGTTGATGCATTCTTTATGAATAGGCTTCGAACCTTTATACAGCTATTGCGAAATGATGTGATCACTAGTTGCCTGCCACATGGTCAGAGCAAGACATCATTGCACGAGTACAGTGACAGCACACAACACAACTGGGCTCACTGCGTATAGTACATACTGTCTGTTCACCAGCTCAAGGTCTAAGAGGAATGAAGGGCAGGGGAGAGATATTCCAGTAGTGTAACCTGAGTTTTGTGCAAATGTTGCTCTGCTGGTCGCATTGCCAACTTACCTCCAATTTATTTGAACTATGTTTACTTGCTGCTAGTTTCTCCCAATTTCAGTAGTAAAATCACACTTATCACTAGTTTTATGTCGGAAGTAACGGTAAAAGTAACGTAGAAGCAGAGACATTTCTGCCTAGGGGTGTTGTGAAGTCTGCTATGATATTGTGGCTGTGTGACTGTTGTATGCGTAAAACAGATCTTTCTAGGACGATTGAAACAACCAAAATTTTAATACTTCATTCTTTGACCCTGCAGGAGGGAATGAGAAGTTGTTAGACTGAATTCTTCTTCAATTGTTATAATGTTATTATTGGTAATTTTTATTTTATCGAGCCACACTGTTGTTTGCTTGCCCCCATACATGTGTGATCCCATAGAACTAGTTTGGACCAAGGTAAAATAAACATTTATATAAATGTAAAAGGTGACTTATTCTTGTAGGAATTACACAACATAATGCTCGACCGAACTTAAGACAAAAACAAATTGGTAGTGTTTTGGAAAAATATAGAAAAGGCAGAAAATGATCAGTGGGAAAAAGACGGAGTAGTTGAAAATATCATTTACATTTTATAAGCTAAAAATATTGCATGAACTGCAAATAACATTTAAATTGTACTATTTTAAGCGAGTTCTTTACTTTAATCTAGCGTGAATGCACATTCCAAGGTTGGCAATGTTATCATAAATGCGATTAGAAGCAGAACGGCTGCTGTCGATATCTCTGTTTATCTGGAATAGTTTACTGATACAGTGGCTAGCTGCATTCCTGCCAGGGAGCTGGTGAACAAACTGTAGTATCTCCCACTATTCCACACAGTAAAATGCCTCCAGCATGAAAATCGAAATATTCACGTACTGCTCAACTTGTACAATAGTGAATATTTTACTGCAAATGGGGACAGCATAGAATATAAATTATGCAAAAGCGTTATCTACAATGTTCAAGCGTTGACTACACCTGGCCTCCTGTATGCTGTGATCCCACTTCCTATTGTCCAAACTCCACAACCTTTTGTTCCCTGTATGGAGGTTCACTCCCTATTTATGAGAAACATGAATGTATTCCTTGCTGCATGAAGGGATGTGGTTCCAGCCATTCTGTAAGAGAGCTTTGCGATAGCAACTATATGGAAAAGTGAGGACCTGTTGCATGGACAGAAATCGCCCGACTTGACAATGCTTGGTTCTTTCTTTGGGAGCATGTGACCCCTAGCACCAGGGAACACATGCTGCCTTTGATCGCATGTTGTCACAGCAATAAATGAGCTTACGTAACCCTGGATCTTGTCTGCTGAATCATGTAACTTCTAAACAACGGATCAGCCAACATTGGTTGTATGATCCTTCATGTGAGACCTATACAATGCTGAATTACAGGGGGAATAGGTACAAACCATTCACATGAAAAAATAAACTTTCCGCACTTCTCATTCTGTCATAATTAAGACATTAAGTATGTGACAGGACTGAAATAATCCATAATTTTTGTCATCTTCACTTTTTAAGTTCCTCCTTTCGCCACAATTTAATGTTTGTTTTATAAAAATTGTAATTTACACTGAAGTTATGATGTTACAACAATGACAGAATAATTCACTTAAACACATTGCTAAGATTATTAGTTGCCCACTTGCTTTCATGTCTCCAAATGTAAATGTCATTATCAACAATGTACATCTTCTTATTCATTTTATTCAATGTTTAAAATAAAATCATTTAACTTGTTTCATTGCATTTCCTTAAACTGTTGCATAAAAACCTATTTTTCTTTACTTGTCACTGAATACTTTGATAAGCACCAAAACTATTTGTCTTTTACATTAAATGTATAACAAGTTACATCTATTTTGTTTCATTCAATCTTAAGTATATTTTGGTATCAGTTAATTTCATTAAACCTAAAACATTTTGCTGAAAATGAATGAAAGAACTGTCTAGGGATTAAATGTCAAACAAACTTAATATTATAAGAGTTTTGAGTTGTAAGAAAATGCAAGTTGATCCACTTGAATTGGATGCAGGATGTGATAGTGTAATCCTTTGTGAGTGAACTGGTATCAGGTAGTGGCTCTCCCACTCCAGTGCAGGGATGAACAACCTGTGGTGTGGAGTTGCCAGCCATTTCTTGCAATGGAGCTTGGAAGAGAGCATTTTCACTCAACGACTTTCAATGATCTTAAAAGTTGGTTAAACCAGTGCCAAAGTCTTGAACATTTGTCACAGGCTTTTGAGGACATTGCTCCTTCCCAAGCCACAGTTTTCCAGAGGTTTCAGGAATTTAAAAGGGGCCAAACATCTTTGAAAGGTGAGGAGAGGAGTGCACATCTGATAATGACAGGAAAACATTACAGTGTTGAGAAAAATACTTCGCAAAAATAATCGTACAACATTTAAAGAAATTGAGCGAGCATTGCCAATTGGATCGCTAGCAGTTTTGAAAATCCTTCAGAATTCCTTTGTGTAAGGAAGGTCACATCCCAATGAGTGCCTCACAGATCAAAAACATGCATGCCTGTGTTAAATGGTGTGAGAAAATGCTGACAAGATCCGAAGGAAGGGACTCCAGGCAGGTTTCTGACATTGTCACAGAAGATGAAACCTGCATTTATTAGTTTGATCCGGAGACCAAGCGACATCAAAATGTCAGCCAAAGTGTCCACAAGAAAATGGTGGCCTCATTTCTCCTAAAGGTTGGTCTTGTGGCAACCATTTTTCTGGAGGAGCAAAGCACAGTTATGGCTAATTGGTACGCCACAGTTTGCTTGCCAAAAGTTACTGTCAAGCTTCAAGAATGGCGGCCGTGCACGAGACTGGGAAGGATCTTTCTCCATCATAACACGTTCGCATGCACGATCAACATTACAGTTCAGCTCCTGGAGTCTACAGAAGTCAAACATATGATTCATCCACCATACAGTCCCAACCTGATTCCATGTGACTTTCTTCTGTTCCCGATGATAAAAAAGTGCATGCAAAAATGCTCTCTTCCAAGCTCCTGGCTACCTGCACGTGTTGCTGGAATTCCTGCAGTGGGAGTCACTACCTGATACCAGTTTACTCATAATGGATGGGGCTATCCCATCCTGCAGCCAATTCGAGTGCATCAACGTTCATTTTCTCACATCTCAAAACTTTCGTAGTGACTCTCGTAGTATTGTAATGCAGTTACTACCAATTTGTAGTGGCATTGGAGACAAGAACATCCATTCTACTCTCTGTGGATCTCACCTTACACATGAAGTGTAATTTTCTCACCAACATGCAAGGGAAAGTTTGCTGTTACTAAATGTCTCCGAACTTCAAAGCATTTTCCTACAAATCTATAAAGAGATCAAAAGTGTATATAATACAATTCTTCAATGCACTCATCCAAATCTATCACTGGTTTTGAAGGATCAAATCTTTACCCCTTCCATAAGATGTATGTCTGTACGTTTGAGAACTAAACGTATATAAAAGTAATTACAAAATAAGCAGCCAACAAAATTCATTGTAGCACTTCATGAGTATAGAACTGTCCACATAAAAATTAGTCAAAAATTCCACAATAATTGGAAAAAGCTTAGGTAACAAAAGTTTATATTAAGTATATCTAGCAAGACATTCATGTCTCTAATTTCAACATTTATTCCTTCGTAACACCACCACACAGCTGCAAAAGGTGCTTCATTAGGAATATTGTATAAATGGTATGACCTAAGCGATTCAAATGGAAAGTGCAAAATTACAATCTTTTTCTATTTAGGAGCATCTGCTCCTCTTAGTTTTAAATTTTACATTATACCAATAGAAATATATAGGTTGCCCAAATGAAACTGAAATGAGTGTCATTGCTTAAAGTAGCACAACACTGCACATGCTACCAGTAGATGTCTCTAGGTATCAGAAAGGTATTTGGTTCTGGCATCAACTGTTAGCATGTTGCAAGATTTCCTGAGGCACTTGCAAAGGAGCACCCAGTTCCAAATACCATGTCTTTGGACCTCTAACAGTGGTTAGCGTGTTGCAAGATTTCCTCAGGCACTTGCAAAGGAGCATCCAGTTCCAAATACCATGTCTTTGGACCTCTAACAGTGGTTAGCGTGTTACAAGATTTCCTCAGGCACTTGCGAAGGAGCATCCAGTTCCAAATACCATGTCTTTGGACCTCTAACAGTGGTTAGTGTGTTGCAAGATTTCCTCAGGCACTTGCAAAGGAGCATCCAGTTCCAAATACCATGTCTTTGGACCTCTAACAGTGGTTAGTGTGTTGCAAGATTTCCTCAGGCACTTGCAAAGGAGCATCCAGTTCCAAATACCATGTCTTTGGACCTCTAACAGTGGTTAAAATGTTGCAACATTTCCTGAGGCACTTGCAAAGGAGCATCCAGTTCCAAATACCATGTCTTTGGACCTCTAAAAGTGGTTAGTGTGTTGCAAGATTTCCTCAGGCACTTGCGAAGCAGCACCCAGTTCCAAATACCATGTCTTTGTACCTCTAAAAGTGGTTAGTGTGTTGCAAGATTTCCTCAGGCACTTGCGAAGCAGCATCCAGTTCCAAATACCATGTCTTTGGACCTCTAACAGTGGTTAAAATGTTGCAACATTTCCTCAGGCACTTGCGAAGCAGCATCCAGTTCCAAATACCATGTCTTTGGACCTCTAAAAGTGGTTAGCGTGTTGCAAGATTTCCTCAGGCACTTGCGAAGGAGCATCCAGTTCCAAATACCATGTCTTTGGACCTCTAAAAGTGGTTAGCGTGTTGCAAGATTTCCTCAGGCACTTGTGAAGGAGCATCCAGTTCCAAATACCATGTCTTTGGACCTCTAACAGTGGTTAAAATGTTGCAACATTTCCTCAGGCACTTGCGAAGCAGCATCCAGTTCCAAATACCATGTCTTTGGACCTCTAACAGTGGTTAAAATGTTGCAACATTTCCTCAGGCACTTGCGAAGCAGCACCCAGTTCCAAATACCATGTCTTTGGACCTCTAATAGTGGTTAAAATGTTGCAACATTTCCTCAGGCACTTGCGAAGCAGCACCCAGTTCCAAATACCATGTCTTTGGACCTCTAAAAGTGGTTAAAATGTTGCAACATTTCCTCAGGCACTTGTGAAGGAGCATCCAGTTCTAAATACCATGTCTTTGGACCTCTAACAGTGGTTAAAATGTTGCAACATTTCCTCAGGCACTTGCGAAGCAGCACCCAGTTCTAAATACCATGTCTTTGGACCTCTAACAGTGGTTAAAATGTTGCAACATTTCCTCAGGCACTTGCGAAGGAGCATCCAGTTCCAAATACCATGTCTTTGAACCTCTAACAGTGGTTAAAATGTTGCAACATTTCCTCAGGCACTTGCGAAGCAGCACCCAGTTCTAAATACCATGTCTTTGGACCTCTAACAGTGGTTAAAATGTTGCAACATTTCCTCAGGCACTTGCGAAGGAGCATCCAGTTCCAAATACCATGTCTTTGAACCTCTAACAGTGGTTAAAATGTTGCAACATTTCCTCAGGCACTTGCGAAGCAGCACCCAGTTCCAAATACCATGTCTTTGGACCTCTAACAGTGGTTAAAATGTTGCAACATTTCCTCAGGCACTTGCGAAGGAGCATCCAGTTCCAAATACCATGTCTTTGGACCTCTAACAGTGGTTAAAATGTTGCAACATTTCCTCAGGCACTTGCGAAGGAGCATCCAGTTCCAAATACCATGTCTTTGGACCTCTAAAAGTGGTTTCAGCAGACACAGTTACGCAAATGACAAGCTGAGAGATACATAATGACTCCAGCGTTAAATATGGACATTTTTCTCCAGCGGTATACATCATAAATAACTTCCTCGGCACTGTGCTGGTGCCTATTGCTCGAGATAACCTTGGTATTCCTACATTTCCCCACTCCACTCTGACCGACCTACTGGTTGTTATTGTCCCAGGATGTCCTTTATTGCATGTAGTGCTGCCACTAGAATTCCCGTCTCTAGGGGAATCTTGGTCCCACAAGAGCTGCAGAGCAACTTATCAATAACCTGTTATGTCACCCAGTGTCATTCTTTATTTCTATATGTACAACTTATTCCAAAAAATAAACAATTACTGTAACCAATTAGAATATGAGTTTATTCAGGCTGTCCTTATATGTTGCTGCAATAATCTTAAATAGGAATTGGGACCAAAACTCTTTTTCAGGGCTATGATGCAGAAATCTAAAACATTGGAACTTGCAAACAGACAGGCAAATGATTAAATAATGGATAATAAATTGATGTTAAGCACTCATATTGCTTCACTTGCAGAACATGTTTTGAAGACCTATTGTTCTGCATTTTTGACTGCTAGTTAACTAACTAACCAACTAACCCCGGGACACAACTGACCTTTCGACCAAGACCTGCTGCATCCCCCACCTCTGTCCACTACAGTCGTCATGATGGAGTGCAGTACTGGTCTCTCCTGGCCAGTAGACATGGTCTTTGCAACCAGAGGCTGCTACTTCTTAATCAAGCAACAACTCCTCAGTGGGCCCCTAATGAGATGAGGGGCATGAGGTCTCCCTGCGGAAGACCCCCCCCCCCCTCTCCATGCCAGTATCGTTATCTAACCCAGGTCTCCTGCTTGTTAAACAACAGCACTAGCACTGCACTGCATAGACGACCTCTGCTGGTCAACTACTAAATTTAGTTAAATTAATTCATGATTTAAGACTTAAAATCCTACATGCACAACATTGTGCACATTGAAATATAGTTGTTTTTCTTTTCACAATTCTGCAAAAATGTTACACTTTCCATTTGAACAATTACATGTTTAAAAGAAAACAAAAGTGGTATGTAAACACATGCACTATACAAGAATATTCACACTGCACAGCTCAGGGTTTAAGGTTTGTGTTACATTGTGCAATGTAAGCTACAACTATATAATACTGTTGTTAGGTGCATGGTTACCCATCAGAAAGCCAACAGTGAACGCAAGCTTCAATAACATTCAATGTGATATTATTTCACTATCCAAGGGTGAAAACAGTGCTAGGAGGGTTGTAAGTGACTGATTTTTCTCACAGATGAATTTATTTGCAAACGAAAAGTTAGTCCTATTCCGTCAAGAGAGACTATGAACTATGAACCAACCTTGGGTGTTTTGCTACACTGCAGATAACACATCACAGGGCTAAACAACTTCCATGACTAATCCATCAGTATGACTTGAAAAGTTAATGGAAGGAGCTATTAGTCAAGGCTTCACTGGTGATCAGCTGTGTCAGATTTACAAACATTGAGCTTTCGGCCATTGTAGACTCCATGGGCTTCTTCAGCATCAAAAGACTGTGCTCCCCTCTCCATATATATAGCATTCTTAGGTGGGAGAGGGCTAGCTGGTTCGGGGTATGTTTGTCACTGGCTGCATTGTTTTCTTGAGGGTCTGTACTCTGTCCGGAGTCACTGTACTTGCTGTTGCAGAGGTGTTTGATGGCTATTGTCCACCAAGGCCTTAGTTGAAGTCCGCAGTCCCTATTGTAGTTGTTTGGATGTAGTTTGATTTGGATGGCTTCCTTAATGACTCTGTCCAGTATTTATCAGTTTGATGTCTTCAAAGCTTATTTTATGGACATAATCTATACAGTGTTTGGCCACTGCTGACTTTTCTGGTTGTAGGAGCCTAATATTGCATTGGTGTTCTTTATATCTTTCTTCTATAGTGCATCCTGTTTGGCCTACATATACCTTTCCACATTCGCAAGGAACCTGTACACTCCTGGGACCTTGAGCCAAAGTGGTTCTTTTACTGGCCTAAGATATTCTTGGATCTTCTTTGGAGGCGTGAAGAAAGTGTTGATGTTATGTCTTGCGAGTATGAGGGAAATCTTGTTTGAGATGGAACAGTAGAAAGGTATATAGGCTTTATTCGGCCAGCTACCCATCCTTTGAGTGAGGCATGTGTTCTGCCTTCTTGCGTGCCTCCTTGATGTAGCAAAGTCCCTCGCAGGTATTGAAGTTCTTGCTCAATGTGGTCCTCATCTGTGGGTTTCTTATATACTTAGTGACCTAGGCTGCCATCCGGCTTCTTGTAGACTAGGACATCCAGGAAGGGAAGGGAACTGTTGCTCTCAACTTCCATGGTAAATTTTTTTTTTAAATTAACGTGCTTCAATGTTATGTTATATTGGACAGTGAATGAATGAAACGGGTGAAATGGTGCTCAAATGAGTCCGAGGTCCATGGAACTTTAAGTTACGCGACATTTGTCTTCTTAGGATTAGGGAAAACCTTACCCAGATAACTTACCCTAAGCGAGATTCAAACTTGTGACCATCATGAACATGAGGCAGACATGCTAACCATCACGCTACTGTGGCGGGCTTCCATGATAAACCTATGTTTGCATGTGGATTGTTGAGGTGGTCTAAAAAGGCACAAAGTTTTTCTTTTCCATGTGACCAGATAACAAATGTATCATCAACGTATCTGAAGCATGCCTTTGGTTTGTCTGAGGTGGTATCCAGGAGCTAAACTTGCCACTGGTCCACACATATTTATCCAACATTTATTTCACTTCACGTTCAGTAACGCTGATGTTTCTTGGCACATTCTTTGCTGAGATTCAACTGGGTATGTGAGTTTGTCATGTATATGGTGTTTTCATATGTATATGTGTGTGAACAGTGCATCTCAAAAACAAAAACATAGCTAAATTTCAAGTTGAGCATCTTTCAAGGATATAATTCTCAAGAAAATCCTACACCCCCCAAACTACCTTTAATATGGAACATGTTTACAAATTTTAGATTCTCTCAAAAATATGCTGCAGGAAACATGAGTGCAATGCTCTGTAAAAAAAAAGCCACTTCAAATTGGTTCAGAGTTCATTGAGACATTCTACATAAGACCATAAGCAACCTTTAGAAAGTGTGAAATAAAAATCACTTATTGCAAAACCAGACCAAAATTTAGATAACATTCTCGGTAGACTTCTACTTTCAAAGACAGTTAAGAGGTTTCACCCTGGACAGTGAAATTTCTGCAATTATAAAATAATGTACCAACAGGCTTTTCACAAAATTAACTTTTAACAACCTAAACACAATTTAGAATGGAAAATTCTCTGTGCCAAATTACTGTGAATTTGAGAGTTTTGTCAGTCTTGAATAAAACATCAATAGGTAAGGTATTTCTTATAATAAATATTTTTATGATGGTATTATCAAAGATAAATGAGACAAGTTTATCAAACCAAAGAAAAAATACATTAACACCCTACATATAATATTTCTCTGAATACAGAAACATGTATTTATTTTTAAAATATTCAAGTTGAAAACCACTAATTTTCTTGCATTCATGATATACAATTTCTGAATGCTGCAAGGAAGAAAACTAGTTTATAATTTTGTTGGTTTGGGTTGTGTGGAATGAAATCAATATCAATGCTCAAAGTTACCATCAAAGGTCACAGCTTATCAGCACGTTTCTGTGTTTGATTTTGCATCAATACATTAAGATAACAGTTGGAATTTCATATTGTTTTGATGCAAGTTTCACTAATTTATATCAATACATAATTGTTGCTCGATTTTCTTGATCCTTTTTGGCTTTTAGTGATACCGTTTGTCATGCAAATTTTTCTGAAATGTTGTGTCTTTTAATGAAAATTAAAATGGGTATCTATTGGACAATATGCATATTATTGCAAGTATTCACACATAGAAAACCAAAGAGAAAAGAGAGGTTAGTTCTCTATTTATAAGATCAATCGACGAGAACTGATTGCCCTTATAAGAGCAAACTATTAAAATCCTTCAACAGCCCAGGACTTATTTAAGTCACCAATGGAGTATGTGATCTCATATTTGACATTTTCTTGAGGCCTATTGGGAAAATGTGAATCAGTTAGGGACTTTAATGTAGTATCAGCATGTTGCCATGGTGGCTCAGTGGTTAGAGCAGCTGCATATAGAGCCAAAGATTCTTGGTCCAAATCCCAGCTATGACATGGAAATTTTCAGTTCTGATTCTAATTTTCAAAGATTAGTTGTACTAATTCCATTATCTGCAGGAATGTTATTGCTAATACTAGTATTTCATTTTAGGTTGTTTTTCATACACAAACTTATTACTTTATAACCAAGCTGACTGCTTTTTGTTATGTTGTTCTTCCAGCAGCATTTATACACATTCCATTTTCTATGGTTATGAGAAGTATTGGTGAATATCTTTCTGCTACCCTTTCTTTTACAGATTTAAAAAATCTCTTAAAATGATTCTGGGAAAGAAAACACATCACTGTAACACAGTAAAACCTGCCTAAAACGGAACGTGATCGTTCCATTGTATTTTTCCATTTTCACGGGTTTCCGTCTTACAAAGGGTTATACATATTTTAGTAAAACAAAGTACAAAGAATATAAATGTATAGAATTAAACTGAAGAATATAATTTAAAACAAAATTCTGTCAATAAAAAATAGGTTTAATTGTATGTTTTGCTGTATTTTCAACTTACATGTCAAACATAATTGCAGTTTCTCTTAGTTTCTTTTCCCCCACAAAGTGCACTGTCACGACTTCTTCACTATGATCTCCAATACATCCTGCATCAGCTCCAGCAGTTCTGGAACATTCTTGGAAGCTGCAAATTCCTGAAACTCACTCATGCTTCTCTAAAAGTGCGTACTTTTGGCTCCCTCGCCCATTCCTTCCATGACTTCACAACTGCTGTTTCCAGCAGCAATATCTGCTGCACTTTGAATGTCTCCAGTCATGGCAAGTTCGTTATCAAAGCACATAACTATGTATTAAATATAATGAAAATCCGTCTTAGTTTATTTATGCAAACTGCTCTGGAAAATCTATTCCATTCCTGTGTTAGGCAGTTTTCCTGTTTAGAGTGTTATTTAACACAGGAAATGAGATTTATTTTCTGGTCGTCCAGGTTTCCAGTACATAGGGGGTCCAGTTTACTGTATTATAACAAAACTGAAGCTATTAACAGTGAAGCAATACAGTTCTAAAGGTCAAATGTCAAATAAGCTTATAGTCTCTAAGATTTGTTAAAACCTTTAGAATATCACTGTAATATCTTACAGCCTTAAAACTGCACAGTTCCTTATCTTAACCTAAAAATGATAGGTATATCATAAATATTTTGTTTGTTAACAACACTGTCAATTACCAGGATTATATCAGTGCCACCGGTGTGCTGGAATTTCATCCTACAGGAGTTCTTTTACATGCCAGTAAATCTACTGATATGGGACTGTTGCCTTTAAGCACATTTAAAAACTATTACTTAACCAACCTGTTCTTAACCAACTGAGCCCATTTTATTTTGTTAGGAAGTTACAGAATGCTGAATAGCATAACAATTTGTTAACCCTTAATAAAATGTTCCAGAATAACTGTGTATGAGACAGGAAGTCTCATTTATATTTGACTGGTTGGTTGCAAGTTATTTCTGTGAAAAGCCAGTTAGAGAGAGACAGAGAGAGTTACTCTGATCTGTGATAATCCCCGCGCTGGCCGCCAGTTTTGTCCAGCAACATCACCTCCGAGATGACCATATCCCTAGTGACTGCCTTACACATGTCGTACACAGTCAATGCTGCAACAGTTGCTGCAGTCAGGGCCTCCATCTCGACACCAGTGCGTCCCTCACAGCGAACCTCTGTTGTAATCACCACACAAGACGTGGCTAGATCCAGTTGTGCATCTACATGTACTCGTGAGAGTAGAATATTGTGGCACAAGGGAATCAGCTCTGAGGTGCGCTTGGCGGCAGTGATTCCAGCTAGACGGGCCACTGCCAGCACATCGCCCTTCTTCATGAGGTTCTCGGAGATGAGCCCTGCAGCCACTTCTCCCACTTTAACTGTTGCTGTGGCTCGTGCTGTACGTGTTGTTACTTGCTTGTCACCTATGTCCACCATTGTAGCTTTACCTGATTGGTCCGTGTGAGTCAAGGTGCAGTAGCCTCTCATCTGTGCCCTGTGTTGCATGACACTGGCTGGAACACAGACATGCTTACAATAGTGTAGCTCAAGATCAATCATCGCTGATTCATGTTGATGTAGACCTAGGAACTTTCTCAACAAAATATTTCAGTGGAATTTCAAAACTAAAAACTTTGTCTTAGTTCTCTCAAACATAGATATGCTCCCAAGTGGTTGCTTTGTTAATTATTTTAGGTGTATAGGAGTGTGATTTAGACCGCCTCCGAAGTGCAGTTGGTAGTGCGCTTGCCTCTGGCACGGAGGACCTGGGTTCAATCCCTGGTACCAGCATGCAGATTTTTCCCCCTCTGGGAGATCTAGCAGAGAGTGCAATCAGCCTAGGTCCCAGGGGACCAATTGAGGAGCTGCTTGATGGAGAAGTAGTGGCCCCAGGTCGAGAAGGCTGTATAACTGGCAAGGAGGGCTTGGGATGCTGACCACGTTCCACCCTCCAGTGCTGCACCCACCAATGACGCCTGTAGGGGCAGAGGTGGGGATGCAGTGGCTGTGTGGCAAGCCTTGGCCCTTCATGGGCTGTTGTGTTGGGGTTTACTTTTTTTACTTTTATGAGTGTGATTTATATAATGGATTTTAGTCCAGAAATGAACAAAAACTGCTGATATTTGTGGATTAAAAATTATGATAAAAATCCCCCTACATCATTAATAATGAATCAGTCTTATGTTTTGGCAGTAAATGAGTCCAACTATAGACACTTATAGTTTTACTTACACTTATTTTTGTCTGGATGCGTTTCGAAGACCAGCGTCTTCATTCTCAACGGTTTCTTGACTGGCAATTGAAGAGGAAACATCTAGTCAAGAAACCATTGAGAATGAAAACGTTGGTCTTCAAAAGACGCCTAAAACATTTAAAAAGTTTCAATGTCTATCTCACATCGTATATATTAAACGGAATGAATCAGTCATCCGCCATAGTCTAGGGGTAACCTGCTGTAGCTCGTGCAATTGTTTTTGAACACTGAAATATTTAAATGACAGCTTTGATGTGAGTCAGTCGCCTGCCTTTAGTAGCAACGTTATCTCGTGATGTCATCATTTCCCCAAGTATCGCTGGACTGTTTATGTCATACGTGTCTACACAGGCAAGTCGAAGGGGGGGCAGATGATTCATACAGCTTACTGCATTAAGTAATATGAGCGATAAGGTCGCTTAATATACGTGACAGAAGGAGAGAGAGAGACCCTGGCTCGCTAACTGTACTCTGAGTGAAGGTCAATGTTCAAAAAACTAATGCATCAGTTATAACCTCTAGCTCCTGAGGTTCTGAGTTCAAACCTGGCGGAGGACAATTGATCTTTCTGGATGTATAAATCCTTAGCATGGCTTTCTTCAGAAGGGAAGTAAAGTTGGTAGTCCTGTATTGTAGATTTACAGGATGTGAAAGAACTTCAAGCCTGGCAGAGGCCCCTGAGCAAAATTGAAGTCTTTCATACCCAATACGAATGGAACGCTGAGAACTATAGCACTTAAACAGTGTCGATAAATAAAAGCTCAATTTCAATTTTTAAGGATGAATTAGCAGTTGAACATATGTTGAAAATGGAAATGACTCTTTCCCAAGGAACACTCCTATTATTAGTGTAAGTGGTACATAACTGTCACTAATCAACTCAAGTTCTTCCTGAGTTCCTATATATTTGCAGCCTTACCACTATTGGTTAGATGAATGTTTAAATTTCAAATAAGGATATGTTTTAAGGTCCTTAGAATCACCCCCCCCCCCAAAAAAAAAGGACTGAAAATGGTGTGTGTAACCCCAAATAAGTCTAAAAATTCTAAAAGTTCAAACTTCCCTACAGAGTGAAAATATATTTTGTTTTCACAAGTATGACTTGAGCAAATTAAGGAAATTGAAGCTATTAACAGTGAAGCAACAAGATTCTAAAGTAAGAACAAATTAGAAACTACAAACTTCACTTATCTTAGTAATGTTGCAAGTTCTTGTTGCAAAACTGACTCAAGTTTCGAGTTGACTCCAACTCATTCTCAAAGCTAAGTGAAGTTTTTAGTTTCTAATTTGATCTTACTTTAGAATGACTTGAGCAACTTTATTGAAATTACCATCTGCTTAAGGTATTTATATAACTAATCAAATGTGTATTCCATTGTCTGTGAACAACCAATGAAGTCCCCTTAATTTGGAATTTATTTCGTATAATGGTAAACTGTAAGAGTTGGAGAAAAGATGCAGATCTCGCTAAATCCCAGAATTTATGCCAAACTTTTTGTGCCATTAATCTCTTCCAAGATACTTATTAATGGTTTATTACACACTTTTTGAAGTGCTAAGTCACCATTCACGTATTGCAATGAGGACAGAATTTTAAAGCCTTCATATAGTCACCTGGGTTTTAAATATTTGAATATCGCTTCGGTCTCCTTCATCCTTCTTGTAGCTACAATGAAATCATTTATGTAAATGTTTATCCCAATTAACTAGAAAATGGAAAAAATATTACCATTATTACTATAATTGGTGCTTTTACAGTGTTTTGCCAACTTTCTAAGTAGAACCCCATAAACAGAAATCTTCAGAATTGTGTTTAAAACATATGCAGTTATATGTATTCTCTCAAGCTTCCACGGCCATCGTTTAAAATATCTTGGCTATCCGGTTGTTGCCGCGTCAAATTATAAAATGCCGACGTTTCGACCATCTTGTCGTGGTCGTTATCAGTTTGCCTGTGATAACGACCACGACAAGATGGTCGAAACGTCGGCATTTTATAATTTGACGCGGCAACAACCGGATAGCCAAGATATTTTATATGCAGTTATACTCTGTACATAAAGAGATTAAATGAGACGTAAACAAAGCCATGTGCATTTTGACCGCAGCACACCTTCTTGATGTTTTCTAAATAGTCCCTTGAAAAAATACAGCTACTAAGGTTTGAAATCTCACTTAATGTTTGCTAATGCACGAACTAAGTGTGTTAAGCATAGTTGAAGTGTAAGAATATGCAGTTAAGTGAATCTGTAACCAGCCTAACTCATACAGTGCACGCATTAGTCAGTATGAAAGTAACATGGCAGAAGTAGTGAGTGTTGCTAAACATAAGCGCAGGAAACCGTTGTGAAGTGGTGAAAAGACAATAATATAGAACATGTTTAACAAATTCTACGAGAAATATCCCAAACTTGCTATAAATGACATGATGAAATTAAGATACCAGTGTGTCAGTTTCAAGTATTTACAGCGCATACCTCAGTTGGTGAAATCAGAACTCCCAGAAGGAAGTGACCGCATGCTAGGCAAGTGCTGATTATTGTTTGTGAGATCTGCAATCTGTCGAAAAGTTCACCAATCCTTTGTTAACAATGAACCCCCACCTTAAACAAAGTGGTGTTGGCAGTTAACTCTGATCTGATCTTCTAGATTTAAAATGAACTTCCCTCCATAATTCTAAAGTAAGAACAAATTAGAAACTAAAAACTTCACTTATCTTATTGTTTTGGTGCTAACCCTGGGGTTTCAAGCACCAAAACAATAAGATAAGTGAAGTTTTTAGTTTCTAATTTGTTCTTACTTTAGAATCTTGTTGCTTCACTGTTAATAGCTTCAATTTTTCCTTATTTCCCTCCATAAGCTGCTTCTGGAGATTGGTTTCTAGTTTGTGAGCAGGAAACGAAAAAGTGTTATTGTGGACAGAGGTAACGTAAGTAGCAGTTAATTTCCATTTGCTGCACGTTATTTAGATCAAGTAAATATAGCCTTTTAGTGGGATAAAACACATATTATACTTACGCATAGCAGTAACTGCGTTCTGTCATTGCAATGCACATGGCTGGAGTGATACAAACTGGCAATTTGATTACATCTCCTTTAGTCTCTTGATGTACAAAGTATAGATTTTTCAATAGACTTGTCCTTTCTAGAATTTAACTCGGCAATGAACAGATTTTCAAAACATCACAGTGGTGAAAATCCTCCATGCAAGTAACACAGCACAATGTGCAAGTACCACACATATATGATAAAATAGTTTCTTAGATAATACCTGTGATATTCTTAGGATATAGTCATCCACCAATAAGAATCATTGGACGGTTCTCCATCTTGGAAAGGTTTTCCATACCTGAAATGTGATGCAATATCTCAACGCTGCAGTGAAAAAATATTTTTTCTTTCATTTAAAAAACATTAGGCTTTTGTTTCTTGTTTTGCCTTTTTAAAGTAAAAGTACATCATCAGACTTAATTTAGAGAAATGTGATATATGAAAAGAGATTCCAAACCTGCGTGTTGCTTCTTTTTCCGACGAACTGCTGCACCCACCAATGCTAGCAGGTCATCCTCGCTGCACCCACTGCGCAGGGCATCCCTATCAATAATTCACAACATTAGTGTTACTAAAAACAATTGTTTACATAGCCCCACTGCACCTCAACAATCAAACTAATGATATTTATTTCAGTAATACATGCTTTTCTAAAGTAATTTACCTAGTTCTGAGAAAAATGTATTTCTTTATCATAAATGCTATAAATATTGCTAATCAAATATTGTTTCTTTAAAGGTATGTTACTGTTAATTTTGATTGAAACGTTCACTGCAAAACAAAAAAATTCCAATGTATTACATTCACATGACTTTCTCTGTGCACCCTTCTGTAAATCATTCTCATAAAAGCTTATTTTACTATTTCTTGTTCATTGAGATAAACATTTGCAAAAGTGATTTCATTACTCATCTAGTTTTAGATACAAATAGCTGGAAGCTGAAGTGATTATCAAATTTTAAATTTATTTTAATTTTCAATTATATGAATAAATCAATATAAACACTTAAAATTAATAGCAGCTTTGTTTTTAATACTGTAACAAATGACAAGTCCTGTTACTTTGTATGTTACTTTATTTCCTCTAAGATTGTCACAATTCACAACTCGTGATCTTGCAACTACAGCTCTTCTATTGTATCATAGCCTTGACACAAACACTGCCCAACTGTACATGGGTCGCTCTGACGATTCACTACCTAAAACCTCTTAAACTGACTTCTCTGCCTGTGCTGACTCGCTTATATAGTTGAGTATTAGGTACTGGGGACGTTTCTGGAGATTGACGTTTCACGAAGCTTCTTGTAACCAAGTCCTGCACTGGAAGCTTTTAGAACTGTCTGGAAACAGTGTTTGTTCTTAGCTACCATTGCCGAGTGCTGTGTACCAATGTAGTGGTGTGAGGTAGCTGACCTTGAGCTTCCTTTGATGTGTACCTACCACTGCATTTACGATAGTCAAGTTTTTAAAAAGCATGTGTCTGTAAACTGCTTTCAAATTCCATATTATTTGCACGACATTATGAGAAACAAAATAATGGTGACTTATCACTTCAAATTTATAATAAAGTATTGGTAAATTAAAACCTTTAGCAATCAATTTCTCTAAATGATTAACAATAAAAAATAATTTTAAAAATTCTGCATTTCATTGACTCTTATAGTTTCCATGCAGTTTTTGTCTATCTCTTATTGTTCACCAGTTATAAAAAATATACAAAATTCATTGAGAATAAGGACTTCCCGGGCTATTAACAGAAAATTCAAGATGTACATTTTATTTGTCATTCAAATATTTTAGTATGTGATATTTTAATCAAAATAATTGTTAGAACTATTTTTGAGTACATCAAAAAGTAACAAATATGTTTCCATGTAAATGGCAGTTTGTGGGGGTGGGTTTTCTCAAAAATCTTCTTGTTGCATCTTTGGGATATGCTACACTTAAATATCAAGTTCGTTTGTGGAAGTGAGTAGAAAAAGGACTATGAATGCAACACATAAGATAACTTTTTCTGCAAAGCTATATTTGGACAAAAACAATGTTTGCACAATTAATTGCCCTACTTAAAACTGTATGGTGCAAGGAATCTTCAAAGTTATATGAACTTTATTAAACTTTTAAAAATATTTAATATATTGCAGAAATAATCACATGAAATCAAAATTGTGCAGCTGAATTATCTTTTGAACAAAAAAATTGTGTTTTAGATTAAACATGCTCAAGATTAAGGTAATTGGTAGCTTTTTGCAGATGTCTAGAACATTAGAAAGGGTTACCTTAGAGAAATCTCTGCATTGCCAAAGAGGCAAACTTTAAGATTGCCATCTGCTGTGATGCGCAGACGATTACAGGAGCCACAGAAATGTTCGCTCATTGAGGTGATGAACCCCACCTGGCCTCGGTAACCAGGAACTCTGTAAGCCTGCAAAAGATATCATTGTCATTAGCAACGACTATGGATGTTTCCACAGCAACACAGTGTCAAGATATTGTCCGTACCTTGGAAGTGTCATTTGGTCCGTTTTGTAAAGGATGAAACTCAGGCCACTTGTTGCGGATGGTTTGTACCATTTCTTTATAAGACACCATCTTCCTAGTTTCCCATTTGTTGCCTGAGAATGGCATGTATTCTATGAATCTGACATCTACGCTTTTGTCCTTTGTTAACTCCACAAAATTGCAGATTTCATCTTCATTGAAACCGCGCATCAACACACAGTTCACCTGTGGACAGGACAGGACATAAACATTAATTTTTCATATCTATATACTGGGTGTCCCAAAAAACACAGTGTTTAGTATGTTATGCGGGATGGCAAACTGATGCTTCTTCTGATGTTTCTTCTGGTAACAGTTCAAGGAACTTGCTGAAAATATCTTTCTGAGGAATGTCGAAATTAAATACTCGGTTTCTATTTTTCAAAATGAAGATTTGTTCCCATGTGGACAGTTCTTGTTTTCCGGTTATGTGTTTGAGAAGTTTCGGTTCTGGCTTTATGTCATGATTTTTTGTCCAAAAGTATCGCCATCCGCACCATGAAATATCATGGAAACCCAGTTATTGTCCAGTTAATAATGGAGGAAAGTTAACCTCCGAAACGCGTTCCGGAAAATTATAATGTAAGTCTAAAGGAAGAACAAATTAGAAACTAAAAACTTCACTTATCTTAGTATTATTTGCTGACCCTGGGTTTCAAGCTTCAATTTTTCCTTATTTATAATGTAAGTGTTGTTTAGCGTTATTAATTGACTCACCTTTTAAATTCAATTTCTAATTTGTCTTTATTTTAGATTCTACTGCTTCACTGTTAATAGCACGAATTTTCCTTGATTTAATATTATGTAATTTACATTCATAAATATCAATAACAATTAATGGAAGAAATTACAGACACCTATTGATAAAGTGATGCCATTTTGGATTTGCATGTGGAAAAGTTATGAAAAGAAAACTTTAAAATCGGCAATAACCTGAATAGGATTGGATAATGACCATGTGTACGAGTTTAAAAAGTGAAATTAATTGTGAATGTATATTATCTTCATTAAAATAATGTTAATTTTGGTAGAATCTGAATTTTAATTAAAAGAATATTTGCTCTCACCAACTTTATCTGCTACCTACTACGGCCCTGAGGTGTACAGTCCATCGCTACCCGCCATATATAAAAAACCGCCGCAGGAATATAAGTTATTGTGTGCTCAGAGAGTTTTGGCTCCACCATTGGTTCCCAGACTCTACCTTCTGTGTGAGATCTGAGCCCATCACAGAGTGGCATTAGGCTGCTCCTCCCCCTGGACTTACTAGAACATTCATCATACCCTGACAATAAGAGTGACAAAAGCTCTCAAAAGTTTACAAGTCATTCCAGAATATACCTGGCTGATAGCCCAAGATAAGTTATCATCAATAGTTTGTTTATATGCAACAAAAAACTGGCTATTGCCTAAAATGTGTCAAAATTAACAAAGAACAACAAATAACTTTAGTGTATGTTACTGTGACAAATGCCAAGTGCAGTTACTTTATTTCCCTTAAAACCAAATCACAACTCACAACTGGTAACCTTGCAACTCACAGATGTTCTGGTAACCTTGCCACACATTGCTCAACTGTAAACAACTCATTCTGAGAATTCTACTCACTCAGTCTTCAAACTGAGTCAGACTGTTTGTGCCAGCTTGTTTATAGCAGAGAGTTAGGTAGCAGTGATTTTTCTGGAAATCAACATTTCATGAATCTGCTCATAACAAAGACCTGTGCTCATGCTTCCCAAACTGTCTGGAAACGGTTACTGCTTAAGTTTTATGTTACGTTAATACTTCATTTTCATTGTGAATGCCCTCAAGTAAAGAGAGGTAAAAGTCTGTTTACTGTTAAACCTTTTACTTACGTTTTAACTTTAACACCTTAGAAAAAGGATTTATTACTGCTTTCAAAGCATGACATTCACAAATTTAATGCAATAATGGTAGCGTGCAGATAGCTAACTAACTAATCAGCTTGAGCAACACACGCTACCTTGACAGGATCATATCCCAGTTGTAGTGCCAGATCGATACCAGCCATTACTCGCTCCCAGCCTCTACGTCTTGTCACTTGCTCATAGCGTTCAGGCTTCAGTGTGTCTAGGCTCACATTGAGCAAGTCCAGACCAGCACGTTGCAGCGCCACCAGCTGCCGTGTCAGTGTCAGTCCATTTGTAGTTACTGCCACTGTATCCACGCCATCCAACTGCTTCAGTGCAGCTGTAACAATCAGATCACCTGCATTAATATACATTTGAAACAAAAGAGAATCTGAAGGAAGCCCACATAGTGCCAGTGGAAATGTACACTGTCAGTTATATGAACAAGTGAAAGTCAAAGAACAACTGAACCAGTCTAACATGGCTACTCACAATGTTTACTCTGTCTCAATTTTTTTTTTCAGCTGTCCAATATTTTGATTTATAAATTATAAATTTGATTTATAAATGTCAGCCTTAGGAATCAATAATAAGAATGGGAATGCAAATAACACATTTTCTTAGTTTCACCGAGCCTGAACAGTGAGAATGTAAATATAAGTTATTGACAAATAATTAATAATGTTGTCGAAGTGACATGGATACTCACCAATGATGCTGACCAGATCCTTGCGGACAGTTGGCTCTCCACCAGTGAGACGTATTTTTGTTACACCTTCCTTCACAAAGAGACTTGCGAGTGTGATCACCTCATCTGTTGTCAGAAGTTTGGGTTTCTCTGTGAGCTTCACCCCCTCTGCAGGCATACAGTACAGACCTGCAACAGGACACAGTCACTGTGATATCTTCTTCATCAAGCAAATACAACTGTGCCTTCAACCTCTTACTTGTTCCACCACATATCTATAGTAAGTAGAGGAAGTAAGTAATTTATTAATCCACTTAATTGCTTGGTACAAGGAAATACAGTCAATATTGGACATGTCAAATGAAACACAAAATACAGAGAGATCCAAATACATGCAAACCACTACGTGATGTTTTTCTACTGCGAATGCAGAAATACAATAACAGCAGCTGATATACACAAGGTCACGAGCATCACTTGTTTTTCTCTGCTCTGCTCACAATCAGTATTGAGTTGTCGTTGTTGAGTTGAGTAGAGCCAGGACCTGTGGGCCCGGCTGAAAGACTTATTGAAGACAGCGGCTAACTGTCTAACTGGAGAAGGTCCGATATCTACTGGAATGTTACCAGTCAGTCTTCAGCCAAGGAACAGCAATTACGGCAGCACTGAGCTACCACTCCACCACATCAACACCAGAAATGCCTGACCTAGCCGACGGCCACCCAGACGTGTTTCCCTGGCAAAGCAAGTAGAGGTACGAGACATACTGCAGAAAACGAGATCTCGCAGGATGACTGGAAAGCCATACAACCCTTGGTGCTTCTTGTAGTCTTGGTGAAGAAGAACGGCAAGCTTCGCTTCTGCACGAACTACTGGAAGCAGAATGCTGTCACCTGAAAGGACTGCTTTCCTTTACCCTGCATTGAAAACATCCTGGATGCTCTTGTTGGTGCCTGGTGGTTTTTGACCTTGGACTTGAAATCGGGGTACTGGCAGGTAACTCTAGACCCTAGAGACAAGGAGAAGACCGCATTCGCAAGGTACTAAAGGCCATTTCACAATTATGCCCTTTGGCCTTTGCAATGTGCCAGCAACCTTCCAACGCCTCATGGAGTCGGCGGTGATGAGAAGCCTGATTACGATGCCTGCTTGCCATACCTAGATATCATCATGATTGGCAGCACCTTCGAAGATCTGGAGAACCTGAGCAAGGGACTACCAAGATTACAAGCAGCCATTCTGAAGCTGAATGTGATGAAGTGCCAGCTGTACTGCGAAAAGATTTGCTACTTGGGCCACATAGTCTCACCAATAGGGGTTGCCATGGGTTCAGAGAAGGCTCAGGATTTGAGGGACTGCTCTGGTCCGAAGGATAAACGACACTTGCACAGTTTTCTAGGTTTGTGTAGCTACTACCATCAGTTTGTCAGAGATTCCCCAACGTTGCAAAGCCCCTCACTTGTCTGACAAAAGAACACAGGGCTTACATGTACTGAAGAGGCCGAGGGTGCATTCCAAACACCTATGTCTGTACTCTGCAGTGTGTCTGTTTTGGATTTCCCACAACCAGACTAGGACTTCATTGTGGACACTGACATCAGCGACAGTGGGATTGAATGTATACTATCCCAGATCCAAGACAGAAGGGAGTGAGTAATAGCCTATTACAGCAAGACACTCTCCAAGGCCGAGAAGAACAACCGCATCACCTGGCACGAGTTCCTGGCAGTAGTAAAGAAACTGGAGCATTCGCATAAGTATTTGTACGGTTGGCCATTCCACCTGAGCACTGACCACTCTGCTCTCATCTGGCTGCTGAGCTTCAAGAACCTAGAGGACCATGGGTCGAGAGGCTCCAGAAGTACAACACCGGAAGGGAAAGAGCCACTCCAATGTGGATGCCACGTCGAGAAGACCTTGCACTGTAATAGGATGGAGGAGGAGCGTGCTGTAGCTGTCCATGTGGTTTCGGTGGTGCCTGCAGACACCTGGGATAGTACAGGCCTGAAGAGGCTGGACACTCCTCCGAGATGTGGAAGCAACAACTAGGCCGACCCAGAAGTAGCCAGCACAATGGGACTCGCTGAGGATCAAGATCAGTGTGCTGTACCAGATCTGGAAGTAGCCAGAGAGCAGCTGGTTCTTCTACAGAGTAAGGCCATGGAGGTCTTGGACTGGCTGTATTCGGATTTCTCTGGAAACATCTTGGAACCAACCGCACGATCAAGCTATGACAGAGGTACTACTGGTTGAGGTAAGGGCAGATGCTGAGAGGTGGTGCATGGCAAGTCAGGTGCCATATGCAGCAGTATAACGTGGGAGCATCTTTGAGCACATTGCCACTGACATAGCTGGACCATTCTCTGTCTGACAGGGCAACAAACATCTGCTGGTAGTCATGGGCTATCTCATCAAGTTGCCTGAGGTGTGGTCCCTAACCAGGAGGCAAAGACGATTACAGATTACCTCATGGAAGAACTACTCTGCTGTTTTGGAGTGCTGCTGGAACTACCAGCGATAAAGGCAGAAACTTTGAGCCCAAACTAATGAGAGGAACGCTACAGCAACTCGGAGTGCTAAGATGCGCACAATGTCTCTCCATCTGCAGTTGGGCAGCATGGTCGAGTGGTACATTACGACCCCTGACGAACATCTGAGGTGAGTTGAGGCCAGCCAACAGAGGAACTGGGATATCAGGCTGCCGTTCTTGCTGGCCATCATCCATCTACTTGTGACAACACTGGTATGCTGCCAGCTAGTTAGGTCTTCTAGAGAGAGTTGCACTTTCTGTGCGACCTGGTGTTTGAGAGGCCCCCTGGGTCAGTAAGGCCAGCAGTCGACTATATGGAGAACCTCTTTGTTCCTCTTCATGATGCACATGAGCTGGCTCGACAGTATGTGGTAGCATGCGACTGGGTGAAGACCTGATATGACCTATGGCTCCAGCAGGGTGATTTGGTGTGGCTGTACTGCCCTACTGTGACCAAGGGACGCTGCCCCAAGTTGTAACCACCATGGCAAGGACCATAGTACATGGTGAAGAAGATCAATGACATCTATTACAATCAGAGGTTACCCTATGGAAAAATTCTGGTGGTACACTCGGATGATCTGGCTCACTACAATGGTTCTGTGTTGTTGTTGTTGTTGTTTTTTTTTTTTTTAGTGTTTAATGCCCACTTTTACTACATACAGCACCGCAGGCAGTGACCTTTATGATGCATGGACTGAAGATGGACCACCGATGGAATAAGATGGTGAGGAAACCAGAGAACCCGGAGGAAACCCACCCCTGTGTCGCTTTAGTGAGAGGCAAATGGTCTAACCCCTCGGCCAGGTGCGGTCGGCCCTGATGGATCCCTATGTACAAAGAAAAGTACAGTGAAGTGACATAGAAAACTGAAGTCACAATATCAAACTTGATATTTAAGTTCAACATCTTTCAAGGATGAGACACAAAGCTTTTTAAGAAAATTCCTTCCTCAAACTGTCTTTTACACAGAACATTTTCTCTTTAGTTTTTATTTTCTCAAAAACCAGTCTTTATTAAAAAAAATACCCTAAGTGTTTGATAGCTGTATGGCAAAATGTATGTTTTGAACTTTCTGTGAATAGACTGCGAAGTCGTCTTTATTCTGACTGAATTTTATATACCTGATAAATCATAACAGATAGACAAAAGCATACTACACAAAAAGTGCAAATCTTGTTAAAACACACATTATATAATTTAATTTGTTGTAGTATTAACCTTTTTAAAATATTCTTTGTTACCAGTTCCAATCTCAAATATGTAATACTTTTTTAAGTACTAAGATGTCACTCATTTGTTTCTCATGGTCATAAAAGAGTGCAATTTAAAGGCCATCATATAGTGATCCACTTTTTAGAATTTGACTATCAGTTCAGTCGCTTGTATCTCTACTGCACCCACAATGAAATGTGCAATAAACATTGATCTTGATTAACATGAAGTAGATGAAAGAACAAGCTTTTGTAAGAAGAGTGAATTGAGAAATGTGAAAATATCATATCAGAATTTTACAATTGTATAGTTAATATTAATCATACTATTTATATATGTTAAAAAATATATGAAATGACTCCAAAGGTGTCCATGGAAAGCTGCATGGGAAAAATGTTCATTTCTTACAAATTATGCCCTGAAATGGCCTCCATTTCTGCAATGACAATGTGCCAGCCTACAGTGCATTTTGCCGAAGAATTTTTGTAATATTTCAACTGAACAAGCAATAAATCCTCCATGAATATTTTTTAAAATCTCTACAAGGAAGCAGACAAAATAGTTCTAGCAAGATGGTGCAACAGCACACATGGCTAGAAGTTCCAAGGCTTCTGTGTGCCTGCACTTTGGAAATCCAAGTATCTCCATAATGCAGACATATATTGTAAGGCCTCCAAAGATCTCCAGATTTCTCCGCTTGTGTCTACTCTTTCTGGGGTATCTTATTCGGTGGATTCACAAAACCTTGCACCATTCACCTTCATCTGCCTTAGCTTTTTACGTGATACAGGCAAATAAAAAGATGACTAATTCTCATTTTACTATGATTTTATTTTAACAGAAATCAACTAATTTGACTTGATGCAAATGCTTGAAGCACAAGAATAACACTAATGCAGGGAAATCTGTTAGTAATTCTAACATGTTTGTTATGTTAGTGGCTGCACTCACTGAATGTGTTGGAAGAGTTACTACTTTTCCATCAGGAATTCAAGTCGATTTGAGTTCTCATTCCGGATTGAATACCACATGGAAACACAGAAATGGTAATGGACTTGAATCAAGTTCAATTCTGCTGGAAACATAGTAAGTATACTTACATCTGAGATTACAGCGTTCAGTGAGTGATATACGCAGATATGTGTGATGTCGGCCAAATGTATCTGTTAATGCTGAAGTCTCCTTCACTTCGACTTTTGGCATTACTTGGTCCTGTAAAAGAAATATGCCTTCAATAACAAGTCACCAAAGAAGAGACATGGTGAGTGACAAGCTTTAAAGGTCTTTCGTTGACACATTTGTCATTTTGGGAAAATGAAGATAGACACAGAACATTTTCATATATAGGTTTAATTTCGTAAAATGTGATGGTATGGACCAAACTTTTGGTTATTTTATATAAATCACAAACTGTTATGTGAAAACTCCAAATATAAATAATAAATTCATTTCACGGGACTATTTCAATTTTCTTTGGAATTTTACATATACCGGATTTCACCGGAGTGCTCATAATACTTTTTAAAGCTATTCTCCTCTTTTAGACGAGACAGATATGCGTTTTAAGCCTAAAACACCTGCTGTAATGTCCGGGAACACAAACAGTACATTATGCAACCAGGTTTTTTTATTTCTCACTATTAAAGGAAGTTGTCATGCTCATTTTATTACTTTAAAATTTACCAATAATCCTTGTGATGATTTCCATCTCCTGCCTGCTGTCAGTGGTATAATTATCCTTCGAAACATTACAATACAATACTATGCGAATGCCATTCACTGGGTGTTCTTGCTGTGGTTCTCGCGCTGCAACTCAACTGACATTTTCGTGATGACGCAATGTACTAGTGTAATTTGGGCTACTATAATTGCGCACCATGACGAGGCATGTTTATTGTAATTTAAAATGGCCACTTTTTACTTTTGTATAGATATAATATATTAGTTTCCATATTAGGAATGTTGTCATTACTTTTGGAATACCGTGTAATGTTGGTAGTAATAAACATGTCAAAACAACTTCCAACGATAGTAGTCAAGCTTAAGAATTAATCCACCAGATTGCAGTAGTTTGGAAGAGAGGTGATGTGTTGACAGGTCACAATGCATTTGGTAATGTTTATTTTGTGAATATTTCGATAACTCGTCTCGAAATAAAATGAATGCTGAAGTGGAGTTCCACATTCGAAATAACTATCCTTGGCTGAAGCTCCCAGTTAATGTTAAGCAGGTAAACATGACAAAAAAGTTATGGTTTTGACATTTGCATGATATAATGGCACTCTTTATAATAATATTATTTATTCAGTTGTTTACACGCATTTATGTTTGGTATTTTACAAATTTGGAGTGGCAGTGAGTCCTAAAGTCCATGTATAGTGTTTGTTAAATTATTGAAGTGGTTAAGGCGCCCTGCTAGTTTTCCTAGCCTGTTCTTAACTCCCCTACATGGTAGGTATTTAATGTATCGCCGTTAAGCTCGTAACAGCGAAGAAAATACAACATTAGAACGACCTGCATAGTTAACAGCATTTGCTTAGATAATCATTTTCGTATATTTCAACGATTAACATGTTTATTTGGAAAATTAGCTGTAGTTTAATATTTAACATTCCTTTCAGATGCTTAAACCAACGAACAATGTTGTTTACAACGAAACAGTTATGCTCGCATTCGTGGAATTGCATTACTGCTAACATTGTTAGTATTGGTTATGTGATTTAAGGTATAAACCAAGTTAAAGCTTCGGCCATGGAGATGTCATTAAAATACCTGCTTCATGTATTGGGCATTCTGTTGCACTATCAAACTGCAGTGCAAAACTTGTGGGCACAAGAAAGAATTGATAAATGCTTTCAAAGTGAGCAGTTCAGTGATGACGTGGTATTTAACCAAAGTTTCCAAATGTTTAAATACCATTGCCGTTTTTGTGTAGGAATTTCTACCAGTTTACCTTCCACCATAGGAAGAGTAGCAGCAGCAACAGTGGCAACGCCACCATGATAGTGATGGGAATAATAGCAATAATCCATTGTTCAGAGCTGGCTGTTAATTGTTTTCTAGAAACTCCAAATCTGTTAAACATTTATGTTCAGAAGAACAGAGAGAAAGACATTACTTTCTTAATGGGTACTAAAAACATCTTAAATTTTTATTGACTGTAAGATTTGGAAATTTGTTCTTGCTTTTATCCAATAAATTTGTTATTAAGGAATATAGAATTATTTCTTTAATTATGCCATCATTTGATTAAAATTGATCAGCATTTATTCATTTTTAAAAAGAACTAACCATGTTTTTAATACCAAAGTAGATCCACAACATTAATATTTGTTTTTATCATCCTAAAATTTAATTGAGCCATCTTCGATAGTTTCTAAGAAAATAGGTGAAAAGAATGTGATATGCAGAAAAAGCTGTTTAAAGTAAAAATGGAGAAAATAAACTTGCATAAATATACACACCTGAAGCTATTAACAGTGAAGTAAATTGATCCACAAATAACACAATTAGAGATCACACTTCACTGTAACTCAATATATTATAGTGAAGTGTGGTCTCTAATTAGTTGTGTTATTTGTGGATAAACTTGCACATTGTATTGTATTGCATCTTGTTCTTTTGATCCTAGAATAAGCCAGGCCCAAGGATATACATAGAACACGTCATACAGCCATGCAATTTTTTCCCCAACACCTAAATACAAACATTATAATAGGGTTAAAACTAGTGTTTTAAAGAACTTATAGCGTAGTATTCCTTTATACTGTAAATTGAGTGTGCAAGCAAGAACTTTCTCAGTTCCTTTTTAAATCTTAAACATTCTTTTGGGTTACACAGTAATTTTAAAGTTAAAGGAAGACCATTATATATGTGTATGGCAGAGCAGCAGGGACATTTCTCATAAATGTACAAGGAGTTACATGGCCTGTGTAGAGCTGTGGCTATGTACAAGAGAATTAAATTTAAAGATATTGTAGTTAGGAACCACATAACACATAAGAGAAAAATGTATTAACTTGCGAGTGTTAGAATACCCATCATCTTTAAGGGTGTGCATGATGACGGGTTCCAGCACTGTAGTGCTCTCTTCTGTAACACTAAGCCCCTCCCACTTTGTACCGAATTACCCCAGAAAATACCATAGCTCATGTCAGAATGGAAATAAGCAAAGTATAATGTACTCAGAGCATTTGGATGTAGCAAGTCATATATGGATCATCTCAAGGCAAAACAAGTTGAGCTGGCTTTAGGAAATAAGTTGAGTATATGCTTGTTCCAGCTCATTTGTTCATCTATTTCTTACCCTAGAAACTTTGTACAACCTATTTGAGAGGTAGAACTGGAACTTAAAAATTCAATGCCATAGCTGGGATTTGAACCACAGACCCTCCACTTACTAGGCAGAGGTTAATTAATCCCAGGACATTAAGTACTTGCAATAGTAAGTCACCATTGGGGTAATTGTCTCTGATGTGGGACTGCCTTTGTGGTTTACTGGGAAAAATACGAACTGGTTTGAGAATTCAATGTCATTCTGGCAGGTTGTCACAGTAGCTTAATGGTTAGAGCACCCGAAAAATTATGTGGTTTTTATTTTGTTCACTACAAAGATGCTTGGATAATCTGCAAACCAACTAGTTTGCACATGGATAGTCCAGAGTGTATTGTATTTCAATTTTAAAAAAAATACTTTTTTACAGTAAGAGGCAGAATATATTATTTTACATAAAAAAGGTAAAAAATATCACTACTAAAATATGTAACAACAACATGTCATTATATGATAGCTTATTCTAATTCATGGACATGTTATGTATAAGCAAAGGCAAAGAATATGTATTTACATAGAAATGTTAACTCTAGTGATAATAAAAACCATAGAAGGTGAAGGAAGCTACTACAAGTTGGAAGTTTGCAACTGTTCTGTGGATCTGTGCCATTTCTGTCCAGGAATTGGAGGGGCAAGGGGATAGCCTGTCTGGGCTTCTTGTTGCAGCACATGTAAATCATAATTACCAACATAATCACACCTAAGACAAAGTATGCTTATAAGCCATCTAAAAGTAATTTCATATTATTTAGTTAAACCGGACATTAAGTACTTATTGTGTAAGCTTTCACGGCCGGTGTCATAAAATAGAAAATGATTATCAAGGCTTGTGGGTTGTGGGCTAGTGGAAAATCTCCTTCCAGACGTTTCTTTTGAAGCTGTGTCAAACGAAATATGTGGAAGGAGATTTTCCACTAGCCCACAACCCACAAGCCCAGATAGGCATTTTCTAAAAGTACTTACAATTGTAAATCTCCCTTGGGGTACTTATCTCAGATATGATGTTCCCTAGTTCTCTACTGGGAAAACGTGAATTGGTTGGGGAATTTAATGTCAGGCTGGCAAGTTGCCATGGTAGTAGAGAAGAGAAGCTGCGTGGTTCAAGTCCCAGCTACCTCTCAAACATTGCTCATACACTGCTTGTGTGGAAGTTGTTGGCATAAAATAACAATTACATCTAAAGGTTATTTGATTAAACCTGTGATATAAAGTACTTAAGCTTGTAAGTCACTCTTGGGGTACTTATCTCAGATGTGAGATTCCCTAGTGCTCTGGTGGAAAAAATACTAATCGGTCGGGGACTTCAATGTCAGTGCCACTAGCTCAGCAGTTAGAGTAGGGCGCATGTAGCTATGGCATTGCATTTTTAATTTCTCTACTACGTATAGTAAGTAGAGGAAGTATTGTATTTCACTCAAAAATCCGATGTTGAGATTTAACCAGAAATATGTTTTGAGGCTCTTGAATCCAAAAATAGTATTTTTAGAAAAAGGTCTGTGTGTGTGTGTGCGTGCATGCATTCCTTGTTATTTGTGCAAGTTTTGGAAAACTTACTTTTGTCAAATGGAAGATCGTTATTTGCTTTTTAATATGTTAGCTGCGCAAAGAGAACAGAATATCAAACCTTTAGAACATTTGACTATCGCTCAAAGCCTGCTGTGTTCCCATATTCCCCTTGTACCTACAAGGAAATAAGCAATAAGATAATTTGTACAAATGTTTATCTCAACTAACGCAAAGATATAGGGGTAAGAATTTGTAAGAATGGTTAGTACAAGAGTAGAGAAAGTCATGTGAGTGCAACACATGAGATTTTTCAGTCCTGATTCTACCTCTCAAAGTATGCTGTGTTGGGAAGTGAGATATGAGGCACTAATCACTGCTTTGCAGTATATAAGTTAGCAGAAATCAAGTTTTCACTGTGTTAGAGGGGACTTCAACAGTGCCACTGAAGACATTCATCGCAGTAGTGCATGAAACGTCTAGAACATCTATCTCCAGCAGATCATGGCCCAACTTCCAGTTATATTGACTCCGACTATGTTCTCCCATTATATTGAATACTTCATACAGTTTAATTCATCATCAGTAATTCCTTTTTATTCCTCTAGGTAGCATAGGACTGATATAAAACCTCTCTGCCTCACTCTGTTCATAGCAAGTGCCTTTACTTCATTCTGACTCTTCCCCAAACTGCTCGCCTCTTTTTCCACTGATCTCTTCAAGTTTTTCTTGGTCTTCCTCTCCTGGGTTTCTAATCCAGTGCCTTCTTTGAAATGCACTCATTTCCTTGCTGAAGTGTGTTGCCTATCCAATTCCATTTATGTTTCTTTATTTCCTTATTTATTTTTTCTTGTGTTGTTTCAAAGCTCTTCATTTGTAATTATTTCTGGCTATCTTATTTTTAATATACTTACAATTTAATTAAAAGATAAATAAATTATAATATTAAATGAAAAGTTCCCTTTTTGAAAAAGTGTCATTGTTTCTTTGAACCACCTCTTGCCTCTCTGGACGCTGCAATGTAACGTCAATGCTGCAGAGACATAGACCCTTGTGGCTATTCAGCGCAGGTTATAGCAACTTGAGGCACCTTCAGTCCATCAGAATGTGATATTTGTGGGATGCTCCTGCCATTGTCGTGCTGCTCTTCAGGATTGATGACTATATTAACAAGTGTTGCAGTGTGACCACTGAACCTTTAACCTTGGGAACCAGAGGGTACCCCTAAACAATAGGGATGAATAGGGCAGAAAGCAATAGCATATAAGTCCTGAAAAATTCCCATGCAGAGAATACATGATGCATGTAGATATGGATTTCTACGGTCCCTTGACTCAAAGATCACCGTTGCTATTTGAAACATTCGTGTCTATTTGCAGTGATTTGACAAGGAGCAAAGAGGCCTGGTACTGCTTATAACAAAACCTGCAACTCTATTGGATTAATTTTTTGGCAATGGATTTGAATGTACCTATGAGTAACTTCCCTCTCCTGCAGTTGGTATCACTTTGTCCACCTATCCTTATGCATGAAACAACTCGCCAGACTGCAGGTACGGACTAATGTAGTAATGTTGAAAAACAAACATTGTTAGAACGTTTCAACTTTGGTTGAAGTTGCTACAAAATTAAAGAGAGTTAAGAAAAGAGCCTTCAAATCCAAGTTTGCAGCTGAATGTTTCTGAACTGAATCTTAATGCTGTGTGAATAAGTTTGTATCCTCGCCTCTTGCATGGGAGATTGGGGTTTGATTTCATAATGGATAGTACAATTTTAATGTACGATGTGATGTGTGGTGATCCGGCACCTGCATATTTGTGATACACTCGTGAGCGCCAGTCCCTTGGTCTGGGTCTTACACTGTGCTCAGTTCTAGGCAGCGACCCAGTAGCTATCAATACAACGCTGTGGTTTGTTGGCAGTATTGATTTTTGTAAGCAAGTGTAAGGTATATTTTATTTTGGGGGTTTTAGCAATTTAGGGTGTTGTACTTTTTCGCTTTTTAACATTTTAATTCTGACCAAGGAAAACAGCAGTTGCAGCCTTCCGACTACTGACAAATCACGACTGCTTGGCAAGTCATCTGTACAGAATAGGTATCTCAGCTTCACCAATATGTGTCCTGTGTAACGATCCAGCAGAAATGAACGAAGACCACTTGAAGACCTGTGAAGCATTAAGATCAGAAGAAACTACAGTTCAAAAGTATTGGAAAGCACGAATGCTAATGGCTTCATTGCCAGATGCAAGGCACTAGAAAACAACAACAACATTTTAATTCTCCCACTTTTACTGTTCCATTTTAATCTTTAGCAATTTTAAGTTTTAAGAGTTTTACTTTGTAGTTTTTCAATGTGAAGCTTTAATATTTGAGTTTCCCGGTTTTTATCTATTTTAACTTTCACTCTTTAGCTTTTAAAGGGCGAGATTTCAACATTTGAGCTTCAGTGATTTTACATTTGGACTCCAGGCCCTAATGACCAAGTTGTCGATGGGCCCTTAAACACCCCACACACAAACACAAACACACTCACACTGTACCATATGAAGCTTTAAATAGATTTTTAATTGTGTTACTAAACTGAGAGACAAAGCTGTACCTTTTATTTTAAACTTATGGCCATGATTCCACTTGTGATATAAAAAGTCTGTAGGTCAACTCATATATTCCTACAAATAATTATAGTCATAAATTGAAACTTTTAAAACATCTCAGGTCATCAGATGCATCTGGAAATGCTAAGTTTGCCTGAATTTAAGATACATTTACAAATTAAAGCAATATGAAATTTTTCATTAAAAGTGAGTAGAACCTTGGGGAATTTGCAGATTTATGAAATATTCTATCACACAACACTTTTATCAGTTATGTATGTTGATTTATATATAAAGCTTTACTTAAGGTCGCTTTAACCTTTTAGGTCTTACTGCAACCATTTACATAATACAACATACACAGTTGACAAGTAAACTTACAAGTTTTAAGAATCATTTGAATACAGTGGTAAAGGTTACAACTTTTTGGAAATGTAATTATACTGTGTATGAGAGAGAGAGAGGTGTCACTCAGTGCTGCAGGATCCTGCATTGCTTGGACAGGTAACAATGATGTTATTGTTGTTTGGCATATGTTGCACACTGGAGGAGAGCTTTTGTTCAGAAGATACAGGTGTGTCAGGTTGGTATGTCTGAGTCGCAGTCGCAAAATTACAGTTTGGTTTTCCCGCGGGAAGTCCTTTATCATATAATTCACAAATGAAGTTCCACACACTTCATGGAGTTTATTTGTTGAGTTTTCCATCCAAGAGGTTCACCAGTGGTTATGTATTTGGTTCTTAAAGTATGTAACTTGGTCGCTGTAAGGAAGTTCAATACTAATTGTTTCTGGTGCACTTAATTCCATTTCCCCTTTTGCTGCCTTATCTGCTTGCTCGTTTCCAGTTATATTATTATATGATGGTGCCCACAGAAGTGTGATGCTCTTTCCGTTGTTGAAGAGTGCGGTGGAAAGGTCGTGCATTTCTTGCACAATACAATTGGTACTGTACCTGTCTTAAAGAGCTTTTAAAGCCAACAGGAAATCACTCATTATTAGGTAGACATAATAAGGTTCTATTTGCAATACGTATTCCAGTGCTTTCTTTATTGCAAACAGCGCACAGCTAAATATAGAGAATGGGGAAGGTAGTTTGTATTGAAAGGTGTTTTCATTGCATACTATAACAGACACATTTCCTTTTTCACTTTTGGAGCCATCAGTGTAAATGGAGATTTCTTTTTGTATTTTTCATAACGAAGTTTTTCTTTAAATAACTATTTGTAGATCAGTGAGTTGATGCTTGCTTTATTAGATCCATGTCGATGATAGGTAATATTTTCCTCCAGGGTGGGCAGCCGAACTTGCGTTGCCTTGAGGATATGCAGGGAAATGTAGTGTTAATTTCTTTGGGGTATCTGCTTAGTGTTGCGTGGAATGGTAAAGAATGGAGTTGTGGCGAGAAACAGTTACAAAGAGGATTCAATAAAATAATGAGTTCATTGTGGATTTTGAGGTGGCTGCTACTTTGACAGCATAGGTGATGCTAAGTTGTCTGCAAGTTTCAAGTGGAGCTTGATCGGTTTCTGTAAGCATGCTCTCTACTGGTGTGGTACGGTAAGCACCCAGTGTTATCTGAAGTGTTGAATTAAGCATCTGTTTGATCGAGCATCTGGCACTATTATAGATTATGAATCCATGTTCCAATTTGGGGCGGATGAAGGCTTCATAGCTGGACAGTCCACTCCCCAGTTGTGCGCCGCTACAACTTTTAAAATGTTCAACCTTTTTTGACAATCATCCTTAAGTCCATGTTAATTTTTTGTCAAAGGTTAGCCCTAATATCTTCATGGTATCTACAGCAATAATTTTATTGTTCTTAAAATATAGCTCCGGAGTGCAATTTTTTTTTTATTCCTGGAGAATAGAATACATTGGTCTTGGATGAGGATATCTTATTTTATTTAAGTGATGATAGGACAATTGCAGGTGTTCCTGTTAACCCATGCTAAGGAATATAAATGGATGCAATTTATTTGAATCAATAGAAATTTAAAAGTATGTAATATGGGAAATTTGCTAAAAGTGTATGATACATATTTAGGATTGTTTCCTAAAATGTTTACTCAATTTCAGAATGCAAGAACAGAATGTTGTGAATGCACCTGAAATGTAATGTTATGTGTACATTTATGAATTTGTCTGTCTTGGAGTGTACTTCCATAAGTTCTGGCATCTTTTTAAATGTAGAAGCACTATAAAAACATGGGCCTTCCAATTACAAAGGCTACAAACTCTCTTAGTTGCTTTTATATTCTCATAATATGCAAGTCCCAGTGTTATAACAGGAAGAACAATTACTGCAAATATGTTAATTACATAATAGATTTGACAATGTAAAAGTGGGATGAATGGGCTCCTATTGGTGTATTCCTGTTTCAGAGTCTGGGAAATTCACAAAAGGAATATGAAAAATGTATAGTGAACTTCAGCATCAAGAACCAGTTGCGCTACCGTGGGAACCTTGTAAGGTTTGTGCGCAAGGATGAGCGGCGATACTACGAGGAACTGTTGGGCTACAGCAGGGACAACCTGATGTTGTACCCATATCATCTGTCAGATGTTGTGGTGAAGGGTCTACGTGTAACTCCCTTCCAGTATTATATCTCTGTGATGGAGAACATCATGGAGCAGGAGAAGAGCTACGATTCTCTTCCAAACTTCACTGCTGCAGACTGTAAGTACCAAACCCAGTTATACAGCTCCAAAATGACATTCCTTCAACTAGCACAGTTGTAGTGTTGGAGAGGGAGAATCAAGACTGAAAAATTCAATGTTATAGCTGGGATTTGGAGCATGGATTTTCCACTTCACGTGCGGCTGCATTTTTATTATTTATTTAATTAAACCTGGACATGAAGTACTTATGATTGTAAGCTGCCCTTGGGGTACTTATCTCAGATGTGAGATTTCTTAGTGGTGTACCAGGAAAACATGAATGGGTTGGGGAATCTATCATAAAAACCAGGAAAGAAACACAAATAGTTTTATAAAGTAATAGCCATGCCTACTTTTCTTTATGGATCCGAAACATGGATGTTGACAAAAGGTGACAAGATACAGGCTGCCGAAATGAAAAGAACAGTAAAAGGATGCACACTTTTAGATAAAATTCCAAATGACAAAATAAGGGAAGAACTAGAAATAAATCCTTTGGCAGACAAAATTACCACTTGCAGGAATGAATGGAGAGAACATGTTAATAGAATGCAGTTAATTGGAAAAAAACATCTGGGAAGACCAAGAAAATGATGGTCAGACATGTTTTGAAGCCACAACAGGCAGCATTGCCTAATCCATGGAGTGAAGAAGAAGAAGAACAATTTATCATACTTGCAAGTAACAGCTGCGCATAAAACAGAAGATCTGTGGTTCAAATCCCAGCTGTGGTGTTGAATTTTTCAGCTCCAATTCTACCCCTCAAACATTTCCCACACACCCACGACTTGTGTGTTTAAAAATGCCAACCGTAAGTTTGTTGGCATAAGTGAATAATAAATAGGTTTGCAACTTTAACCCTATTGTGTAAACACAGTATCATTTGAATGTTTCAGGCTTGCGACTGCTGGGTATTGGGCGTAATGAATACATAGAACTGATGAACCAGTGTCGCTCTGGCCGCAAGTTGTTCCGACGGAAGAATATAAAAGATCTGCTACCTGCACGACCAGCGGAGGTGAATGTTGAACACTGGTGGAACGTGGAAGTGGGGTGTGTTGTTGAGGAGGACATAAAGGTATTGTCACATTTGACTGTGTGTGTAATGTAACATTTCCGGAGCATTGTAATGTAAATGTCTTCCTTTGTTTACAGCTGGTGTCCGAAGCTGAGAAGGAGTTGATTGATAGGATAATTGATCATGGATGTCAGAAAGCTGGAGATTTGGATTATAATTTGGTTCACAGTTTGTACAAGTAAGTATTAGCGTATAGGCATGTTGACCAGAGTTAGATAAAGATGACTCGTGATATCCCTTGGAACACGGACCTCCTACCAAGCTAGGGCTAGCTCATGGTACTCACAGGCTGAGCTCATTCCTGTAAGTCCATTTTCCTGTAGGTTAAGTTCTCTTTGCTTAAAATATTTGGTAGTTTTCTTTACAATTCACTAACTTCTAAATTTTTGAAAACTTGCTTAGAAACTAGAGATAAGTTCAAATTTAATTTAAATTTAACACAGTTTGTTTCCATCTCATTCTGTCTCTGCCACCCTCGTCCAATGATTCTGAACACTTCACTCATTTCACTAAATTCTTGGGACCATCTCTGTCATGGACGTCCTCTACTTCTTTTTCCAAGCCTAGGATCCCAGGTCGTTGTGGCATAGGTCCATCTACTTTGAAACATCTTGGCCACATTCTCCATTCCACTCTTTCTTCTTAGCTCCTCATCCCATACTTTGTCCCTGAGTCTGATTTCCATTATTTTCCTATCCATTTTCCACTGGCAGAGTTCATTATAGAAAATAAAATGTTTGGTTTAACATGCACGAGCAAGATGGGCAAAAATTGACTATAGATGGTGCTCCATAAGATTAAAGTTTACAGTTTTTGGTTTGTTAATGTGTTAATATTAAAGTTGCAATTTATTTATACTTATTAAAAACTTTCCAGTCCAACAGTGCCATACAGCTGCATTGTTTGTATTATGTGAAAAATCTGGTGTTGGTTGGGGTAACTGTTAGTAATTTTTTATCCTTATTAGTGTATGGCGTGGAGATTTTCTCCTGTTGGGAGACCTGGTCTGGGATACACTCAGCCTTGTTAGGTCCTCGAGGAGCTACTTGATTGAAAAGTAGTGGTCCCTGCACATCACTCATGGCACCTATGGTGGACAGAGGTGGGGGATGCAGATGATGGCGGTAGGGATGGACTATTGTGCCATGGTGCTGTGATTATTAGCACATATTTTGGTACCTTAAATTTATGGAGAATAAACTGTTTCATTATTTTATCAATTCAGAAATTTGCTCTGTTTGTGTTAATTTTTGTATGTTAAGTAATTATTATGTTGTTCAAAATGCTCCACTACATCACTACCAAAGTCCTGCCAGTATCTGCACAAGTCAATCACTATTTATTTTATGTGGATCCACCCCATCCTTTATCACATGGTTGATGCAAATATAGGTAACCTCCAACAAATCCTGGCCAGTGATGTTTGGTACTTAAACCAACTCGGTTACAAATCTGAGATCAAATAAAACAAGTTTCTATGGAAGAAGTATCCATCATGTGCTCTCCTGTTTTGAAAACTGACAGTGGTAAAAGTTAAATCCACTTTGGACAGTTTTGTCATATTCAGGATTGATGTATTGTAAACAGTGTTAATTGAATGCCCACTCACTACCAAAGCTGGTATTTTGTCAACCAATGCAGGTACTGTAATCAGAGGTGACAATTTCTATATCAATAAAACTAAAAGAATCATAGGAGCATGGGTCAAAGAACATCTATACAAAATACAGACAAGAAAAGGAGCCAGGAGCAGTAGCACATTTTGCAAGAAAATTGTGAAATAAACTCAGAACAAGAAGTGCGAAAATATATCACAGACATGGTAGGCTCTCAATATGGAAAATAATCTGATCCTTAAACAATAACACTATTTAATGAACTTGAAAATAGCTCACCGAAACAACTTCACAAGAAGATCCCTTGAAACATCACCAGAGGGCAGCAGCATCTCCAGTTCAACGCTTTGAAAACATGTCCCTTTAAAAATGTATTAATTAAAGTACTGCATATGTATCTAATACAACTCAAGTTTCTATTCATTGAGCAATATATTATATTGACATTTGAAATAGACTCATCTGGTTTTATAAGAAATGTGATGACATGCTGTGTGTTAGATTGTGTCCAGACAGGATTAAACTGCTACACCATATTTTGGGAAATCCTTGCCCGTGGTTCTCTGACAATGCATGGGTTCATTTGATAGAACACATATAAACATTGATAGAGTAACTTTGAGTTCAAATTGACAACTTTTAGCTTTTTAGCTTCACTAACTTTTACTTATGTATTATTTATTTATGCCAACAAACTTTTAAAACACTCAAGCCGTGTGTGGGATTATGTAGTAAAAAATTTTCGCAGATGTGCTGTCATCTTCGTTACCTTCGACTGCTGAAATTATTTGAAGTTCTGCTTCACTATGCACCACTTCCAGCCAATTTAATTAAACATAAAAATGTGTTCATAAATAAATATATTATACATATTATTTATGATTTATTTAATATTTCTTATATTTACATTTTATAAATAGTGTGATTTCTTTAATTTGACAATGTCAGAAATGGAAATCATCATTCCTTTTTCTTCTCCTGATCATGCAAAGTCACAGTCAAAGTCATCCCATGACAACCAACTCTTAAAATATGTGATTTAAGCTTTTTTGATTTTTCATAGTAATATTTTGCAATAATTTTTTTGAATTCAGAGTTGACTAATCTTTTAGCTGCATAAAATGGTAGATTATAGTTAATCTATAGTTAGATTTCTGTACACTGATGGTGACTTTTTTTGCAAGAAAATCAGCTTTCTCATTACCACTCAGTCCACAGTGAGCTGGTGTCCATTGGAAGACTAGGTGTTTTTGAAGTGCTGTTAGATGGGTAAGGATTTTCCAACATTCTATAATTGTTTGGTTTTTTGGTGACAACTTGGAAGTAATTGCTATAACTATTTCCATTGAAACTACAAGGAAATATGTAGTTAAACCACTTCTAGAAACATTTATCTTGATTAACATGAACTATAAGCTTCTGTAACAAGAGTTTGTTTAGGAGTGAGCAGAAAAAGTGATGTGAATGCAACACATGAAGATTTGTTATTTACAGGAAGGGACTTATATACCTAGATGTGCCAATTGAAGATGACGACTACATTGTGGTGCCTCCGTTGGAGGGCTTTGTAATGAACAGGGTGCTAGGAGACTATTTTGAAACACTCCTATACAAGATATTTGTGTCCATTGACGAACATACGTCAGTGGGAGAGGTAAGTGTACAGTTTGTGTTTGCTGCTCTGGTTGTGGTCTTGTCTCCAAACTATGTTGTCTCACGTTATGTTTTAATGTTACAGCTTGCCAATGTACTTCAGATAGATCCTCAGGCTGTGAAGAATGCTGTGTCATTGTATTGTAGGTTAGGTTTTGCACGCAAGAAGAATCACGACACTGAATATGCTGACTTGAACCCAACCTGGAGAAACATCGTAGCACCAGCTTCAAGGTAATCATTTAGTCCATCTGTTATACAGGCCAAGTCAAATGTGCTCTGTGAAGTCTAACGAGTGGTTCACTTTTCTCAATTATTTATATTCAATTCATTTATTGCATCCTTTGATTATGGATACATAATATGGAAATGTGTAAATTTGTATGTACATAGGTATTACCTAGCACAAACAGTATCAATCATATAATGGTATTTTTACAAATATATGCAACAAGAACATAAAATACAATTAATTCTTTCAAATGCAAAAATTCATCAATTGTATAAAAACATTTGCTTAGCAAGAATTTGTGAATCTGCTTTTTGAAACTTGCTATAGATTGTATATTTTTTACTTCCAAAGGTAAATTATTGTAGAATTTGATATCTTTATAATAAAAGCTATTTTCAAATAATCTACTATGATGTGGGGTTAAATGTAATTCACATTTACCTTTCGTGTTATAATTATGTATTTCTGAATTTGTAGTAAAATTTTTTAAGCATGTCAGCGTTTGTATAATACTTTTATATATATACGAACACAGGGTGTTGGTAATAATGCTTAACAATTTAAAATATGGCTTACATCTAGTGGTGTTAGGCAGATTAAACATAATTCTAATGATTTTCTTGTGCACCCAGAATATTTTTATCACTTCACTGCTATTTCCCCATTAGACTATTCCATAGGCTATAAATGAATGAACTTTTGCAAAGTAAACCATTTTTAATGTTTGAATACCAACTAAGTTTTTTAGTGTAGATGATGATAACATGTCTGGCTGAGTCTTTTCATTAATTCTTGTATGTGTATATTCCAATTTAGGTTATGATCAACCCATAGCCCAAGAAATGTTGTTTTATTTGAGTATTTTATATCTTCCCCATCTAGTATGACTTTCGGGTTGTTTACTTTTTTATTGATTTTATGGTGAAAACTCAGTGCTAAGCGCTTTTCTTTGTTAGTACATAAGTTGTTTTCTTTAAACCAAGAGGTTATGAAGTTAGACTGTTTGCATTTAGATTTAAACCATTAAGATTTTTATCAGAGATCAAAATACTTGTGTCATCAGCAAATAGGGAAAAAGTTATGTCCTGTTTGAGGACAAGATTTGTGAGGTTGTTTATATACCTACAGTAGAAAGAGCAAGGGACCCAACACAGAACCCTGTGGTACACATCATTCAATTTTTTGCATATTTGAATAAGTTAATCTAAATTTCTTTCTGCTGTTATTAAAAAAATCTATTTCTACTATATGTTTTCAGTTGTGTAGATAGGAGCCAAACCAGTTATATGCCACTCCTCTGATTCCATATTTACCAAGTTTTTTAAGTAATATATTAAGGTAAATAAGGAAATAATGAAGCTATTAACAGTGAAGCAACAAGAATCTAAAGTAAGAACAAATTAGAAACTAAAAGCTTCACTTATCTTAGTAATATTGCAAGTTGTTTGGTGCTGACACGTTTCGAGTTGACTCCAACTCATTCTCAAAGCTATACTAAAATCTACGAGATTGAAAGCTTTCTTTCCTTTTATTTATTCAGTTTACACAAATTCACCAGTCCTTTTCTAACTCTTTTTACACTTAAACTTACACCATTTGCATTCAAACTCTGAAAGTTACTCTAGCCTGCTTGGCAACCTGATGTCAGCTAAGGAACAGTCATTTATGCTTTCTACATAGAGGCTGAAAGCAATGACACGCTGCTACCCCTTTAAGTGCTACTCGCCCTGAGCAGTGCTACTGGCATCTTCCTTCAGGCAGCCCCTGGTGCAGCAGACAGCATCGCAGATCCTCTCATTCTCCGAGTGTGGGTTTCCACAGGTTTACACTACTGCTGACCTCTCCTCATGCACCTTCACAAACATCTTGCTCCTGGTGGGCCTGAATGTAACCTCCTCCAGAGTTACACTGCAGACCGCAACATGTTCACTGGGCTTCGGAACATTACCTCATCCTGTCCGACACCCAGGACCCTCCTGCTGACATTGATTGTCGCCTCGTGACTCCTAAGAGTATCCAATTGCAGCAAGGCCTCCTCCTCCACAGGCGAGGTGTCACCCAATGCCAGCACTGGGTAGGGCCGATCGGGCTTCCGTGATGGCAAGCCCTTCACCACATCAGGCCACACCACAGGCGAGGTGTTACCCAATGCCAGCACTAGGTAGGGCCGATCGGGCTTCTGTGATGGCAAGCCCTTCACCACATCAGGCCACACCACAGGCGAGGTGTCACCCAATGCCAGCACTGGGTAGGGCCGATCTGGCTTCCGTGATGGCAAGCCCTTCACCACATCAGGCCACACTACAGGCGAGGTGTCACCCAATGCCAGCACTGGGTAGGGCCGATCTGGCTTCCGTGATGGCAAGCCCTTCACCACATCAGGCCACACTACAGGCGAGGTGTTACCCAATGCCAGCACTGGGTAGGGCCGATCTGGCTTCCGTGATGGCAAGCCCTTCACCACATCAGGCCACACTACAGGCGAGATGTTACCCAATGCCAGCACTGGGTAGGGCCGATCAAGCTTCTGTGATGGCAAGCCCTTCACCACAGTCTCGGCTGCACTCGTATCCACCAATATCTGGTACCGCCTTCTGTGTACCTATCCATCTGCGATGATGTTGTCATCCATGATCATGCACAAAGCACACAGCATCACTCTAGGGGTTGGCGATAACATGCCCCTTTTCATGCCGGTACTTAGTTTGTTGGCTGGGTGTGGATGGTCCCTCCCCGGAAGATGACCTGGTCAACCACACTCCCAACACACACCTTCGGGAGATCATCAATGTCCTGGAGCTGTTCCCTTGTCCCACATTAACCAAATACTTTGAATCTTCCACACGAGGACAGTTGTTACATTGACCGTCTCCATCATCATCTTCATGGTTGTGAGTGCATCATGAATGGTCTGATATTTGCCAAGTGATCGGTTAGCGCACTCGCCTACCACCTAGGCAGCCCGGGTTCAATCCCAGGGACTCGCATGTGGTATTCGTGGTGGATGAAGCGACGTCTGGGCGGGTTTTCTCCGGGTGCTCCGGTTTCCCCTGCCATCTCATTCCACCGGTGCTCCATCTTCATTCCTTGTATCATCAGTGTCACCGCCTGCGGTGCCGTAGTAGTAAAAGCGGGCGTTAAACACTACAACAACTACAACAACAACATTTGCCAAGTGTTAGTGATCTATCTCGGGTCGCACACTCTGTCAATGGAGTAGATAACTTTCTGGTACACATACCCGGTTGGGAGGTTCACCAAAACCTTATCACTAGTTCTTCATTATCATGGGCAAACTCCTGCAGCATCTCCATTGATTGTTGTAGCCTTGATTTGAGCTCACTGTGATGGGCTGCAGCGAGACAGTGGTTTCCAAACTAGTTTTTAAGAGCCTCCCAGATGTTTTGAGACGCTGCTGATGTCGGAATCATATTGTGTGTTTCTGCTGCCCATCACCGGAGGCTAGCTGTCAGCTGTGTGGCTTTCTTGTCTGTGGACCATCAGTTGTAGGTGGCAATGGTGGCAAATTGTTGCCAGAAGACTTCAAAGGTCAATGTACCATCGTGCCTGGGTGGCTTGACACGCATCGATATTGCGTCACATCCGGGTGTCTTGGCCTTCAAGTTCATGTAATTTTGACCGAGTATTAGTTCCACCCTGGCATTTGGTTGCATGGTGTTGCTGTTCCCAAACATTCTGTGCAGCGTTAATGCATTGGCCAAGATCTTTCTCAGCTTCCTTCATGCCAATCAGCTGCCTCTTGATCTTGGCCAATAGCTCTAACTTCATATTGGACATTTCTTTTATCATGCACTGCATTCCGCAATTCACTGTCTTTATTTCTGCCTTCATTTCTCCAATGAAGGTTGTCTAGTTGTAGTTGTTTCACCATTTCTTCCATCTTGCCATGGTTTTGTCACACTTCACACTGTAACAGTGTTCACTGTTCTCAATTATTTATTTCCTTTTATTTTATTCAGCTTACACAAATTCACCAATTATGCTTTTTACACTCAAACTTACTTACACCTTTTACATTGAAACTCAGGAAGTTACTCCAGCCTCCTTGGCAACCAGACTTCAGCCAAGGAACATTTAATTTATGGGATACTTTCCACAGAGAAGCTTGAAGCAGTGACAATATTGTGAGACACTTGCTTTGAAACAAACTCTCAGTTGTTTCCATCCATTACTTGAGAGATTGTTGAGCTGGATTTGTGACACTTAACTTCACTCACTTAACTTTAAAATTAGAATTAAATGTAATGCTGCTTGCGATAAGTATTCCATATTCCACACCATATTAAACACTTATGGATAATGTAAGGTGGTAGATAAAGGCATGTTTGTTGTGTGTGATTGTGCAGCCAGCCTGTGTCAGCCGAGGAACCTCTACTATTGGAGCTGAACTCGGCTCTGGTGGACATAGGGCTGACACCTCCAGAAGAAACGTCAAGTGGTACCGAGGATGTGGAGCCAGCATTTCTATCCAGCCAGCCTCGCTCACAACGGATTGCATTCCTTTTTGATTCCACGCTCACAGCATTCCTCATGATGGGCAACCTGTCTCCAGTAAGTACACAACAGAAATGATATGTTTGGTATAGTGTTGTTTTGTATTAATAAAGCATACTTGTGCTGAAATAACGACATTGTCTTGAAAGTTAGCTTGGAGTAAGAATGGTTGTTGTTGTTGGCTAATGAAACCATTAATTCTCTTGCTCTTGCTCCAGTATTTTTCACTCAATGATGTCACATTGATGATAGCTGGACAGCTTTGAAGATATCCTTGATTCATAAGAACGAGAATGGGAATCAAAATATGAAAAAAATCTGATGTGTTGCACTCACATGACTTTCTCTACTCTTGTACTAACCATTCTTACAAACTCTTATTCCTGTATCTTCTTCGTGTTAGTTAAGATAATTTGTACAAATTATCTTATTGCTTATTTCCTTATAATTACATTAAAACCGCTCAGAAAATTGAACGATTCTGGTTGTGCTATTCTCCTACTTTAAATTAAGTATACTGTGAAGCATGCTGGTTGTTCGGAGATGCAGAAAATGCTTGGCATGATGGACAAATTCATGATTGGCAATGTTTAAGCAAGAAAATAAAAGTACATGAAACTTGTGCTTCACATTTCAATGCATGTATTACTTTACAGCATGTGGAAACATGGCAAAACCCTTATTACATTTAGGGATGAAGAGCTTGAAGAAATGAAAGCTATTATTTCTAGAATCCTAGATGTAGCGGGGGCATTAGTTCAATGTCAGCTTGCTTTCTGGGGCCATCATGAATGTGAAAGAGGGGAGCAGAGTGGCAATTTCTTAAACATTATACACCTCCTCTCCAGATATGATCCTCTTTTGAAAGCACATCTTTCTAATGAAAAAAGTAAAACAAAATACTTGAACCCACAAATTCAAAATGAGATGATACAACTGTTGAAAGATTGTGTTTTGGAGCAGATAATCAGTGAAAGTAAACAACAGCCGATCTTCTCAATTATGGTAGACACAACTCCCGATATATTACGAAAGGACCAGCTTAGTGTTGTCATAAAATACTTGCGTTTAAATCTAAGCAAATCAAACATTAAGGAAATTGAGTTAGGCAGCCATGATGCAGAGAGTTTTGAGAAAGAAATAATAGCAGCTTTAGTGAAGAGAGATATACAACTGGATAGGTGTAGATGCCAAGGACACGATGGTGCTGCATTAATGAGTGGTTAGTACTCAGGTTTGCAGGCAAGAATTAAAGCACAGGTCTCAAATGTTGAATTTATACATTGTTCGGTGCATAACTTAAATTTGGTACTAAATGACTCGTGGTTTGATGGCAACAACTAAATAAAACGTTTGCAGCTGATAAGACATTAGATGGTCTTCCAGATTTGATTCCTTGTTATGATTCAGACAAAATTTCATGCACGTTTTACAGTTGTTGTTGTAGTGTTTAACGCCCGCTTTTACTACTATGGCACCGCAGGCGGACGTTTTACAGTATTTATCCTATATGTTTGAAGAGTAAGAAGAACACAGGGATGAAGCTTCAAATTTGAGGAAAAATGTCCTGCTTCTTGTATTTCAAAGTAAGATGTTGGAAAATATTAACCTAATTTCCAAATTATCGTATATGTTTGAAGAGTAAAAACGCTAAGAGGTATGAAGCTTCAAATTTGAGGAAAAATATGGAAAGCTTTGATTTTGTCTGCTGCTCGTATTTCAAAGTAAGGTTTTGGAAAATATTAACCTAATTTCCAAACTACCGCAGTCCCCTTACTGATCTTGATACACCCTGTCTACTTCTGCAAACTTCAAGAGCCAATTTAGTCACTTTCATGCTATTCTATGTGAGTAATGTAATATTTCAATATCCCTAATTTTAAGCTTGAGTAGTTTAAATATTAAGTATAAAGTTTTGGCATTTTATCTCGCCCCACATTGTGGAGCCATTTGGTGCAGTTTAAAAGCGTGTTGAGCGATAATGATCTCAGGTCGTGGTGATGGAATAAAGCATATACTGAACTTCTCCAATTAATTATGAAGTTATTCCAAATGTCCGAAAGCATATAATTCACAGTTGTTCGGAAGATATGAATTCACGTATCATCCATGGGCCTATGTTAAATTCAAAAAAGTGTTCAAGGAACACAACATTCAGTTAGCACCAGTAAACCATTACTCCACAAAAAACCTGCTAAATTCAAACATCAAAGATGCTTAATTTAATTTAAAAGGTGAGTTAATTAATAACACTGAACAACACTTACAACATATTTTTCCGGGACGTGTTTCGAAGGTAACTTTCCTCCATTATCAACCGGACAATAAATTAATTACAAATTAATTAATTAAATTAATTTAATTAATTAATTTAATTAATTACAACACTGTTTTCAAACTTCTATGAAAGAAAGATAATCAAAGATGCTACTCCACCTAACAAAAAATCTGGCATATACCAAATTGAATGCAGTGATTGTAATGAAGTGTACATAGGAAAAACCAAAAAAAATTTAGAAATTAGATCCAAGGAACACGTTAGGAACATCAAGAGCAAACAATTGGAAAAATCAGCTGTTGTCTTTCACTTTTGGACAAAAAATCACAACATAAAGCCAGAACCGAAACTCCTCAAACACTGGAAAACAAGAGCTGTCTACATGGGAACAAATCTTCATTTTAAAAAATAGAAACAGAGTATTTAATTTCGACATTCCCCAGAAAGATATTTTCAGCAAGTTCTTTAAACTGTCACTAGAGGAAACATCAGAAGAAGCATCACCAGCCACACCATGGAAGCCCAGTCATTGTGTGGTTGATAATGGAGGAAAGTTAGCCTCCAAAACGCTTTCTGGAAAATTATAAATGTAAGTGTTGTTTAGTGTTACTAATTGACTCACCTTTTAGATTAAATTGATTATAACAACACTGTTTTCAAACTTCTAAGAAAGGAAGATAGGAATAAGAGTTTGTAAGAATAGTTAGTACAGGAGTAGAGAAAGGCATGTGAGTGCAACACATCAGATTTTTTTGTTTTCTTTTTGAAACCCTGTGGCGTTCTCTGGTGACCTGTTGAGGAATATAAATGAGGTATTGTCTGGTACTAGTAAATGAAAGCTCAAATTGACTGTGTTCAAGTTGACTCCATCTTTAATTAAGTGCGTTTTATTTTGTTTTATTTTCATTATGTGTTATATCAAATTGAAGTTAGGATTGTTACTGCCTGTTCTCAATTGGCTGTACATGGTGTATGACCTCGTTTTGTTCCTTTGAAATTCTCGTGTTGATTGCCATTTCTGGGCAATTGTGAACCAGGGTTTTGTGGGATACTTGAATTAGATGAAGGTTTAATGTTTGTATAGGCATCTCGCCATGGTAGTTCTAGAGAATTGGCATATTCACTCCCGTTCCAACCATGACATTAAAATTTCAAGGGATGCTGTTGTATTGTTGGCAATAGACTTATATTTTGAATATGTTGCAGGGTCTGAAGAACCATGCAGTGACTATGTTTGAGGTTGGGAAACTGTCGGATGAATCACTTGACAGTTTCCTGGCGGAGCTGGAGAAGATCTCGACTGCAGATAGTGAGGGTGAGGCACAACGGTACTTTGATCATGCCCTGATCCTGCGTTCCACCATATTGTTCCTACGCCACAACCGTGACATGGGGGATGCTGATCTGAACCTTGCCTTGGATCTCATTCGCTGTGAGAGTCTGCAGTCCCTCGACCCAGCAACATGTACCAGGCTTCTCAACAAGAACTACTCGTAAGTTACAACTTGGTAGTTTAGGTGGAGAGGCACCACTCATTAAACCTTCGGAGTTAAAACATTTTATACACAAGTGTTAGTATATTTTACATTTGTTTCAAATTGCTAACATTTACAAAAGAATGTCACAGATTTACCTCCCAGTTACAGAACTTCAGCAAAGAATTAGCTCTACAGTGGATCCCATCACATTGTGGAATAACAGGGAATGAGGCAGCTGACTAACTAGCAAAGAAAGGATTTCAAATTGTACAAGCCAAAATGAAGAACATCTCATATCTCTCAATTAAACATCACATTAAAAACGATTAGAAGCTAAGATATATTTGGGGAAAAAAATGTTGCAATCAATAAGAAGTGGAAGTCCCTGAACGATGAATCAACTTGCATCACTTGTGCTCCGAGAAGATGAGCAGTAGCCCTCTTCAGAATGACTGGTACACCATCTCATAGAATGTGCACTTTGCACCCTCTGTGACTCCAACGTACATCTGCTGTGTCCTTGGAAGATGACATCAACTCAAAATACTGACGACTTTATCACCATATGCAGTGCATTAGATGCCCACCAACCAAATTGCTCTATCCATGAAATTAAAATTTTATACTCAAGAATTTGTAATTTGATTGAAATTGATACAAAATTAAGAGTAGAGTGCCTCTGTGGTTGAATGATTAGTATAAGCAAAACAGAGGTTCCATTCTTTATTCTCAGCTTGGGGAAGAACATTTTTCTTTGATTAGATTCATTCTGTAACCTTCATGGTCTGGAAGGTGAATGTTGACCATGTGCTAGAATTTTCTCCCATAGAAATTCTTTTACATGCCGATAAAGCTACTGACATGGGAGTGTCACCTTTAACCCTTTGCGAGTGAAAGCCCATTTATGGGCGACCTGTCCGGACCCTGACGAGCAAAAACCCATATATGGGTTTTGAGTCATAGAGCTATTGTGATTGGCTCCTTGCGCTCAGATAATTCATATATACTGCCAATAGATGGCAGGAAATGTTCTTTCAGATGTTTGTGGTCGATTAATCCCAGATTTTCCATGTTTAACAATTTCTGTCGTAGTTCTCAGTAGTATAGGAATAAACAATGTGCTGATTGCATCCAGTAAGCGAGAGTTTTTTTTTGTTTTTTGACAGAATGGCAGGAAAGAAAGGGTTGACGGAGCAAGAAATTTTAGAATTGTTGAACAAAAGTGATAGTGAGTTAACAGATTTTGTGCCTAGTGATGATGAGAGTGATATATGCGAGAATTCATGTGTAAGTGCAAGTGAGAGCGAGAGTGACATAAGTGACGCTGCAGACAGCTGTACTCCTAGCTGGGTAGAGGTGAGTAATTTTGACCCTGGCCCTACATCTAGTATCCCAGTGCACAATATCCAGCAGGGACCAATACTTCCTTCTCATTTTGATGAGAATATGCTTCCAGCAGAATTTTTCGGCCTATTTTTTGATGACGAAATTATGCAAATAATTACTGAGGAGACAGGTATTCAGGGAAACAAAAAAACAACAGGCGACACCACCAACGAAAAAAGCCAGGATTGCTTCTTGGAATCTCCCAGAAATTGCCGATATAAAAGCACTGAGATAGTATTATCTCAATAGTATTGAGATAAACAAGTTGCTTTGAAAATCATATAAACATTTTAGATATCCTGCCCTAGCTAGGTGTAACTGTACATTTCTATCAAAACTTTTATAATTTGTTATCATTACTGTTATTATTACAAATGGAAGTATTAAATATTATAATGTGACACTATTTAGTTGCTGAAGCACTGCTGGTTTATTTGTGAATACCTATATGTACGAACTACGCTGTAGAAAATGGAGAAGTGCTATTTATGCCGTTTTTGTAACAACATTTTTATGCGGATCAACAAAACTTTACTCTTGGAGAACAATAATGATTCAATTCAACAAAAAGCAAGGTATACTATGTGTTTTAGTATATTTGAGCATGTTTATATAGTTTTAACTGTATTTAATAGAGTTTCATACTTTAGCAAAATTGCCTTCCGCTCAGAGCCATAAAACACATCTGCTTGGGAAGGGTTAAACATACTTAAAAACCATTGGTGCGGTCCAGGTTTGAACCTCCAACCTTGGTATTAGCAGTCCAGTGTCTAACCAACTAGGTTACCTGGACCAACATAAAAGTCAAAGTGGGCTATACAAACGAAAGAAAGAAGAAAAATATAGGCAGTTTAGATTAAGAGCCTACCAAATTGTTTTTATTTCTCAACATTGCTTTAAATATCAGAATGTTGCACATTAAAAGTTCCTATACTTTGTACATCAAGTGAATAAAGTGGACGTAAACAAATCACTGGTTTGTATCACTTTGCGGCCACGTGCATTCGTAGTGACAGAACACGCTACTGCTACGCATAAGTATAATATGCAATTTACACCTCTAAAAGGATTTATTAACTTGATCTAAATAACATGCAGCACATGGAAATTAACTGCTACTTACCTTACCTCTGTCCATAATAACACTTTCTCGTTTTCCGCTCACAAACTCTAAACCAATCTCCAGAAGCAGCTTATGGAGGGAAGTTCATTTTAAATATGGAAAGTTGGGATCAGAGTTAAATGTCAACAGCACTTTGTGTAAGGTGGTGGCTCATTGTTAACAAACAACTGGTGAACGTTTGGACGGATTGCAGATGTCACAAATTCGTCAGAAACTAGTCCAACACTTTCTTGGCGCATGGTCTCTTCTTGCCGGAAGTTCTGACTTCACCAACTGAATTCACTGTAAATTCTTGAAACTTCGGTAAACTTGGATGTTAATTTCAGCACATCATTTATAGCAAGTTCGGGATATTTGTCGCAGAACTTGTTAAACACGGTCGAGTGTTTCACAACACTCACTTGTTCTGCCATGTTACTGTCATAGTGAATGATGCGCGCAAAGAATGAGTTAGACTGGTTACAAATTCACTTAACTGTGTATTCTTACAATTCAAGTATGCTTAGTACATTTAGTTCATGCTTTAGCAAACATTAAGTGAGATTTCAGACCTTAGTAATACTTTTCAAGGGACTATTGAGATGACGAAAGTGCCAAGAACCTGCACTGCGATCAAAATGCACGTGGTTTTCTTTACGTCTACTTTATTCACTTGATGTTCATAGTATAAGTTTTTTGTTTACTGCAGCTACTTATGTGGAGGAAGTATTGCAATCTAGTCAAAATATTGATATCAAAGAGTTTGCTGGAAGTGCATGTTTTGAGGTCCACTGAACACAAAATAGCATTTTTAGAGAGGCCCATCTCTCACTCTCTCTCTCTACTTACATCTGTTTCTTTCTCTCCCTCTCCCCTTTATCCCCCTCTTCCCTTTCTCCCCCTCTCCCCTTTCTCCCCCTCTCCCCTTTCTCCCCCTCTCCCCTTTCTCCCCCTCTCCCCTTTCTCCCCTCTCCCCTTTCTCCCCCTCTCCCCTTTCTCTCCCTCTCCCCTTTCTCTCTCTCCACTTTCTCCCTCTAGCCATAGGTAGATTGACTGTTATTACTACCCACATCACATTTTTACTTTCTCTACTACGTATAATAAAGTAGAGGAAGTATTGTATTCCACCCAAAACTTTTATGTTAAGATTTCACCGAAATATATGTTTTGAGGCCCCCTGAATCAAAAAATGCAGTTTTAGAAAAAGGTCCGTGTGTGTGTCAGTCTGTGGACAGCATAACTAAAAAACGAAGTCGGTTAAAAACCAAAGTTGGTATTTAAGTTTAATGTCTTTCAAGGATTTTACACGAAAATTTTGAAGAAAATTGCTTTACCCTAAACTACACTTTACATGGAAAATTTTTCAAAAATTTGATTTTTTTGAAAATGGCTCTAACAATTTTGATTAAAATGCCATATGTTTGAAATATTTTTATGACAAATAAAATGTATATCTTGAATTTTCTGCTTACAGCCCATGTAGTCCTGTTTACTCTGGATGACTTTTGCATAACTGGTAAACCATAAGAGATAGACCAAATCTTACTGTACAAAAAATGTAGATCTTGCTAAAATACGCAATTTATATCTAAATTTTTTTTGTAGAGTGAACCATTTCGGAGATATGCCTTGTTATTTGTGTGAGTTTTGGAGAACATATTTCTGTCAAATGGAACATCGATATTCATTTTTTTTATATTTTAACCATGCAAAGAGAATGAAATTTGGAAGTTTTGAAAGATTTGACTCGCCCAAAGTCTACTGTATTCCCATATTCCCCTTGTACCTACAAGGAAATAAGCAACAAGATGAGTTGACAAATGTTTATCTCAACTAACACAAAGAGGATATAGGAATAAGAGTTTGTAAGAATGGTTAATATAAGGGTAGAGAAAGTCATGTGAGTGCAACACATCAGATTTTTACTGTGGAAATGCTAGCAGCAGATGGAAGAAGACAGTGCAAGTTACTCCAGAAGGGAATACAGATAAAGGAACAATTTGTTGTTTCAGGTTGTTGGTGTCGATGGCACCGTTAAGCAAGGAAATCCGCCCAATCAGCAGTTGTGTGCCTCCACATTTAGGACCTGCCGTACCTGAGGTAAACACAGTGTGGTTCAAGCTGTTCATATACCACCTGACAGGTTATGGGCCCCCATCGCTCCTCCTGGCCAAGGGTAAGATTGCTATTCTTGTTGCAATACTATAGAAAATGAAAGCTTTATTTAATAATATTTATTGTCAATAGATTTGCTTATAAATTTCTGACAATGACCATGTTACAGTTTTAAATATACTGAATTATTTATATAAAATTAATACATTGAAAAAAATTATTTATATGAGGGGCATCTCAAAAGTAAGTTACACTATTTTTTTAAATCTGCACGGTAGACGGAAAAAGTTTGAAAGTCCCAAGGAATATAGGTATGGGTGTAGTAGCAGAATTGTACTCCACTCGCTCCTACCGCTGATTGCGAAGTTCGTTTGATGGAAACGAATATAAATAATTTATGGTGAAATGTGCAGCGTTTGTGGTAAAGATGTTATGTCAAGACCAATGGTTTCTCGTTGGCCAATCATTCATTGAAGGGAGAACAACATTACACGATGAGCAACGAAGCGATCGACCCTCCACTTCCCATGCTCTGGATATTGTTGACGAGGTTTGAGTCATAGACACTGATCGACACCTTACACTTGATGCAGTTTTGTTTGAACTTCCTCCTTATATTGAAATAAGCCGTGCATCACTTCACAGTATCATTCTGTGACTATCAACACATGGATCCATCAGTGGACACACAAGTCCAAAAGACAGATTATGGCATGGAAACGAAAGGATGAGGCAACACCAAAAAAGGCAAAAGTTGTTGCATTGGCTGGCAAGGTCATGGCAACAATATTTTGAGATTCAAAGGGAGTACTGTTAATCGATTAGCTGCCCTGTGGGACCGTAATGACAGCGGCTTGTTATTGGGAGGTGCTGAGAAAACTCGGAAGAGCCATACAAAACAGAACGAGGAGAAAGTTGAGCAAAATGTTTTTCTGTTCCACGATAATGCTCGCCCATGTACTACTCGTGAAACTTGAGCCTTGTTTGAGCAGTTTTGATGGGATGTTTTCAGTTATCCACCTTGTTCATCTGACCTTGCATCAAGTGATTACCATCTTTTCCCAGCAATAACATCTCGGGGGAGAGATGACTAACCAGTTTGGTGGGAGAGTGGTTTGACACTGGGTTAAAAAAATTGTTATCACGGTACCAACAATGTATTGAGGTTCAAGGAAATTATTTTAAAAAATAGGTACTGAATGTAGCTTTCAAAATATACCCTTTTTAAATTATTTAAATGCTTTGTTATTTTTTAAAAAAATAGTGTAACTTACTTTTGAGATGCCTCCCATAGTTCCTGTAGATTGTATAAACATCTATTGATAAGGTCCATTTTCAGATTTGGTTTTAAATTTGGATCCTGTTGTTTGATGACATTTGCGAGTTTATATACAATAAATTCATATTCATATTTAAAGATTTAAAGTAACATGATAGATAGATATGCTAATTTTATTACAAAATCTATATGATGTATCCATGTTAAACTACTATTTACAATTATACCCACAAACTTTAGTGAATTTGCATTTTTTATATTATCATAAGTATGAATTTCTGTTTTCTGTGAAACACTATAATTCATCACAGCAGTTTTTTTCTATATTACTATATTACATTTTAAGTTAAGTGATTCAAAGAAATTTGTAGAGCAACTAGATTTTTCCATATTTTTATGTAGTTCTTGGTGGTTTACACCAAAGCATATTGCTGTAGAGTCATCTGCAAAGTCGCTATTGTAGTACCTGATAACACTGATGTGTTGTTTATATAAAGTATAAAAAGAAAAGGACCTAAGACAGTAGCTTGCAGTACGCCATATTGCACCAACTTATATTTCGACCAGAATAAGTGAGTGTATATTCCTATTGTGTGGTGAATTTCAGTTGTCTGATATTGCCTTCTAGGTATGAGGAGATTGTCAAGTGAATCCTCTAATTTCCTTTAAAACCATCAGTAAAGTGCTAACACTAGTATAAGATCTACTGTTGCTTGTACCGAATCACAATTTGTATTGTTCTGTTGTATTGTGACCTTACAACTCACAGCTATTATTTGTAACTGTCCTTGACACTGCTGCAGTAATATAACTTCTGAACTGTTCACAACTCCCTCTGACGGAGATCAGGTACTTAGACTGGTTGCTATGTCGGTGTCATCAACAAACTAAAATGTTAGAATGCTACATTAAGGAAACATACACCTTCACAGTTTGCCATTGGCCATGCTTGATGTAAGAGGAGAAAGGCTGAATCAAAGGAATAATGTCGAGAACATTATTTTTACTTTCTCTGCTACGTAGAGGAAGTATTGTATTCTACGCACCAATTCAATGTCAAGATTTCACCGGAAGTATGTTTTGAAGCCACTGAATAAAAAAAAAATAAAAGGTGTGGGTGTGTGCACATGCCTACAGAGTAACTCAAAACGAACAGTCAGTTAAAAATCTTTAATATTTGTAAGGTTGCAACACAAACATTTTGAAGAAAATTCCTCCACCCTTTACATGGAAAATTTTTCAAAGATCTTGAGTTTCTTGAAAATGGCTCTAATGATTTTGATTAAAATGCCATATGTTTGAAATATTTTTATGACAAATAAAATGTATATCTTGAATTTTCTGCTTACAGCCCATGTAGTCCTGTTTACTCTGAATGACTTTTGCATAACTTTAAACTGTAAGAGATAGACCAAAACTTACTACACTTGTTGCACTTATGACTTTCTCTACTCTTGTACCAACCATTCTTACAAACTCTTATTCCTATATCTTCTTCGTGTTAGTTGAGATAAATATTTGTACAAATTATCTTATTGCTTATTTCCTTGTAGGTACAAGGGGAATATGGGAATACAGTAGACTTTGAGCGATAGTCAAATCTTTTAAAGCTTTCAAATTCTGTTCTCTTTGCATGGTTAATATATAAAATAAATGAATAGTGACGTTCCAATTGACAGAAGTGTAGATTCTCCAAAACTGACACAAATAACAAGTAATATTTCCGAAATGGTTCACTCTACAAAAAAATTTATTTAGATATAAATTGTGTGTTTTAGCAAGATTCACATTTTTTGTATAGTAAGATTTTGTCTATCTCTTACGGTTTACCAGTTATGCAAAAGTCGTTCAGAGTAAATACGACTACAGGGACTATAGCCAGAAAACTCAAGATATACATTTCATTTGTCATAAAAATATCTGAAACATATGGCATTTTAATCAAAATCGTTAGAGCCATTTTCAAGAAAATCAAAATTTTAAAAAGCTTTTCCATGTGAAGGGTAGTCTAGAGTGGAGGAATTTTCTTCAAAATCTTTGTGTCGCATCCTTGAAAGACATTAAATTTAAATACCAACTGAGGCAATATTTTTTGAAAAAGCCTCCTGAAATATTTGAATGTTTAGTTATAGTGGTGGCAGAAAAAGCCCCCTAAAATTGTAAATCGCTATTATAGTCGGCAATAATGTCTGCATTCAATTGTCTTGTTCTTGTTCTTAAAAAAGTCTGGATTGGCGTCGTGTGGGATACGCGAAGTCCGGGTAAAATTATAATTTAGCGACATATAACGTCATAATACACAAATATACTTGTGTAAAAGTAAGTAGAAATTACTCTTCGCAAAAGAGACATATAATTTATGACGCGGGTAATAAACTAAAGAAGTTAGAGAATATACAAAGGTGCGTGGTCCGTGATTTCGACGTGTGAACCCTGTACGTATGATATGAAGGACGCCAATCCATTGTATTGAATTGTATATCTTTGAGTGAGAGTGAAATAACATACGAGTTCCACAAAGTGAATCTGAACTTTAATTACTCTTACTGTATGTTGACCCGTACTATGCCCTGGATGCAAGCAATTTACTGGACTACTGGTGAAAAAGAGTCATTCAAGCTCGCCGCTTTGCTAGCCTGGCAAAGAAAAATTGACAACCCCCCACACCAAACAGCAGATGGTACCCCCAGATCCCAGTGAAGTAACAATCAAACAAGATTAAAACGTTACACAACTTTGGTTTTTAACCAACTTTTAATTTTTGAGTTATGCTGTTCACAGAATGACAGACACACGCACGCACAGATTTTTCTAAAAATGCTTTTTATGGATTCAGGCGGCCTCAAAATATTGACATCGAATTTTTGGGTGGAAATGGATCAGTACACTACACATATACTTCCAAAGGCTCGTCAAATAGCAAGTGGCATTCTTACAGGAATTAAACAACAACAACATTTTTGGGTGGAATACAATACTTCCTCTACTTCACTAAATATAGTAGAGAAAGCAAACATGTAGATCAATATTTGACCACCTCCGTAGCACAGTGCTAGCACGCCTGCCTCTGGCGAAGGGAACCTGGTTCAATCATCAGTATTGGCATGCTACTTTTCCCTTCTGGGAGGTCTGGTCCAGGGTACACTCAGCCTTGTTAGGGGTCAGTTGAGGAGCTACTTGATTGAAAAGTAGTAATCCTTGGTTGTGAAGACCATATAACCCACCAAGGAGTGACCGGGGTGCTGACCACATCCTACCTCTAGTGCTGCATCTCACTCACGGCGCCTGTGGTAGGCAGAGGTCAGGCAGTAGGCCATGGCCCTGATGGGCTGTTGTGCTATGTGGTTACGTTTCCTGTCAATATTTAGTTGTTTCTTGTGATTAGATGGAAAGAGTGTGAGGGCCAGCAAATAGCACCTAGTTCTTAAACATTTGACTATCCCTTTGTAGTTACAAGAAATGTGTAATACAGCTGTTTCTCTAAAGATTTATCTCGATTAACATGAAGTAGATAGAAAAGTGAGGTTTTGTTAGAATAGTTTTATAACCACTAACAAATGATAGAGCATGGAGAAAATCAGTTGAATGTAACGTATTAGTTTTATTATCGTTATACTTATATAGCTGACATCTTGGCATTCGTTTATGAAGTTAATGCAGTGGAGAAATCTCTGTTGATGTCAGTTATAGTTGAAATACTTGAAAACAAATGATGATGTAATATTTCAGGAACACGTGTGAAAACATTGCCCCAGATGTTCCGGTCATGTGATAAGTTGCTAGTGACCATGTGGGGACACGACCCAGGAGTTCTACCAGTCTCCAACATTGTGTTTACCCTCAACGACGCACTTTGCCACTCTGCGGTTCTTGTTCAGGTACTGCTTACTAAAGATGAGATAATCATAAGGACAACACAAGTTGAATGTTTTGACTAGTGTTATGCTAATTTCCAGGCCTACGGAGTTAACCGCGGAGCAGAGACAGTTTTAGTTCCGTTCCCCTCACTTGGTCGGCAGCGTCACAAGGAAGGTAGGTCAGCACTTTCACAAGTTTATGAAGGGCAGATAGTCAATTCAAAGTCAACTTCATTTTCTGCACTGTGTTATGGACATGCGTTGTCTTACACAACATGCTTGCATTTATATGCAAACCGTGGTCAGCAAAGTAGATGTGACATATTAATAATGAAATGTGAAAACCCCACATGTTGGAGGGCCATTTGATATCGTATTTTGGAAAAGCTTTAATAAATAATACAAAATCCTCAGCAGCTATCTGGCAGAGCAGTGAGTAATAATAACGAATAAAAGCTCTTGCAGTGGTTGAACTCATGTATAAGTTTTCTTAATTTAAAATAAGTCTTATTTTCAGTTTGAATTTAATTGTGTTCTGTAAATTTTGATGTAATTGTTTACAAATCTCATTACTTCTCCAGTCGATGTACTCAGAAAATTTAAATTATAACTTGACAATTCGACATAAATTATAACATTACATTTGATGTAAATAATTTGGGACTTTACCCAACATGTCTTTCTGGTATGAAGTAAGAGTTGAGCATTTTTAGAAAAGTTTATCTTGTATCGCAGCAACCTGAGAACTGCTTATCAATAAAGTGTCAGTTATTTGTATTCCGTAGATCCTACACAACAGGATGTGGAAAATGTCAATATAATTACATAGTACGGGATAATCTAATGATTATATTGGATGTTGTTAAATTCAATAATGCTATAGCACGAATGGTAAGAAGATATTCCTTTAGCTTAATCTTGAATAAGTTCGTCGCCAGGAAAGCTTCAGATCATAAAATAATACTTTGTAATACCTATATTCTTTTTGGAACATCCTGTATATTAAAAGAAAATTAACAGACATATAGACAGTTGAGAAACATTGATTATAACAACAATGGTCTTTGAAACACATCCAGATAAAAAGTAAGTTAAATGAACTAAAAGTGTCTATAGGTGGGCTCAAATACTTGTACAAATCATTTGAAAAGTTTCATTGTTTATATCACTCGGTATATGTTAAGTGGATCTTTTAACGAGAATTTTCTTAATATCATTTTCTGTCACATTACACATATTTTCAGCCTTATTCATATGTTGAAGTACATGTAAATTGGTTATTGTTTTACAGGGTCGCCAAAGTTTGACTGGAGTACACATCCTGCGATTTGTAAACTGTCGGAGCATCTAGATCTGGTACACAACTGTGGCTTTATTACGATGGTCAACATCAGCCAAAGTGCTGGTACAATACCTTATGATGAAGTTATAGCGACTGGGATTGTTGAGGATTGGGTATCTGCAGCAGCAGCGTCTGGTGGTAGCCCTGCAAATGGTAGTGGGGGAAGTCCCGTAAATGGTTTCACTAGCGAGGACTGTGCGGACATCCTGGAACAAGAATTGGATAACTTAGGCAAGGATAACGTCAACGTCAGCAACGAAGTTGTGCCAGTGGAGGATGAACGAGATCATTGGACTATACTAGACTGTTGCTTTGGAATTCCACTGTTCGACGCAGATGCCAATACTCACATCTGTCAGGCGATTGTTTCTAATGGACTGTGGAGGAGAGAGAGTCTGGAGAAACTCACGGCTTCCAGTAGAAGACTCTGTTTGCGTCTTCTAGACTTCATCGCACATCACCAGGTGATTGTTCACTATCTAGGAATATTCCATTAGGGTGTCCCATAAACTCCGGGACATGGATGATATTCCCACCAGCTATGGGGTAGCGATTTTAAGTCACTTTTATCCCAGTCTTCACTTCTCACACTTGTGAAATATCCTCAAGATTCAATGCGGTTCAAGGTCCACAGTAACAGGTGTAAGTCCCCTTGTTCTGTTTTCTTATTGTATAATATTAAACAAATTGGCATAATACATAGATTAGACCAGATCTCTATTCATTAAAAAGATATGAACAAACGTATATGATCTAAAATAAAAACAACTTGGAGACTACCGTCCGATATACATACATACATACATACATACATACATTTATTTGCATTCCATAGATATGACATTACGTTGAGGGTGTTAATTTAAAAAAAACTTGGAGACTAAAAGCTTCACTTATCTTAGTAATGTTGCAAGTTCTCAAAATCTCCAAACATGTTTCACGGTGAGTCCACCACATTCTCAGTGGTCTATGTAAAACAGTAACCATGGCTACAGACACTTAACTACTAATATTTCTATGTGTCGCCAAACTCTGAAATCAAAAACCTATAAATACAATCTATCGGAGGTATTTCAAAATTCAAAATGTGGTTCCTGTTTTTTAAAATGAATATATTTTCCCAAACCATTAAATCCATAGATACATTTGTTTTAATAATTTAACCTTTGAATTTATTTCATGATTAAATAACCAAAAATGATCCGCCACTGCTGATTTATCAATCTCTTTATATTTAATATTTCTAAAATGCTCTTTCATCCTGGTTTCCAAATGACGTTTAGTTTTTCCATTGTAAACCCTGTCACATTCCAAACAACTAAATTGATAAATGCAACATTATGAGTTTTGAAATACCACCAATAGATTATATTTATAGGTTTTTGTTTTCAGAGGTTGGCGACAGATTTTTCTAATTTGTTCTTACTTTAGATTCTTGTTGCTTCTCTGTTAATAGCTTCATTATATCCTTATATAACCCATTTGTTACTACCACAATCCAATGTTTTAAAACTAAATAAATAATTCTAAAACTTGCAATTTCTTGTGTTATGCACTGAATATTTGCTTTAAGAAAGAGAAAGTAGCAGTCTTTGAACTTGGATTCACTGCACCACTTATGTGATTATGGCAAATAAGGTTGTATATTATGTGTGCAGGACTTGGCTGTCCTCCCAGAGGAAACCAACGCTAGTTCCAACAAGAGAACATCGTCTCCATCAGTAGCCCTGCCCACACGCAGCTTACAGTTTCTTAACGGAAAGCTCAAATATTGGGATGGAAAGTGAGATCATGTTGCACCAGGTAAGCTGTGCTTAATGTAATGTAGTTATCATTCTCTTAGAGATCATGATTATGCAGCAGTTCCCTCCCCGTAACTTCCGCTCTCTGGCGCATCACTTGGCAGCAGTGATTTTGCATACATACGCAGTCTACTAGTATATGCCAAAATCTTTTGGAGGAACTCAAAAAAAAAAACAGCAAAAAAGGTTTTCAGGGTGCAAAAGAAGATAATAAGACTTATGGCTGGGGTGTCCAATAAAACTAGTTGCAAACCATATTTTAAAAAATATAAAATTGTGCCTTTACCAAGTATGTTTTTATATGAAACACTGAGCTATGCAAAAGAAAACTTAAATGCCTTCAAAACAAATGCTGAAGTTCATATCACACTAGGGGAAAAAACAACTTATTTATACACTCACACAGAACTAAGCACTATGAAAATATATAAACTTAGGCTTTCATGGCTGGTGTCCTGACTATTAGGTATGTTTATTTCTTTTGAGCTTGTAGGCCGTGGTCTAGAAGGCATTGTAGATACCAATGTTTCGCCAAGTACTGCGCTTGGCATCTTCAGGGTAAGATGATCCGTTGTCCACACTGGTCAGAGTTTGAATGTGGAAGCAATGACCGTTGATTGTTATATAGTGGATGTGGTGGGCATTATTGTGCTGACTAAGGTGGTACACGTGTACAGAAAGCACGGTTACTGATCTTAGATAAGCTTTCAGACACACATAACAGCTGTAATAAAACCCGGCCTGCACTTGGCCCGCCAACCGAAACAAGCTAATCACCACGTTAGTCAGCACAACAATGCCCCCCCACCCCCCAATCACCACTATATAACAGTCATTGCTTCCATATCCCTCTCTCTCTCTCTCTGCTTCCACATTCAAACTCTGACCAGTGCCAACAGTGGATTGTCTTACCCTGAAGATGCCAAGCGCAGTACTTGGTGAAACGTTGGTATCTACAATGCCTTCTAGACCACGGCCTACAAGCTCAAAAGAAATACACATACTATGAAAATAGCTTCGTATATGCTGGTCTACATTTCTATAACAAACTTTTTACTGGACAATAGCTTTTACAATGTAGAGGAATTCCTACATCCTTAAGTAAGATAAATTTTACCTTTGTAAATGATTATTTTTTGTAACTTGAAACTTAATACTTTTTTATATATCTTGGTTCCCTTTTTGTACTTTAAGTTTGTATTGAACCTTGTATATCTGCATTTGCAACCGTCTGTGTATCCTTAAGTATTTTTCTTTATATTGTTAAGTTGACATGTCCTATAACATATGTATCATGTTTCTATGGACAAAATAAATAAATAGGTTTTTTACATTTTGCTGGCAATGTATTGTATAAACATAAAGAAAATTGCTCTGCTGTTTCTCTTTTGAAATACTAAATTGTAAACACTGTAGATGTACTGTATTTCTGCTACTTTCTGAAGTTATATCTCTAAGGCAGCTTACAAGTTACAAATACAAATTTGCATGCTCAAACAAAAAACCGGGAGAGAGAGAATTATAAGTACATGCTGTATTCCTAAATGAAAAAACAAATTATAATAGAAATTAACTTAATATTGGTGTGTAAACCCTCTGCCTCTTTTTTTGTTATTTTTTTTTTTTTGTTATTAATGTCCTCTAATGTAGTGTAATATCGGGAGGTGAATGAATGAAATGGGTGAAATGATGCTCAAATGAGCCCGAGGTCCATAGAGTTTTAAGTTATTTGACATTCGTCTTCTCAGGATAAGCAAAAACCTTATCCGGATAACTCACCTTAAGCGAGATGTGAACTCGCGACCTCTTGGACACGAGGCAGACACACTACCACCATGCTACAGAGCTGAGCACCTGTATTATTGCCCTTGTTTTACAGGGCATGGATGATATCAAGTGCCTAGTCACTTACTCCCAACATCTGTATTTCATCCCATAAAATCTGTTTTGATTTGCATTGTCTTGCAGGCCAATTTAACTCCAAAACTTTCTTTGCCTCAGCTCACTATTTTGAACAGGATTCAAATCTAGTGAGCAAACTCCCTCTTTGACCGTTTCTTTTTAAAATTATTTATTAATGTTCTGCAACGTAATGTTATATCAGACGGTGAATGAAATGGGTGAAATGATGCTCAAATGAGCCCAAGGTCCATAAAGCTTTAAGTTACCCGACATTCGTCTTCTCAGGATAAGGGAAAACCTTGGAAAAAACCTTATCTGGATAACTTACCCTAAGCGAGGTTTGAACTCGCAACCTCTTGAACATGAGGCAGACATGCTAACCATCATGCTACCGAGGTGGGTTCTTTGACTGTTGCTCATTTGTTTTGCCTTAGGTTGTACATACTGTCCACTCCTGAATCAACCATCTTCTACATTTCCACTTCTTTGCCTCTTATGTTTATAACTACATAATTATTTGTTGCTGTACAGGACTTGTGGAAGACTGCGTCCATGGGTGTCATGGTGTCGCCATAGAAGTGGGAAATGCATCTGCATACTTTTCAGTAAAAATAAAAGAAACTGTTATTTTTATATATTGCTAGTCACTGTACATAAAGGTGCTCGGAATAACGGAAACTATGTACATATCACTGCAGCATTCGAACAAACATTTTAATATATCTGCGGTGGTGATTTGAAGTGTATATGTGAACCTGAAGATTTGTGTTTTGTTGGATCTGGAAGAATATGCTTCAGAGGCGCAAGGGTGCACTTCCACCCTCAACTGCATGAGTTATACATCAAGGTCAAAAACATAGATTCAGCAATTTTAATATCTTTGCCAAAAAAATAATATAATTTGGTTGTAAACAAACTTACACATGGAAAGCATTATTTTTCTTTATTATTGCCAATGAAGTCTTACTGGTGTAAGATGCATGTTGTAGGAAAACTTAGTATGGTACGTTGTCCAATATTCAAATCAATTCTATGTTCAAATACTTGAAGAAAATCCTGTTCATATTTTCTTTATATTGGAAAAATCTGTGCACACCAATCTCGTGAAGGAATATATGAATCACTTGTGCTGGTACACTTCATTTGCAGAGAAAATTATAATGAAGTGAAAGAGCATTCAAAATTCTATACTGCAAACATTAAGATTACAAGATATTCTAGAATTTGGTGAATATTTTAGAGGGAGGTTAAGGAGAAAAAAAATACAGCACTGGCAGATTGAATTTCATGAATAATGTCATTTGGGAGTCCTGAGGAATAAAGGTTATGGTTCAGCATTATTCTGTAGTAATTTCATAGAGGAAGAAATGAAATAAATTGAATTATCAGTTCATATTGAAAAAACTAGTCTTGGAACTCAAAGTGAGCTTATGTAGATTATGTACAGCCTTGATGGACTAGGGGCTACCAAACTTAGTATCAGTTTTTTTTTTTGTTAACGTTCTCCAACATGTTATATCGAATGGTGAGTGAATGAAATGGATGAAATGCTCAAATGAGCCCAAGGTCCATGGAGCTTTAAGTTACCTGACATTTGTCCTCTGAGGACAAGGGAAAACCTCGGAAAAAAACCTTACCCGAATAACTTACTAAGTGAGATTCGAACTCGCGACCTCTTGAACGTGAGACAGACACGCTAACCATCACGCTACTGAGGCAGGCAAGTTACCTCACATTTGTCCTCTCAGGACAAGGGAAAACCTCGGAAAAAAACCTTACCCGAATAACTTGCTAAGTGAGATTCGAACTCGCGACCTCTTGAACGTGAGGCAGACACGCTAACCATCACGCTATTGAGGCGGGCAAGTTACCTGACATTTGTCCTCTCAGGACAAGGGAAAGCCTCGGAAAAAAACCTTACCCGAATAACTTACTAAGTGAGATTCGAACTCGCGACCTCTTGAACGTGAGGCAGACACACTAACCATCACGCTCCTGAGGCAGGCTACTTTACTACCAGCTTCACACATCCCCGGCTGGAATATTGGTTGTCTTGGCTGCCTATTACAGCTTCTCACTTTCCTTCCAATGCCGAGTAGGCAGTGGTCCTATGCCTGGGACTGAAAATGTGCAGCCCAGTAGGTGGGATCAATCCCAGGAGCATTCCATGGCTGGGACTCTGGACTTACAAAAGATTGTAGCTTCAGTAGTTGAACTCCTAACTCACAGTTTGAAAGCAGTTAATGCTAAGATAAGAACGTACTGGATGCAAGTTGTCTTCATTTTTCGTATAGTAAATTTTGTCTACATCTTACGGTTTCCCAGTTTATCAAAATTACACAAAAATCAATGAAAAAGGGGTCTTCACGGGCTATTCACTGAAAAATCAAGATATATAAGGTTATTCTTAAGTAAGTTCCCAGTTTAAAATGGTAATAAATTTGTCAAATTTTTAAATTCTAAGAAAATAAAAGCACCAATTTGTTCATAAAGAAATGGGATTTTATTAAAACAAAGTAAAATTAACTATGACTACCATCATGATGTTCAATAAGCAATAGTCTATGTTCTTTTCAATAAAGCAAGTGCATTCTCAAGGGCATCCGATATTGACTGCTTCAGTTCTTCACGTGTACTGGGTCTGGTAAGAAATATCTTCTCTTTTGGATAACCAGCAGTCACATGGATGTATATCTGGGGACCCAGAAGCCCTACTGTTTGGAAAATGTTGACTAGTTACATGATCACTATACGTGTTGGTTAATAGTGTTTTTACAGTATTGTGTATGTGAGCAGGAGCGCTGTCTTGCATGAAAACATGTTTTCAGTTTCATGATTCTGTGACACTGCTATTGCAAAGTCATACAATATTTAAAATATCCTGCCCATTTACCGTCACTGCTTTTTGTTTATCCATTTTCCCAAATTTGTTCATCTTGCAAAATGATTTTACAGAGTAGACTCTCTTCTCAATCCATTTAATGTTTGATATTTTGCTAGTACATGTGCATATTGTCTGTGACACTTGTGATAATGCTGAAGAATGCCAGTTTGAACTCGTATAGCTAAAGCCATGGCTCCTACAACTGCCGTCTGTATTCTTATGTTTATAGACACGACACAGTTACCATAGCAACAAGGAAAAGAACCCAACCTTGTAAACAGTTGGGGTACCAATATGAAACCAAACCACTAATATGTCAAGGAGATGCAGCTGTTTCAAAATGAGAAGTTACTTTAGAATAACCTGATATATTTCAGTTTCCATTTCAATATGTCAAACATACCATTTTGATCAAAATGGTTAGAACCATTTTTGAGGTGGGCCCTAATGATCTAGCTGTTGACGAGCCCTTAAACCCTCCTCACTCACTCCATTTTTGAGACCGTTTTAAAAAGAACATTTTTCCATGTAGAGGGTGTTTTCAGATGGGGATGTCTTGTATGTTTGGATGATGCTGAACTAAAATAACAAGTTTGTTTTATCTCTGAGTTATGGTGCTCCACTCTAACCTTTTCTTTTCTTCAGATTGTAGTAAAACACAATACTTCCTCTTCTTACTTCAGGTAATTGCCATAGAAGAGAAAAGGTTGGATGCATTTTGCAATTGGATGTCTTAACTGCAAATTTCAAACTAATTAATATTTTGATAAAGTAACTTTGAGTCAAAATTAGAACTTTTGGACTTCACTAACTTTTACTTACATAGTACAAGGTTTTGGAGAGTTGTCTACATCATCAGCTGCCTGGTTGTGGGTTCAAATCCGGCCCAGACCAATGGTTTTTAAGTGTGCTTAAAACAACAGCTTCACGTCAATAGATTTACTGGCATGTAATAGAACCCCTGTGGGACAAAATTCTGGTACACCAGCAATGCTGATGTGATCCTGGCAATGACAGCGTTGTTAAACAAAAAAATAGTTTAATTTAAGCTGCGTTGAACTGCTGGAATGATTTGAAGTGTTTGCTCTGGAGTCTTGAGATTTATCAAAAGACCAGTAGAGAGCCTCAAGACCAGAGTGAACACTTCAGAGCATTCCATCAGACAAAGGTAGCTGACGATGCAAGCAACGTCTGTGAAACTTACGTATTAGGCAAGTAAAGCTCAGAGTAGTTCATTTCAATTCACTTCACTGTATGCATCCCCAGCCAGTTTAATTTATTATCATAATTAATATTTGTTTGGCCTGAGCTAAAGGGTTAAAACATAATTTTTACCACTTAAGTACAAATTGGTTCAAATTCTTATACAACAGTATCACAGTTGATTGGTGTGGATGGAAAACAATTCATACTTCTCCTGTTAGTAGCCATTATAAACAAGTTCCTTAACCTGAAAAGTGTTAAAACATATTTATAGTATGTAATTTTGGATTTGACAGAAGTGTTTATGTTCCATAAAGATATGCATGCAGTAACACATCGGACATTCCAGTGACAGTCAAACTCATTTTGTGCATGTGATGTAGGTACTAAAAGTATGATACTTTTAGAAATGGTGCTTTGTCGAAATAATGGTGCATACATACGTATGTACGTACTTTAGTGTTAACACTAACAGTGTTGTTGACGTAGTGTAGTGAAGAAGAGAAGATTGCAGAGTGTTCTAACACACATTCCAACATCGCTGAATTGGCTTGCTCTGTAAGTGGTCTACTATCTCGTGTGTAACTTTCACAAAGTGTTCTATTATTATAATTTATTTTCTTACCTGTTATGCAAATTATTCATACAAAAATGTATTTTCCTAGTCCAGTGATACAATGTTGTAGGCTGGGACAACTTTCATGTTGGACAGTCATATTTATAGCTTCAATTAGAAGTTTTGGAGCTAAAACATTTTGCATTTGATAATTATTAAATTAAACAAAAAAGGTGAGTTGATTAATAACACTATACAACACTTATAATTTCCCGGAACATGTTTCGGAGGTTTGACTTTCCTCCATTATTAACTGGACATCGACTGTTTCTTCCTGGTGTGGATGGCGATGTTTTCTCTGAGATCTCCTCTGGTGCTGGTTCAAGGAACTTGCTGAAGATATCCTTCTCAGAATGTCGAAATTGAATACTCTGTTTCTATTTTTTAAAATGAAGATTTGTTCCCATGTGGACAGCTCTTGTTTTCCTGTTACAGATCTTCATTTTGAAAAATGAAAAGTAGAAACAGAGTATTCAATTTTGACATCCCCAAGAATGATATGTTCAGCTAGTTCCTTGAACTAGTACCAGAGGAGACCTGAGAGGAAACATCCCCATCCACACCAGTCGATGTCCACTTGATAATGGAGGAAAGTCAAGCCTTTGAAACATGTTCCAGTAAATTATCAGTAAGTGTTGTGTAGTGTCATTAATCAACTCACCTTTTTGGTTTAATTTGATTATTACAACACTGTTTTCAAACATCCAAGAAAGAAGATTGATAATTATTGTTCAACACATGCTTGTGTGTAGGCTAAATGTGGAAATGTAGAATCAAACTGAAAAATTAAAGGTCATAGCTGGGATTCAACCATGGATCTTCGGCTTTCCGTGCCAATGCTCTAAGCAAATGAGCTACCATGGCAACATGCTGGCATTATACTTCCCAACTTACTTGCATTGTTCCTGATTAAGAAGGCATTCTTAAATTCGTTTTGAGTTAACACACTTCAATGAGACAGCAATTTACGGAATGTAAGTGCTTTAAGTCCCGGACTTCCATTAGATCAATAAATGATAGTTAATTGTTCTTTCATGCAAACCCTGTATAGATTAAAGCCAGAAAGATAGAATGAAGACTGAAAATGCAATGCCATAGCTGGGATGCAAACTACAAGTGAGCTATCATTAAGTTCATATGCACCTAAAAGCATGCAAATACATGTAAATAAAGTGTTTTACTCACTGAACCCATTGCAGATTGTAGTTGTACAGGAAACAAAAAATTTGAAGTAGAGGTGTAGTGAGAATGACAGAATTACCATTTAGGAAATTGACTTTAAAAGTATAGTAAAAGAGAGAAATATTCTTGCTTAAAAGTTTGATATACTGTATTTGCCAGTGTTCAAGAGGCACCCCACCTTTTAAGGCTGTTTTTAGAGGAATTTTCTCACCTTATACATCTACTGCAAAACACTTATAACATATATGCACGTACATCAGACATCTAGGCAATATAAGTAGGAGAAAGTTCTTGCCTTTTAATTGTTGTGCTCAAATCCCAAAGTTCATCTTCTCTTTTCCTTGTGTTAATGGCACATTGATGAAATTTAGCCATTTGTTCTTCGTACTCATCTGTGTTTTCTATGATATTTTGTTTTGATCTGCATACGAAGCTGATACTTTTTGATAAATCTTGAACACTATGATGTTGACTCAGTAAAGCTGGCGATCCCTTTGTAGGTGAATATTGCTTTCCCTTGATGAATGATCATTTTCATAAAAACTGAAATTCCCACTTGTCTGTTCTCTAAAATCCAGATACTGAGCTCTGCTTCACATTTTGGCCATTTAGCAGTTCCACCTCTCGGGTTTAAGTTTACTGTGAGATGCTTTGTTTAAAACATCCTGATTCTGCCAAGTTGTTATTTTTGCTTTCTCTACTGGTAAGTAGGGGAAGTATTGTATTCCACCCAAAAATTTTATGTAGAGATTTCACCGGAAATATATGTTTTGAGACCCCCTGAATAAAAAAAAAGCATTTTTAGAAAAAGGTCCGTGTGTGTGTCTGTAGACAGCATAACTCAAAAACGAAAGCTCGGTTAAAAACTAAACTTGGTATTTAAGTTTAATGTCTTCCAAGGATGCGACACGAAGATTTTGAAGAAAATAGCCCTAACCTAAACTAGCCTTTACTTGGAACATTTTTGAAAATTTTTATTTTCTTGAAAATGTCTCTAACAATTTTGTTTAAAATGCCATATGTTTGAGATATTTTGATGACAATTGAAATGTATATTTTGAATTTTCTGGCTGTAGCCTGTGTAAGTCCTATTTACACTGGATAGCTTTTGAATAACTCGTAAACCGTAAGAGATAGACAAAATCTTACTATACAAAAAAATGTGGATCTTGCTAAAATATACAATATATGTCTAAATAAATTTTTTTGTACAGTGAACCATTTCAAAGATATTCCTTGTTATTTGTATAAGTTTTGGAGAACTTATACTTTTGTCAAATGGAACATCGTTATTTATTATATATTAACAGTACAAAGAGAACAGAATTTGAAAGCTTTACAAGATTTGACTATCACTCAAAGCCTACTGTATTCCCATATTCCCCTTGTACCTACAAGAAAATGATAAGATAATTTCTGGAAATGTTTATCTCGACTATCACAAAGAAGATATAGGAATAAGAGTTTGTAAGAATGGTTAGTACAAGAGTAGAGAAAGTCATGTGAGTGCAACACATCAGATTTTTTGGCCTTATTTTCGAAGGAAAAAAGTGCATCTTTTACACCACAAATATGGTATTTTCATCAATAATGGAGGGTCAATTCTGGCAGGTGCTCCAAACATTTGATAGGCTGTTAAGTGGCAGTGGATCAGCTCTTGCTTGACGTGATTGGCTGCAGTAGCTGAGAAGTAGACTTAGGCACACTGTAGCTGTTGCACCAAAGAGTTGCTCTCACAAACATACATTTTAATCACAATCATTAAAGCTATTTTGACCAAATAAAAGAAACAGAAACATTTCATGTTAAGCAGTTTTTGGTATCGACAAATTTTTTCTTCAAAATCTCATTAGCAAAATTTTAACTAGAAACCCATATGGCAAAGACATGTGTTATTTAAAAACAGCAAACTCTTACAGAGCAAGTCAATACAAATACAAACAAGAGAAGATTAAAAAGTGATTTCAGAGTTGTGGTGCAGAGATATTAATGTTTTATTTAAGAGGTTATTGGGTTTACTGAACATGATTTTGAATTTTTTATTTTAGGGCTATTCGTAGCATTCCTTATTCCAACGAAAAAAATGCTGTGAACTTGTGACATTGAGAATTTCAGAACTTCCAGATGGAAATGTTTAGAATCTCATATTACCTCAAAAATGAAATGAGGAAAAGTAATTGTGGGACATGGGAATTTCACAATGTTTAAATGCACTGTGTTGATAACATTAATAGTACCAATGGTAATGTACAACAAAACTGTTTATGTCATGTCATTTTAAAGCTGAACATGTAGTTTACATAGAAGTAGTGGGAAGATAAGACATGACCAAAACACTCAGTTGCACAATAAACTAAACAGTTGGATGTATAAACTTAGGCTTTCACGGTTGGTGTCCTGACTATTAGCTAGCTTTTTCTCTTCCGGGCTTGTAGGCCGTGGTCTGGAAGGCATTGAAGATACCGATGTTTCACCAAGTACTGCGCTTGGCATCTTCAGGTTAGCACAATCCGTTGTCTGCGCTGGTCAGAGTTCAAATGTGGCAGCAGAGAGAAAGCAATGACTGTTACGATCGTTGGCGCTCTTATATAGTGGGGGTGGACGGGGCATTGTTGCGGTGCTGACTAAGATGGTGTTTGGCTTGTATTGGTTGGTGGGCCAGGTGTAGGCAGGGTTTTATTACAACTGTTGTGTGTGTCTGAAAGGTTACCTTAGACCAGTATCCATGCTTTCTGTACATGGAGCGCCTCTGTCTCTGTTTGTAGATTTCTTTGACTGTAGTTAGCTGTAGAGGACAGAACTCGAATTTCTTTAAAGTTGACATCATGGCCGATTAATAAGGTGTTCTCTGCCACCAACAATTTTTCCGTTTGTCCAATCTGGTGTGACACTCATGTTCTTTTAATCTGGTGGCCACACTGCGCGTGGTAGTGCCTATGTATACTTTCTTGCAACTGCAGAGAACTTTATATAGACCTGCAGATGTGTGTGGGTGGTGCCATCTTACCCTGAAGATGGCAAGCGCAGTACTTGGCAAACTGTCGGTATCTTCACTGCCTTCTAGACCTCGGCCTACAAGTCTGACAGATGAAACTAGCTAAACAGTTGAAAGTGGGAGTGGGTGGATGATCTGTATGGAAGACAGTACTCTTGTGTGTTTCCTTTCCCCTTCCCTTGTGCACAGGATTGAGTGAGTGAGAGCGAGCAGCTTCACTGTGCACCATGGAGCAATGGGTTGATGGCTCCTGAGCTGGAAATAAATGTTTAAAACTCTACAGCATTTGTGCAATGTTGCCATATTGTACGAGGGGTGTTTGGAAATGATTTACAATGGTGGTGCTTAAAAAGTACCGTTCCATCTATGGGCATGTCCTCTTATAGGACGATGAACTGATGCTGGTACACCACACAGACACTAGATGGCAGTTGTGAAGAGTGTAGTAGAGGAAGCTATGGACAAGATGAAGGTGACTATCATGTACAAAGATGGACTGCATGGTTTTTGTGGAAGGAAGGAAGGAAGGAAGGAATCAAAAAAGGTGTGAGAAAGGCACGTGCACACTGAGATGTAACATAGGCCAAGAGCTGAAGTCTGTTGTTGACTACTGGAAATGGAGAATGAAGATCCAGAAAGTGGTGACGAATCACCAGAAGCATCTCACAAGAAAGTCTTTGTTCCATAACATGAAAAATGCGCTGCAAGGTAATAAGGAATTGCAGGCAGCTGTGTGCACAATATGCTCAAACAGTGGTTCCATGACATAGTAACAAAGTTCTCAGGAAGGTGGCAGCAGTGTATAGACGATGGAGGAGTATATTGAGACATCCCGTGTACACTGAATAATTTTTATTAATAAATAAAGTATAAAAATGTATTACTGTAAATCATTTCTAAATACCCCTCATAATATTAATTTAACTATGTCATTTATGAGCAGTTTACAAAATTAGAGTAGTTTCAGAGACGAAACCTATGTTTTCAAATTGTTATGTGCAAATGTTATAATTGTAGTACTTTGGCCTAAATGGTGAGGCATACTCATGATCTACTTATTTTGGACATACAAAGAAATTAATTTAGTATTTGTTTAATTGTTTAAACTTATTTTTCCTAGGAGTTAACTTTAAAGGTATTCAGATATGGTTGTGTAACTTCATGGTAAATGTATTGTTGAACATAGGTGACAATTTGCACTAATTGGACGAACATTTCATGCACTTGGAGCATTTTGAACATTTGAAAGTATAGTGTTTAGAAAAAAGGGACTTGACTCAAATGATTTGTTGCACCAAACACAAAATTCTGTTTAAAGGTGGCTCTGGAGTTTAATATTGAACCTTGGAGTAAAATAAGTAGTGGTTCACAAGTGCTTCTTAATGCCTGAGGAATACTTGAACTGGAAAAGGAAACAGAAAAAGAAAAAGAAAATCTGATGTGAAGCTTACACAAACTTTTTCTACCAAAGAAAAATTTGCATATGTCTATTGTGTTTACATCGAAAGTGATTATTGGATCGTCAGTACACTACAAAAAGGATTCAACATGTACAAACGGCATTCAAATGTTTTTAGTAAAAAGTGTTTGTGAAAGAAATGCAAAGTTTCAAGTATGTCCATTACGAGAAGTTTAGGGAAGATAAGATGAGACCCTTTATTGTCATAAAATGCTCACAGTTCAGTCGAGCAAAAGCTCTACAAACAGGTGACTTATCATGTTAAAATACACCAATTTAAAAAATGCAGTTAAACTTAGGGTTACTAGGACTACAAGTCAAATTGCAATAAAACATTTTCAGACATTCTAACTTGCAACAGGAAATATTTCAGAGACAGATAATGCTACAGCAAACTTTTTATCAGTTAGGATTTCCATGTTATACAAAATTGGGTAAAATTCAAGATAGACATTTTAATCAAAATTGTTATAGCTGTTTATGAGAATATAAAAATAAAAATGTTTGAATGTAAGAGTTAGCATGGGAGTGGGAGATATTGTTGAAAAATCTCTGTGTTGCATCCTTGGAAGATGCTGAATTTAAATACCAAATTTGTACTTATCAGAGTTCATTTTTGAGTTATGTTGTTCATTATGGATGGATGCACACAAGTGGAATTTTTTTAAGATTGTTATTTTTGGGGAAATTTCATAAATAAACTTTTGGATGGAATACAATACTTTCTCTAAGTAAAAATTTAATTTTTGGATATGTTTTTGTGTAAAATTAGAGTTGTAGTGACCCATAAGTTGTAGTAATACCTGCAGGCAGCTGACCTGATTGGGCAGCGTTAGCTCTCGAAGGAGGTTGTGAAAATGCTTAATGTCACAAGGTTGTAATATTGCTTGTTGAAGCCTTCCTCCATTCCTATAAGGGCAGTTGCTTTTGACTTGTCTTACATAGGAAAAATGTTAAGGTGACTTATCAACTGCACAAGTCCACAGAAATTTTCCTGAATTATTTCTGCTGAAAAAATTACTGAGGTTGAAATTTGCATTTCAGGATTTTGTAGTGCAACACTCATTTTGTAAAGTTCTGGTGACTGAACTCGTAGCAAGCGATGTTGTTGCTAGTGCAGGTAGATCTCCCATCCTTTATGAGCCCAGCTTACACTATCCTGAATAAAAAGTCCTCTTGCCCAAGTGGAGCAGGCAGCTTATGTATGTCCATTATACAGAATGTCCCAAAATTAGACCAACACACTTGGGGAGCCTTCAGCCTCGGCTCAGAAATACTCAGCTGTAACCTTAATTCAGAGACTCTGTATCTTAAGTACGCTTAATTTTGTATGAAATTCAACCAAATTTGAGCTGAAACTAGTTATTTCTGACCTATGTTCATATAACTATTTTCATCCTTAACAAAAGGATGTATTTCAAAGCTGAGTGCATATTTTAGTAGTGTACATTATTGGACAATTTCCAAAGACGTTTTGCAATTGATAGGTCACTTTGTATTGATTAGGATTAGATGTTGATACTTGTGGCTGATGAATAAATAACATCACTTGTAGCTCTATTTTTGTACTATATTATTGTAGATTAGAAGATAGGCTCTGTGTAAAATATTGTACAATAACAGTAATACTGTATATGGAAATATAAAAGAAATTGTTAATGTTATGCATGTTTGAAGTGTCAGTGTCCCAGGAGTTTGTGAAGTATCCTTCTGTAGTCGCCACTTGTCTCGTCACAGATCGTGTTGGCAAGCTTGGTGCCATTCATGCTGAGGTAACTGTCCTTTATATCTCCTAGGTCCACCTGCAAACAATATCAAAGATGTAACATTGTGCGTCGCAGGGTGAAGGGAATAAAGGAGCAGCTTCTGAGTTTCTCTCTTTAAGATAAAGTTTTGTTTGTGGAAACGTGAACACTGCTGAACTAATTTTTGATAATTGTTTCACCCTTGAAAAGCCCTGTTCTTCCCAGTAGACATAGCCAGCTTAATTTCAATTTCTAAACGGCTAAAAGACGAAACAGAATATACAAGGTACAAGGACTGTTCAATAAAGAATGATCATAATTTTTTATGGACATAATTTCTTGCGCTAAACTTCAATCTTATGATATTCTGTTAGCTTAATGTGAAACAAACACGCCATAGTAGTTTTATTGTTGGTACTCCTGTCCAGCCAGTAGTATGATAGTGCTGTCTGGGAGTAAAGAGGGGTGAAGAAAGGGAATGGAGGGGAAGCTAGGAAGGCCTTGTTAAACAATCATGATACACTTGCATTTCCTGTACTGTTGGGTTTCTCTTGAGTAATGCATCTGGCAGTCTCCAGCTCCCTCAGCACTGCTATATGAATCTTATTTGTGCACTGGCGACAGACTGAAACATTCTTACATTTGCCTTTTGTTATAAACATATTATAAATTATAAGCACAGGTCTGATACCTCTTGAATATTTATACAGCCAAAATATTAGAAAATGTACACAGTCTTCTAGGTGATCAAACATAGGATGTTAATTGAGGATTGGTTATGTTTACACTATAGCTTGCTTACTTGTGAACATGTTCTGGAAACACTTTTTCCCAGCCTCAGCTTTCAACTGACTATCAATTAGCAAATTGATGTAGTTGTGTAATTTTTTATACTATTGATGATGGAGGTCTCTGTAGCGATGATATCCACTGCACTCAGCCTCGTTGGGTCCCTGAGGGACCAATTGAGGAGCTACTTGATTGAAAAGTAGCAGCCTCTGGTCAAGAAGACTGCATAACTGGAATTGACCATGTCCCACCTGCAGTACTGCACCCCACTCATGACGCCATGTGGGGGAAACAGCAGCCGGGTGATTAGGCCTTGGCCTGGATGGGCTGTTAGACCTCAGAATTTACAGAGGAAGTTTTCTGTGATGCTAGAATGATGTTATCTTTTCTGAAATCTTTGGTCTGCCCAAGGATGACATGTGAATTTCTTGTATTGGAGGATTTCTTTTTGGGCTTTTAATGCAGTAGTCACTGATGGTTTTGAGTTTTTGTGTGTGTTGTATAGTCTTAGAACTGACACTATTTGGGGTATATGTATGATATTCTTGTTTGCTGAGAAGTGTGTTAAGTAGCCTGTATATTAAACTGTTGAAGACTGCAAGTTGGTGGGATTTTGGATTGAAGTTATCACTCTCTGTGTGTGGGGGTTTCCTATAAATGCCATAAGTGAGTTCCTGGTTCTGTTTGATGTTTTTGAGCCCAAGAAAGGTAAGTAGCCACGTTTCTCAGTCTCCATTGTGAACCATGTAGATTTGTTAGGACATCATTGTGAGCTGCAGTGTGCTACTGTTCCCCATTTCCCCTCCAGAGTGCAGAACACACCACCCCCCTCATCATAGGCCTACAGAACTTATAAGCTATATGTTTAAGCTATATGTTTATTCTATGATACAACATTTACCTGCTGCAGTGTCTCTCTCATCTTATGTACATGTTAAGACTGAAGTATGCAAGAATTAGAATAGTTGGTGTCATTATAGACAAATGCAGTCATTTCCTGACAGAATGAGGCAATGCCGTTCATGTTAACAGACATACTTCTCATCTCATTGTATGTATGCTCTATTTCATGAACTATGCCTTCATTTAAAATGTTAAAATAAACTTTAAGAAAATAAAATTTAACTATGTACAGTCATATATGTTTAATAAATTACAATTCACAGCTAGCATCGGATACCTCACGAACTATGAAGTTCATTTTAAATGTTAAAATTATATTTTACAGAAGAAGATATAAGGTATTTATTTTCAAAATTGGCCAAGTTCATATCTTATAGAATTCACATTTTAATTTAATTTCAATTTAAAGTAATTTCAATTTTGTAGTAGATATTCACATTGAATGCAGTTCAAAGAGCAAAGTTCATTCATACAGTAGACTGTGTGTCTCAAAACTTTTTTCAGGATTTTCCCATAAACTGGGGAGAGTTTTGAAAATAGATGCCTCATAAAATTGTGCTATATACAGAGGTACCTATATGTAACCATGTCCCTGGGGGGACTTGCGCACTTTTTGCAACTACTTCTACCTAAGAGCACACTTGCAGCGGGTCGTGACTTGGTAAAACATACAAGAGAATATATACATACATGCTGAATATGTTACAAAGTACTGCCCGATGAACTATACACTTCACGTAAAATGAAACATAAAATATTTAAGATAATATACAACACTGTTATTTACAGGATATATATTACATATTTCTGTGAGGTTAATCTAATATATACATATAGTCCCTATTCATGTCATTGAGACATGATTGAAGGACTTCTATTATTCCTTATATAATTGATGCTGTTTAAACGTTTGTAGAAAATGTGAACATAAATGTATACAAAATAATATACAACACAGTTATTTACATTATTTATATATATATGTCATATAATAGAAATTGCTAGCTAGGTCCACCAATATATAATTATACTAGTCTCTTCTCATGTATGAGGTTTTCAGAAAGAGTGATTGAAATGGTTGTAGTATCATGTGCCAGGGAACATTTTCCACACTGGACACGGCGCAGCAGACTGACTCACTCACTGACTCACTCACTGACTGACTCACTGACTGACTCACTGACTGGCTGACTCATTCACTGACTGACTCATCACTGACTCTCTCACTCTGACTGACACTCACTGACTAGCTGACTCACTCACTGACTCACTCACTCTGACTGACACCACACAAAAGATAGACCTGGTCATGAACTACCAGAATATGTGGAGATATTCGATATAACTGTGTTAGTTTTCCTGTAAATGACGAGGTTGTTTTGTATCACAACTTGCATGTAAGTGCTTCGATTCCCACAAAACACCACTCAAACGATAGATCTGGTCATGAACTACCAGAATACATACTTGTACTATTGACTACTTTTACATTGGCACAACTGACTGACTCTCTAAAACACGAGGAGTTGTAACAATTGTGTCAAGACATTTTTCAAGTACGTTTGCTGATTCTGCTGTAATAATTTTTAGTAACAACAAAGAACATTTAATCTGAAACATTATTGATTTTTCTCATACAAGAAAAACTGTTTTTGGAGTTGACGTTACTGATAAGATCAATATTCAGTCACACAGTTTTGTTTAGCTGCTGCTGCTGCTATTTATGAACCCTTTTGTAAATGTTCATTGAATATGAAGCAAAACTCGTGCTTTTATATAGGAGGAGGAGGAGGAGCGTCATCACCCGGTGTACGTTAATAGCAAACAACATAGTGAAAATGTGCTGCTGCTGCTACGTAATAATAATAATAGTAATAATAATAATAATAATAATAATAATAATAATAGTACTAGTAATAATAATAGTAGTAGCAATAATAATAATATTAACTTTGTGATTTGTGGTGATAAACTATTACACTTGTTTTAATGAAGCTTCATTAGTAACAAATACATTTATCGATCGCCATGTTACAGACGGTCAATGTCTAGAAATTCTTTGAACAAATTTACTAGATGGGTAAATATGTGATTCATCCAAATAATATATATCTTGGAGCAGCAGCACATGAACACATGAAAAATGTTAGCTGGCTGATGCAAATGCACGGCGGCGGCGGCGACATTTCAAGGAAGAAAGCAATAATTTTATATCTCTGTCCCAGTGAACACCAATATACGGCACGGTAACAAATTAACGATCGTAGGGGCCGTGAGGGGCTCTCACCTAGAGAATAAAACGCATTTTCAAACAACAACAACTAACAAACACATATATACTGTAGAATACACAAAATGTAATAGTAATAGTGTCTCGTAGTTGTACTTGGCAGGGACTGACTGCACACGTGTTCTCCGTAGTCAGTCGATATATCTCTCTGCCTGCCTATACTCTGTGGCCGTGCCTTAGGTTGGCAACTACCCCCTCTCCGCCGCCTCTCGGAAGCAAGGTGCCAAGATGGCTGAACGGCGGTCGGAGCTCGTGTGTGTCTCTCTCTGATTTTGTTTCTAAAAGTGATATTAGCCCTTGGTGTGTGTGATAATTACTAGTGCATTAGTTGAATTAACACCTCAGGTAAATGCGTGTGTGATATTACAGTGCTGCATGCTCTAATTCTCGCGTTTTCGTCACTTTCAGTGAATTGCTTTTTGGCGCCTTTACGAGACATTTTCAGCCGAAATGCAAAACTCGCCACTCAAGGTACGTACAGTGTTTCAATAATTATAATTACATTTCCGTGAAAATTGAGTGTTCTGTGTTAGTTGCTATTAATACATGATATTATTTCAGCCGTAAAAAGTGTGTTACGCATTTCGTAATATTTGTCGACCGCGTGGTATTTCTTTACGCGTATTTTTCAGTATTAACTTGTGTTATTAATAATTCTCTTTATCCAGTGGATGTAATAAGTTGTTTTATGCCACGGATTGCTCGTAATGTGCGTGTTTACGGCCTGGATTAGCTGGATATTAATCCAAAATATATAAATGTTAAAACTGTGCAAATATGGCCGACTTTTACCCCGAGCGTCACGTAACCATTTCAAGATGGCTAGCTAGCTAACGGATTCTTCGTGTTCAAATATTTCAACACGTGTATGTGCATAGTCAGTTATTCGAATACTTGTGTCAAATCTTACTTACTTCACAATATTTATAATATTATAACATTATTCTTTTAATATTAATAATAATTATTGTTACTATTTCTATTACTGTGCTCTTTGTAAAGTGTTCGTTTATTCCAGTGCTGTGCGATCATGTATAAACATTCACATGAGTTTCTCGTCTTATTACGGATATCTGATGTGTTACAATCACATGGCTTTCTCGTGTTAATACTGATACCTGATGGGTTACATTCACATGGCTTTCTCATTTTAATACAGATATCTGATGGGTTACATTCACATGGCTTTCTCATTTTAATACAGATATCTGATGGGTTACATTCACATGGCTTTCTCATTAGAAACTTTACTGAAATTTCTCTGACACCGTTCATCTTACATTTACAATGTTTGACTGTGTAGCATTTGTCTATTTGTATAAACGTGTCACTTATACTTAACTGATACCTTTTCATGTGCTGAGGCTGGTGACGGTGATGGCTGTGGATGTAACTCGCAAAGTTTCTGCCCAGTTTGAACTACTACTGGTGAGTAAAATAATAATTTATCTTTCCTTAACCCATTTGCATTAGCCGTAATGAGTCCAACACACACACCAACAGTCTTAATGTCTGCCGCTGCTGATACTGCTTATGTAATGTGAAGTATTGAAATGTTGTGCGTGTTAACTTCGAGTTTCCTAGCGAGCTCTCCCCATCAGCTGTTGTAACAGAGTTTACTCCTAATACACTCTGACATGTTTTATTCTTGCCTGCCCATGCCAGTTGTATAGCGTATATATATATTCTTGGTTAAACTTTACAGCTAAGAGCCCTCCTACTCTTGGCTACACTTGTTAGCTGAGAACCCACAATCTCAGAGCTACGCTTGGCAGCTTATAACAGTTCAAGTTTGAGTTTGTGTTCTTGTCCAAACCTGTGTGTGAGTGACACATACAAACACAGTGCTGTCGTCACGTGAACTTGTTCCTGCTAAATTTCCATGGTTTAGATGCTACATACCTGTGCCCCCCACACGCTCTGCTAGCTCTGGTTGTGTTGTCGGTATAGTAACAGCACAGCGGAAAGAAGATAAACTGTGAGCTCTGCCGCTACTGACCTGTGGCAACTGACCTAAACTGTGGCGAGGCGAGGCGATGGCAGTCGACTCAGGATATGATTCGCAATGTATGTCTTGTAATTACCTAAGTTCTGAATTTCATAGCGAGCCCTCCCCATCAGCTGTTGTAGCAGAGTTTACTCCTCATACACTCTGACATGTTTTATTGTTGCCTGCCCATGCCAGTTCTATAGCGTATATATATATTCTTGGTTAAACTTTACAGCTAAGGGCCCTCCTACTCTTGGCTACTCTTGTTAGCTGATATGATTCGCATGTAATGTTATATGTGTCTCTTGTAATTACCTAAGTTCTGAATTTCATTCTAAGTTTGTGCGAGGCTGTTTAGGAGTACAAAATGTGCTCGTGTGGGTGATATATTTTACGAGTGCTTAGATCATGTACACAATATCATATTAGGATGCTGCGTAGATCACAAACAGGATTTACCTGGAAACTTAACACTACGTTACATGAAGTGTCATCAGTAGTGAAATGATGTCATCCAAGGCGGCTCGTAAACTCTCCAACATCTAATTCCACGTTGAGTCGATATTGTTCACTTGCACTAATGTTTAATTTTTCAGCAGTAATTCATGTAAGCCCATTGTTGTGCTCTAATTATTTTACCCATTATTGTGAAATTGCATCTTATTTTATGTGTCAGGGAAACAAGATGTTTCAAAACAGTATTTCTAATATTTGTGCTACGTATTAAATAATGTGAAACCCATTTTCACCATGCATTTGTGAACTAAAGTGAAGCGACTGTGAGCAAACAATTGTAACTCCCAAAGGGCTCACACTTTCTCTTCCATCCGCTATGGTAGTGGCTTGCGTGGAAGATACATTTGTCACCTCCTTCACTTGGTTTGGTTCGCTGGGTTTAAAACTGACATTGTTTATTTGTGCTTGTGAGAGATTAATACACAGTGCTGCACTTTGCGGCTTAGAGCCCTCAATCTCTTGGCAGCTTATGCACACAATGGTTGGCAATATCCCCCCCCCTCTCTCCTCTTTTAGTCAGCACGAATAAGATTAATGGCGCCAGCGAAGCAAGAACAAGTCTCTCCGAGTTTGTTCGTTAAAGTCATAATTAGGCGTCATGTGTGATGATTACCAGTGACTTACTTTAATTAACGCCTGAGTTAAGTGTGCGTGAGATGTCACATGTGTCTTGTGTGGGACTTGGCGCAAGTTCATTTTTCAGTGAATGCAGGTTTTAAAGCGCTTGCAAGTGAATCTCCCTATGTACGTACAGTGTTTCATTAATTATAATTACATTTCTGTGTTACTTACTATTAAAACATGTTATTATTTCAGCCGTAAAAAGTGTTTTTCGAATTTCGTAATATTTCTGGACCACGTGTTAAGTTCTTTACGCGTATTTTTCAGAGTTAACTTGAGTTATTAATAATTATCTTTATCCGGTGGATGTAATAAGTTGTTTTATGTCACGGATTGCTCGTAATGTGCGTATTTACGTCTGGATTAGTTGGATATTAATCCAAACTTTTGAAATACAAACATGGCCGACTTATTCAAATCGCGTGACGCAGTAAGTTCAAATTTTAACGGTTGCTCGACTCAACCCGCCAAGATGTCTGAGTAACGCTTCCTAGTTCAAACTTCTCGAGGTTTTTCTTTTTGCTACAGCGACTATTATGGGTAATCCTCTTTATCAAGTGAGTTGCGTTTAGAATTCTGTTTAAAATAGTGTAATTTTTCGTCCACACTTTGCCCGTTGAAAGAAATCGTGTTTCCTACATATTCTCTGTGGTGGCGCTGTCACAGATAAAAAGTTTTAAGTTTTCAGAGGTTGGCAACTTCCCCCTCTCCTCTGCCTGTGGAAACCGACAAGGTGTCATGGCCGATAGCCTATAGTTCGTTGCGTTTGTGTGTCTCCGGGTTTGTTCGTGAAACTGTTATAAATGTTTCGTGAGTGTGATAATTACTAGTGAATTAGTTGAATTAACACCTGAGGTGAATGTGTGTGTATTATCCCAGTGCTGCGTGGTCTATTTCTCAAGATTTCGTCAGTTTTAGTGAACGGTAATTTTTGGCGCGCTCCGAGTCGATTTCTCTGAGAATACATTTTTTTTCCAGTGAAGGTACGTAACATGTTTCAATAATTATAATTACATTTCCGTCAAAATTGAGTGTTCTGTGTTAGTTTCTATTAATAAATGTTATTCTTTGAGCCGTAAAAACTTTGCTACGCGTATCGTAATGTTTGGCGACCACGTGATGCTTGTGAACACTTTGCTTTCTGAGTTAACTTGGCTTCTTAATGTAAATGCGAATAATTCTCTTTATCCGGTGGATGTAATAAGTTGTTTTATGTCGCGGATTGCTCGTAATGTGCGTATTTACGGTCTGGATTAGTTGGATATTAATCCAAACTTTTGAAGTGCTGGGAATTACCAACATGGCGGAGGTGACGCCACGCTTTCATTTCAAATTTCAACGGTTCCTGGTTGTTCAACCCGCCAACGTGTCTGAGTAACGCTACCTAGTTCAAACTTGTCGAGGAGGTGAATTTTCACTATTATTCGAATACTTGTCTTTGCTTGTGTCGAATCTTTCTTACTTCACGATATTTATAATATTATATTAATTACTATGCTTATAAAGTGTTGATATATTTATGTAATACACTTGGCAGCATCTTTGACTATTTGCGTATTTGTATCAACTTACTCTTACAACCGATGATTCGTTTTAAGGAGCTGTCTGTACCGGTTGGTTGGTGATTATGACTGCTGCTACTGCTGTAACCTTCTGCTGCTGCCCTTCTGTTTCACCTACCTACTACTGGTGAGTACTTTTTACACAATTATTTAATTTTCAGGTCTTTGGATTCTCACCTCATGTTTGAATTACAACTGCTACGTATTACATTCATACTGTTTTCTCTACTCGGTTTTAGGTAACACATTCACATCGCTTTCTCTACTCACGCTTCAACAATTAAGTGTTACAATTTTCTGTAGGTTTGAAATACAAGTGCTGCGTATTACATTCATACTGTTTTCTCTACTCGGTTTTAGGTAACACATTCACATCGCTTTCTCTTCTCACGCTTCAACAATTAAGTGTTACAATTTTCTGTAGGTTTGAAATACAAGTGCTGCGTGTTACATTCATACTGTTTTCTCTACTCGCTTTTAGGTAACACATTCACATCGCTTTCTCCACTCACGCTTCAACAATTAAGTGTTACAATTTTCTGTAGGTTTGAAATACAAGTGCAGCGTATTACATTCATACTGTTTTCTCTACTCGGTTTTAGGTAACACATTCACATCGCTTTCTCTACTCACGTTTCAAGAATTAAGTGTTACAATTTTCTGTAGGTTTGAAATACAAGTGCTGCGTATTACTGTTTACTATACTAACATTTGTTAAAACACATTCACATGGCTTTCTCTACTCACTCTTCTACAGATAACTCGTACAATTTTCTGTATGTTTGAAACAGATATGCATGTTACATTCACAGTGTTTTCTCTACTCACTTTTAGGTAACACATGTTTTTAGTGTAAATGGTTTCATCATTTTGACATAGATGCACATATACTCCATCCAGCCTTAGATCTGCAGCTTGTATCCCTCTGCGGTTAGCTCGTGTTGTCACTTGCGCCTTAACCAAACCTCACATGGACTCGTGCCATGTGTTTATGTTGCGGCACATGTGTATTTACTTGGCAGGTTTTTATAATGTTGGTGCCATCGTATTGCATTCCAGTAATCTTTTCCTGGGAAATCATACATTTTGAAAACTCTCAGATAATCACCGATATTTGGGGTACTATATTTTATGGTGTGCCTTGGTTTCTGCGTAACGTGTGTTAGTTGTTGACTGCTTGTGTTCACATCAAGTGCGGATCTAAGGGTGGAGCGATTATAGTCGTGTTGCCATGTTCTGTGTTACGACAGGAATGACCTGATTGTGCAAGTGTTTGATCTACTATTATTAGCATGCTATGTTGGTTTAAAATACAGAGTGTGCTCAACTACAAGTCCAGTTGTCGTGCAATAGTGCATCTTGGTCACTAGACTGCAGTAGTGATATAATATAATTGTCTATTGCCCCCGAGTTTGTTAACGAGCTCTCCCAATCTGTACTTTCACACACCTGCTGTGGATTTCGGTTAAGTTATGCTCTTACATGTCGTTTGCCCATGCCAATTGTATAGCGTTCAACTCGCAGTCACTCGCCTCATATTACTGCCTATGTGATTGCGATGTAAAGAAATAAGTTTACACTTAGTACTTATATAACTTCTGACATTGATTATAACTTTATGCGAGGCTATTTTGCAGAACAAAATGTGCTCGTCTGATATCATTACATAGACACTTGAGCATCAGCAGTCGCAGCTGTTACAATGTCCATCATCACCACTTTTGTATTGGCTCCTCCTCATTATTATTATTATTATTATTATTATTATAATTATTCAAAAGTATGTGTTGATGTGTAGTAGTAGTTGCTTTATTATTTTTAGTAAACAAGCTCTTGGCAAACATGTGCTCAGAGACGTGATGTAATGTAGAACAGGGGATGATGGCATCGAGCTTCGTTGAGAGTCAGTCAGTCAGTCAGTGCTGGACTCGCTCGCTCGCTACTTGAATCCAGCTATTTTGGTCTACGATACTTTAGATAGGCCTAGCTATTTGACCGATACATTTCTATTTGCACCATGAAAATCTACTGTTATAGCCACTCTCAGTATGCACATGTGTTAATCGCGATACAAGATTTTTAAATGCTGTTGTTGTGTGTTCGTTCCCCAAGTGACACGTTCCTTTCATGTTGAGACAAATCACCAAAGTGCTATTGTAGATATCAACTTTAATACACGAGGAGGAGGAGGAGGGGTAAATTCTATGAGTATACCAAGACTTTAAGTTAAATCAAGTAATATCCTTGAAGGTTATAAATAAAGCAGTTGAGACATGTTTAGTAGCGTGGCAGAGGGAGACAGTAAGCGGCGCATAGTTGTGAGTAGGAGGTCTCTCATTCAGTACATGTTTGCCGATGATGCTGCCTGGTGACATTTAAAAGGAGGACAAGGCTTGTTTACTAATGCATCATTGTGATGCATGTATATAGATGGAGCAGCAGCAGCAGACAACCTCAGTCGTCGGGTGTCGACAGACATCAGCAGTAAGGGATGACGACGACCCAAGTTGTCTCTCTCTCTCCATGTAAAAGTGTTGGTGACTGACTGCTACGTGTACCTCGGAAGTTCTTTAGGAAGGGCGACGATTGATCTGCACATTATTGTCATCACACATTTATTTACTGTAACACAAACACAAGCTGTTGATGCTGCAGCACCACACTCTTTACTATATGCATATATTTATTAACAACCAACAACCTTGAACCAAAAATGTACACTTTGATTTGAAATGTTAGCACTGTGTAGTGACGGGTAAGTACATACATTTATAATCTGTGTCTCTTTCATCATCATCCTGTTGTAAACATCTGGGCGGGCGGGAAGAGGAAAGACAGAAATCTGTTTAGCTGTTGATGGGTTTAGACAAGTTAACGGGCGTTTCCTTTTATTTGCATACTACTACTACTAGGATAACAGTACTGTATAACGTGACCAAGGCGAGTGCAGGCAAGCAGCGAGCAGTGTGATTTACTAACGTAGTGCTAGTGACGGAACCTCGGTGTGTGTGTGTGTGTGTTAGTTATTTATAATGTTAAGTTTGGTGACAAAGTGATCAAAAGGGAACAGAATAGCTATTACAAATGCTAGTGAAGGTGCTGTCTGTCGCTTCTACTGCCTGCGGTGAGAAGACAACGATATGCAAAGATTAGGAAAGAGGACCGACCCACCGACCGGCTTGAAGAAAGTTGGCTTCATGCTGATCATCATCTGGACTTGAAGAAGCCTATCATTTAATAAAAGAAATGTTGGCGACAATAATGTGGACTATGTCAACACTAAAGACTTACACACATGATGCTACTGGAGCAAGCAGTAACAGTAAACCTCTGTTCAGAAGGTGAAAGATATTCAAGAAACATATTGGAAAGGAGATGCGCTTATGGGAGTGGACTGCAGTGACGAGTGAGTCTGGAGAAGAAATGGCCAGAGCGACACGGCGAGTGAGTCAGAATGATGCAAGTTTCCCACGTGTTACTGTTTGTGAATACATGTGATTTTTTATGGTGTGGATTTACTTATAATTCAGTGATACGTAGAAAATGTCAACATTGTTCAGTGACCACACCGAGCGACACAGCTAGTGAGTCAGAATGATGCATGTTTCCCACGTGTTAGTGTTTGTGAATATATGTGATTTTTTATGGTGTGAATATACTTATAATTCAGTGATACGTAGAAAATGTCAACATTGTTCAGTGACCACACCGAGCGACACAGCTAGTGAGTCAGAATGATGCATGTTTCCCACGTGTTAGTGTTTGTGAATATATGTGATTTTTTTATGGTGTGAATATACTTATAATTCAGTGATACGTAGAAAATGTCAACATTGTTCAGTCAGCAGACCGAGCGACACAGCTAGTGAGTCAGAATGATGCATGTTTCCCACGTGTTAGTGTTTGTGAATATATGTGATTTTTTTATGGTGTGAATATACTTATAATTCAGTGATACGTAGAAAATGTCAACATTGTTCAGTCAGCAGACCGAGCGACACGGCTAGTGAGTCAGAATGATGCATGTTTCCCACGTGTTAGTGTTTGTGAATATATGTGATTTTTTTATGGTGTGGATATACTTATAATACAGTGTTACACACGTAGAAAATGTCAACTTGGTTCAACCGCACTGTACAGGAGGACGCGTACAGGAGTGCACTGGCCTTGGTCGGCGGGTTGCAAGTACTTTTCTGATCACTAATTTCCCACGCTCAGGTGTGCAAATGTTTGGATTCTTGTATACGTTAAGTAAATATCCCCACACATGTGTTTGGGGCTGGCTCGTGAGTTCTGAAAGGAATACATATATGCATAATACTACCTTATACAAATTAGGCACAAGACAGGTGAAATTATACACACTATTGAGCTGCATTTTACTTAACAATTACTAAAGGACACTGCCATTATACGTATGATATTTTTTGCATTCCTGTATCAGACAGCTCTCTCTCGCAAGGAGGTCTGAATGTTATTGTTTATAGTGTGGAGTTGCTTCTGATATGTGACACTGTAGTGTTGCAAAACTGACGTAGGTCTCACACGTCAGCTCCGCCCGCTGCCTTGTTGTTTACAGCAGGATTGAACTAGCCTGGTTTTAATATTTGTGTAAATGGTTCAATGTTCATCTAGAGATTAGAGGAGATATAAACCATGCATCGGCTTGTATCACACCGCTACGCGTAGGTATAATATGCATTTTACACCACTAAGAGGATATATTTACTTGAAGCGCTACTACTTAGGTCATCTCTGTCCAGCAGCGGCAGCTAGTGGGGCGGGCCAAGTTGGTTTTATATCTGCAGGTTCGGGATCACAGTTAACTGCCAACAGCACTTTGTTTAACCCTGCTGTTCTGTTCAGTATTACTTGACAAATGTGACCGACCGACGTGTCACCTAATGATCTGCCATGGTGTCGCAACATAGCCTACAGTTGTCGACAAGTGCTATTTCTTTCCCAGAGTAGTAACCCCTCATTATTGATAGAATGGGATATATTGTTCTTGTCACATGTTCAGCACACTACATTTATGTGGTACGTTGACCGGGATCTGCGCGTGCACTTGGATGTTATTTTCATCACGTCTTGGATAGCAAGTTAAGGATATTTCTACATTCTGCCGCGGTGTGCTCTACTTACCTTCTGCCACGGTGCTTTCGTGCTGAATAATGCACGTGCAGGCTTGTTACAGATTCACTTGACTGCGTGTTCTTACACTTTAACTATACTTGGTACACTTAGTTGATGCTGCTTTTGCAAACATTAAGTGACATTTCAGACCTTAGTAACAGTATCTCTACAAGGGACTACAGGGCGCGCTGTGCCTTTGTTTACGTCTCCTCTAATCTCTTGATGAACAGAGTATACATACATTTAGTCACATTGCTTGATAACTCATTACTATTTGTATAAATGGTTCCCCACGATGCAAAACTTGTTAATTTTCACTTGTGTCCCGTAATGCAATGTTAGCATATTGGTGAAATAATTTCTTAATCTTTGATAAAAAGACATGTTAAACTTAAAAGACACTATTCTTTTCATTTCAATTTCAAAATGGGAAACTTAATATCTACTTACTCAGCTGTTATTCACGTTATGAAAAAAATTACTTCATGTTATTCCTAAGTATTGAAAATTGCATCGTGTGGAGCATTTTAAAGAGCAAATAGTGCTGAGAATAAAAACATGGATTATTCGAAAATGGAAATGTATGGACATGGCCACGTGATGACATAGTTAAAAAGGCCCTAAGGCTATAACGAGCAGCACAAGATTGATGCTATTTGATAAAACAAAGATCCATATCTGATATTTTTACACAGATGCGTATCCTAGGAAAGTGAGCATTTAATGACAACTAAATGAGACTGCAGTTAGAACGTCTCTTAACCGAAACATGGGGGGGGGGGGGGGGGCGAGGAGGTTCATTTCCATGTATTCTATAATCGCAGTACAATTTAACTGTTTCCTAGATTTCAAACATACGTCACAAATTGCGTTTATTTTTAACACGACCAGATGCATTGTTTTTTTCAGTTGCTCGTTTCAGATTACAGGGGTTCTATTGTAACACCAAATCTTTTCACTAAGAAAAAAACCATTTAAAACAAAAGTAAATTTTGAGGGCTAGGCAACGAAGGAAGCTAACATTTGATACCAAACTTACAGGGACCTTTCTTGTAACACCAAATACAAAAAAAACTAAAATCTTTCAAAGCCAAAGTACAAGAGCAATTGCAAGATGGTAATCTTTCAAAATTTAGAATTTTTTTTCAAAATGACTTCACCGATGGTTTTAAATGGCCATGTGCTAGGGTGTATTTCAGCTTCATCGCACTCAAAGCAAGGTAAGTGTGTTTCCGACTCAATCTGTTGAGTTTGGATTACGTGGTTTGCTGTGACAACTTAGCCGAGCAACGTCTTCTTCTACACAGGTACGTAAATTGTTTCCATAATTATTATTACACTCACCTCTATATTAAATGTTCTCTGTTGGTTTTTGAGTGTTGTTTTATCACGACAAAGCCCACAATTACTAGATGGTTTTTTTTTTTTTAAACGTGTCTGCAATAATAGCGAATACCAGAGTGAAATGTGCATTACATATTAGTGTTATATCTCGTACAGTGAATGCCGTTTCTGGCTTGCAAGTGTGTGTCCAAGTGACGTTGAATAGGCTGGACTCTGCCTTTCTGTGTCTCCGAGCTTGTGAAACTTATATTTATGTAACGTGTGTGATGATAGCAAGTGAATTAGTTTCATGAACACCAGAGTTAAACGTGTGATTTACTAACGTAGTGCTAGTGACGGAACCTCGGTGTGTGTGTTAGTTATTTATAATGTTAAGTTTGGTGACAAAGTGATCAAAAGGGAACAGAATAGCTATTACAAATACTAGTGAAGGTGCTGTCTGTCGCTTCTACTGCCTGCGGTGAGAAGACAACCATATGCAAGATTAGGAAAGAGGACCGACCCACCGACCGACTTGAAGAAAGTTGGCTTCATGCCGATCATCATCTGGACTTGAAGAAGCCTATCATTTAATAAAAGAAATGTTGGCGACAATAATGTGGACTATGTCAACACTAAAGACTTACACACATGATGCTACTGGAGCAAGCAGTAACAGTAATCCTCTGTTCAGAAGGTGAAAGATATTCAAGAAACCTATTGGAAAAGAGATGCGCTTATTGGAGTGGACCACAGTGACGAGTGAGTCTGGAGAAGAAATGGCCAGAGCGACACGGCGAGTGAGTCAGAATGATGCAAGTTTCCCACGTGTTACTGTTTGTGAATACATGTGATTTTTTATGGTGTGGATTTACTTATAATTCAGTGATACGTAGAAAATGTCAACATTGTTCAGTGACCACACCGAGCGACACAGCTAGTGAGTCAGAATGATGCAAGTTTCCCACGTGTTAAGTGTCTATCGTTTTTTATAGTTAAAGTGTTTGTGAATACACGTGATTTTTTATGGTGTGGATATAGATATAATACTCTGATACGGAGCAAATGTGAACATTGTTGAGTGACCAGACACAGCGAGTGAGTCAGAATGATGCAAGTTTCCCACGTGTTAAGTGTCTATCGTTTTTTATAGTTAAAGTGTTTGTGAATACACGTGATTTTTTATGGTGTGGATATAGATATAATACTCTGATACGGAGCAAATGTGAACATTGTTGAGTGACCAGACACAGCGAGTGAGTCAGAATGATGCAAGTTTCCCACGTGTTAAGTGTCTATCGTTTTTTATAGTTAAAGTGTTTGTGAATACACGTGATTTTTTATGGTGTGGATATACTACTTTGTGATTTGTCACTTATGTTTGCGAGTGAGTGATGTTTGATTGCATGTCAAATGAGTGAAGTGTTATTTATACTGAGGTGGACAAGTGTTAGGGCTGCTGCTGCTGCGACAGATATCTTCTACACTCAGAAATTAGTCCAATTTACTAAACCACCCCGAGAAAATCTAGTAATTTCTGGTTTTGTTGTGATGAAACCATACTGCCATATTTCACAAAAATGCAAGATAATCTAGTGATTTTTGGTTTTACGTGGATACAATTAGTAAATCTATCACACAAGACTAGGAAATATACACATTTGTGTGTGTGTGTTTTGTCATATACACACACAACACTAGGAAATATACACAACATTGTAGGTAGTTTTCACACAGTGATACTAGCACTGCGTGTTTATACCAGCTGTGTCACTCACATTCATATGAATTTTTTAGCATTTGCGCATATTGAAAATGCATGCCACGATGCAATTTTCCGCCAATCAGTTTGAAAATTTGCATGCTAATTTTAAAAACCTAAGTAACCACACCTGTCATAATTTCTCTTTATCATAAAAAGTTTTTGAGTTACAATTTCTTAATAGGACATTTCAACCTAAGATAGAAGAGAATAGTCATCAAAATGTTCCGTAAGAAATCTAGCAATCTGGCACTTAAGTCCAGGTGAAGCGAAAGTCAAAATTTGAACATTTAGTTAATATTTCCAAATCTGGTTAATTTTACAAAATTTGGTTAATTTTACAAAAGCTAGAGTTCTGGCCTTTTGTCATCGTGAAAACTTACTTAAAATTTGGTTAATTTTTTACAATTTGGTTAGTTTTAAAAACATTGGTTAATTTTTTTAAAATTGGTTAATTTTAATAAACTTGGTTAGTGTTTTCAAACTTGGTTAGTGTTTTCAAACTTGGTTAGTATTTTCAAACTTGATTAGTGTTTTCAAACTTGATTAGTGTTTTCAAACTTGGTTAGTGTTTTCAAATTTGGTTAATTTTTTAAAATTTGGTTAATATTTTGAAAATTTGGTTAATTCTTTTTCAATTTGGTTAATGTTTTTAAAGTGTGGGTAATTTTTCTTTTAAAACTTTGTTTACGTTTTCAAATTTGGTTAGTTTTTTAAAAATTTGGTTAATTTTTAAAATATTTGTTTTGGTTGTTTAATTTTTTACAATTTGGTTACATTTTTAAAATTTGGTTACTTTTTTATGATTTGGTTACTTTTTTAAGATTTGGTTACTTTTTTAAAATTTTTTAATTTTGGTTAACTTTTTCTTATTTGGTTACTTAAAATTCGATTAATGTTTTATAATTTGGTAAATTTATTTAAAATTTGGTTACTTTTTTAAAATTTGTTAAATCTTTTTAAGATTTGGTTACTTTTTTAAAATTTGGTTATGATTTTTAAAACTTGGTTAATATTTTTAAAATTCGGTTAATAAATTTTAAAATTTGCTTAATATTTTTAAAATGTGGTTAATATTTTAAAAATTTGGTTAATTTTTGTTTTAAAATTTGGTTAATTTTTGAAATTATGGCTAATTTTTAAAATTTTTTTAATTCTGGTTAATTTTTTACAATTTGGTTACATTTTAAAATTTGGTTACTTTTTAAAATTTTTTTATTTTGGTTAACTTTTTATCATTTGGTTACTTTCTTAAAATTTGGTTAATGTTTTCAAATTTGGTTAATCTTTTAAAAATGTGCTTAATTTTTAAAAATTTTGTTAATTTTTCTTTCAAAATTTTGTTAATTTTTCTTTCAAAATTTGGTTAAGTTTTCTTTTAAAATTTGGTTAATATTTTCAAATTTGGTGAATTTTTTAAAAATTTGGTTACTCTTTTAAACTTTGGTTATTTTTTTTAAAATTCGGTTAATTTTTTAAAATTGGGTTACTTTTTTAAAATTAAGTGAATTTTTCTTTTAAAATTTGGTTAATTTTAAAATATTTGGTTAATTTTTTACAAACTTTGTTAATTTTTTTAAAATTTGGTTAATTTTTCTTTGAAAATTTGGTTAATTTTTAAAATATTTCTTTTGGTTCTTTAATTTTTTACACTTTGGTTACATTTTTAAGATTTGGTTACTTTTTTAAGATTTGGTTACTTTTTAAAAATTTTTTAATTTTGGTTAACTTTTTATAATTTGGTTACTTTCTTAAAATTTGGTTAATGTTTTCAAATTTGGTTAATGTTTTCGAATTTGGTTACTTTTTGGAAAGTGTGGTTAATGTTTTAACATTTGGTAAATTTATTAAAAATTTGGTTTGTGTTTTCAAATTTGGTTACTTTTTTATACCTGGTTAATTTTTCAAAAATTTGGTTAATTTTTCTTTTAGAATTTGGAGGTTTTTAAAATAAAATTTGTGAAAAACGCAGCTTATCAGATTTTTAGTTGCATTCTTTAGAAACGAGTTAATTTTGTTCTTTCTGAAAAATTGCATCGTGTGCTGGCTGCATTTTACCTAAACGCATTATTTTAAACTCTTAAACATTTACAAATAAAAACTGCTGTAGATTTTGCCTTCTTCAAATTCATAGTACTGTTTTAGAAGTAAGTACAACAAGATAAATGAATGGTTGTTAAAATTACATACTTGACGTTAGATTTATAGTTTAGAAAATAGATATCTTAGTTGTGCATTCTGTTAATTTATCAAACGACAACAACAAAACAAGAAATCACTAAGATTTCGGAGAGACAGCATTTAAAAAAGAGTGGTTAGCTAGCGGGTTTAGCGCTGCTGGCTGCGTGTTGGAATTTTATTGGCTTGTGTGTGCATGTTATTCAAATTGCAGCAGCTATTGAGAATTGAATAAAAAGTGTGTAAAAAGAAAAGTGTATAATTTAATTTATACCCAAATAACCCTATCCTGGACGACGCACAGACTAGAGCTAGCCAGACTACAACTACCCACAGACTAGAACTACTCTCGGACTAGAACTACTCCTACTCTCACACACACACTCTCTCTCACAGACTAGACACGTGTCTTTGACACGAGACTGATGTCTTAGTCACGCGAATCTTGACTTAGTCACGCAAATCTTGACTTAGTCACGCAAATCTTGACTTAGTCACGCGACACTTGACTTAGACACGCAAATCTTGACTTAGAGACGCAAATCTTGACTTAGTCACGCAAATCTTGACTTAGTCACGCATATCTTGACTTAGTCACGCAAATCTTGACTTAGTCACGCAAATCTTGACTTAGTCACGTAAATCTTGACTTAGTCACGCAAATCTTGACTTAGTCACGCAAATCTTGACTTAGTCACGCAAATCTTGACTTAGACACGCAACTCTTTACTTAGATACGCAAATCTTGACTTAGTCACGCAAATCTTGACTTAGTCACGCGATACTTGACTTAGACACGCAAATCTTGACTTAGACACGCAAATCTTGACTTAGTCACGCAAATCTTGACTTAGTCACGCAAATCTTGACTTAGTCACGCAAATCTTGACTTAGTCACGCAAATCTTGACTTAGTCACGCAAATCTTGACTTAGATACGCGACTTTTGAGTTAATCATGCAACTTTTGACTTAGATACGCGACTTTTGACTTAGATACGCGACTTTTGAGTTAGTCACGCGACTTTTGAGTTAGTCACGCGACTTTTGAGTTAGTCACGCAACTTTTGAGTTAGTCACGCAACTTTTGACTTAGATATGCGACTTTTGACTTAGATACGCGACTTTTGAGTTAGTCAAGCAAATTTTGACTTAGATACGCGACTTTTGAGTTAGTCAAGCGACTTTTGACTTAGATACGCGACTTTTGAGTTAGTCAGGCGACTTTTGACTTAAATACGCGACTTTTGACTTAAATACGCGACTTTTGACATAGATACGCGACTTTTGAGTTAGTAGAGCGACTTTTGAGTTAGTCACGCGACTTTTTAGTTAGTCACGCGACTTTTGACTTAGATACGCGACTTTTGAGCCAGTGACAGAGTCACTTAGCCAGTGACAGATTCACTGAGACAGTGACAGATTCACTGAGACAGTGACAGATTCACTGAGACGGTGACAGATTCACTGAGACTGACAGATTCACTGAGACTGACAGATTCACTGAGCCAGTGACAGATTCACTGAGCCAGTGACAGATTCACTGAGACAGTGACAGATTCACTGAGACAGTGACAGATTCACTGAGACAGCGACAGATTCACTGAGACAGCGACAGATTCACTGAGTCACTGAGACAGTGACTGAGTCACTCAGCCAGTGACAGTCACGCAACTTTTGACATAGATACGCGACTTTTGAGTTAGTAGAAAGACCTTTGACTTAGACACGCGACTTTTGACTTAGGTACGCGACTTTTGACTTAGATACGTGACTTTTGAGTTAGATACGCGACTTTTGACTTAGATACGCGACTTTTGAGTAAGTCACGCAACTTTTGACTTAGATACGCGACTTTTGAGATAGTCAAGCGACTTTTGACTTAGATACGCGACTTTTGAGTTAGTCACGCGACTTTTGACTTAGATACGCGACTTTTGAGTTAGTAGAGCGACTTTTGACTTAGACACGCGACTTTTGACTTAGATACGCGACTTTTGACTTAGATACGTGACTTTTGACTTAGATACGCGACTTTTGAGTTAGTCACGATACGCGACTTTTGAGTTAGTCACGCAACTTTTGACTTAGATACGCGACTTTTGAGCCAGTGACATATTCACTGACAGTGACAGATTCACTGAGACAGTGACAGATTCACTGAGACAGTGCCAGATTCACTGAGACAGTGACAGATTAACTGAGACAGTGACAGATTCACTGAGCCAGTGACAGATTCACTGTGTCACTGAGCCAGTGACAGATTCACTGAGCCAGTGACAGATTCACTGAGACAGTGACAGATTCACTGAGACAGTGACAGATTCACTGAGACAGTGACAGATTCACTGAGACAGTGACAGATTCACTGAGCCAGTGACAGATTCACTGAGCCTGTGACTGAGTCACTGAGACAGTGACTGAGTCACTGTGTCACTGAGCCAGTGACAGATTCACTGAGACAGTGACTGAGTCACTGAGACAGTGACTGAGTCACTGAGACAGTGACAGATTCACTGAGCCAGTGACAGTCACGCAACTTTTGACATAGATACGCGACTTTTGAGTTAGTAGAAAGACTTTTGACTTAGACACGTGACTTTTGACTTAGATACGCGACTTTTGACTTAGATACGTGACTTTTGAGTTAGATACGCGACTTTTGACTTAGATATGCGACTTTTGACTTAGATATGCGACTTTTGACTTAGATACGCCACTTTTGAGTTAGTCAAGCGACTTTTGACTTAGATACGCGACTTTTGACTTAGTTACGCGACTTTTGAGTTAGTCACGCAACTTTTGACTTAGATATGCCACTTTTGACCTAGATACGCGACTTTTGAGTTAGTCAAGCGACTTTTGTCTTAGATACGCGACTTTTGAGTTAGTAGATCGACTTTTGAGTTAGTCACGCGACTTTTGACTTAGATACGCGACTTTTGAGCCAGTGAAAAGTCACTTAGCTAGTGACAGATTCACTGAGACAGTGACAGATTCACTGAGACTGACAGATTCACTGAGTCAGTGACAGATTCACTGAGACTGACAGATTCACTGAGACAGTGACAGATTCACTGAGACTGTGACAGATTCACTGAGACTGTGACAGATTCACTGAGACAGTGACAGATTCACTGAGACTGACAGATTCACTGAGACAGTGACAGATTCACTGAGACAGTGACAGATTCACTGAGACAGCGACAGATTCACTGAGACAGCGACAGATTCACTGAGACAGCGACAGATTCACTGAGACAGCGACAGATTCACTGAGACAGCGACAGATTCACTGAGACAGCGACAGATTCACTGAGACAGCGACAGATTCACTGAGACAGCGATAGATTCACTGAGACAGCGACAGATTCACTGAGACAGCGACAGATTCACTGAGACAGCGACAGATTCACTGAGACAGCGACAGATTCACTGAGCCAGCGACAGATTCACTGAGCCAGTGACTGAGTCACTGAGCCAGTGACAGTCACGCTACTTTTGACATAGATACGCGACTTTTGAGTTAGTAGAGCGACTTTTGACTTAGATACGCGACTTTTGACTTAGATACCTGACTTTTGAGTTAGATACGCGACTTTTGACTTCGATAGGCGACTTTTGAGTTAGTCATGCAACTTTTGACTTAGATACGCGACTTTTGAGTTAGTCAAGCAAATTTTGACTTAGATACGCGACTTTTGAGTTAGTCAAGCGACTTTTGACTTAGATACGCGACTTTTGAGTTAGATACGCGACTTTTGACTTCGATAGGCGACTTTTGAGTTAGTCATGCAACTTTTGACTTAGATACGCGACTTTTGAGTTAGTCAAGCAAATTTTGACTTAGATACGCGACTTTTGAGTTAGTCAAGCGACTTTTGACTTAGATACGCGACTTTTGAGTTAGATACGCGACTTTTGAGTTAGTCAAGCGACTTTTGACTTAGATACGCGACTTTAGAGTTAGTAGATCGACTTTTGAGTTAGTCACGCGACTTTTGACTTAGATACGCAACTTTTGAGCCAGTGACAGAGTCACTTAGCTAGTGACAGATTCACTGAGCCAGTGACAGATTCACTGAGACAGTGACAGATTCACTGAGACAGTGACAGATTCACTGAGACAGTGACAGATTCACTGAGACAGCGACAGATTCACTGAGACAGCGACAGATTCACTGAGACAGTAAAGGTTCACTGAGCCAGTGACTGGGTCACTGAGACAGTGACAGATTCACTGAGACAGTAACAGATTCAGTGAGACAGTGACAGATTCACTGAGACAGCGACAGATTCACTGAGACAGTAAAGGTTCACTGAGCCAGTGACTGGGTCACTGAGACAGTGACAGATTCACTGAGACAGTAACAGATTCAGTGAGACAGTGACAGATTCACTGAGACAGCGACAGATTCACTGAGACAGCGACAGATTGACTGAGACAGCGACAGATTCACTGAGACAGTGACAGATTCACGGAGACTGACAGATTCACTGAGACTGACAGATTCACTGAGACAGTAACAGATTCACGGAGACTGTGACAGATTCACTGAGACTGACAGATTCACAGAGACAGTGACACATTCACTGAGACAGTGACACATTCACTGAGACAGTGACAGATTCACTGAGACAGTGACAGATTCACTGAGACAGTGACAGATTCACTGAGACTGACAGATTCACTGAGACTGACAGATTCACTGAGACTGACAGATTCACTGAGACTGACAGATTCACTGAGACAGCGACAGATTCACTGAGACAGCGACAGATTCACTGATACAGCGACAGATTCACTGAGACAGGGACAGATTCACTGAGCCAGTGACAGATTCACTGAGCCAGTGACAGATTCACTGAGCCAGTGACAGATTCACTGAGCCAGTGACAGATTCACTGAGCCAGTGACAGATTCACTGAGACAGTGACAGATTCACTGAGCCAGTGACAGATTCACTGAGCCAGCGACAGATTCACTGAGCCAGTGACTGGGTCACTGAGACAGTGACAGATTCACTGAGCCAGTGACAGATTCACTGAGACAGTGTCAGATTCACTGAGCCAGTGACAGATTCACTGAGACAGTGTCAGATTCACTGAGCCAGTGACAGATTCACTGAGACAGTGACAGATTCACTGAGACAGTGACAGATTCACTGAGACAGTGACAGATTCACTGAGACAGTGACAGATTCACTGAGACAGTAAAGGTTCACTGAGCCAGTGACTGGGTCACTGAGCCAGTGACAGATTCACTGAGCCAGTGACAGATTCACTGAGACAGTGACAGATTCACTGAGCCAGTGACAGATTCACTGAGACAGTGACAGATTCACTGAGACAGTGACAGATTCACTGAGACAGAAAAGGTTCACTGAGACAGCAAAGGTTCACTGAGACAGCAAAGGTTCACTGAGCCAGTGACAGGTTCACTGAGCCAGTGACAGATTCACTGAGCCAGTGACTGAGTCACTGAGACAGTGACAGATTCACTGAGACAGTGACAGATTCACTGAGACAGTGACAGATTCACTGAGACAGTGACAGATTCACTGAGACAGTGACAGATTCACTGAGACAGTGACAGATTCACTGAGACAGTGACAGATTCACTGAGACAGTGAAGGTTCACTGAGCCAGTGACTGGGTCACTGAGACAGTGACAGATTCACTGAGCCAGTGACAGATTCACTGAGCCAGTGACAGTCACGCAACTTTTGACATAGATACGCGACTTTTTAGTTCGTAGAGCGACTTTTGACTTAGACACGCGACTTTTGACTTAGATACGCGACTTTTGACTTCGATACGCGACTTTTGAGTTAGTTAGGCAACTTTTGACTTAGATACGCGACTTTTGGGTTAGTCAAGCAAATTTTGACTTAGATACGCGACTTTTGAGTTAGTCAAGCGACTTTTGACATAGATACGCGACTTTTGAGTTAGATACGCGACTTTTCAGTTAGTCAAGCGACTTTTGACTTAGATACGCGACTTTTGAGTTAGTAGAAAGACTTTTGACATAGATACGCGACTTATGAGTTAGTAGAAAGACTTTTGACTTAGACACGCGACTTTTGACTTAGATACGCGACTTTTGACTTAGATACGCGACTTTTGACTTCGAAACGCGACTTTTGACTTCGATACGCGACTTTTGACTTAGATACGCGACTTTTGAGTTAGTCAAGCAAATTTTTACTTAGATACGCGACTTTTGAGTTAGTCAAGCGACTTTTGACATAGATACGCGACTTTTGAGTTAGATACGCGACTTTTCAGTTAGTCAAGCGACTTTTGACTTAGATACGCGACTTTTGAGTTAGATCGACTTTTGAGTTAGTCACGCGACTTTTGACTTAGATACGCGACTTTTGAGCCAGTGACAGATTCACTTAGCTAGTGACAGATTCACTGAGACAGTGACAGATTCACTGAGCCAGTGACAGTCACGCAACTTTTGACATAGATACGCGACTTTTGAGTTAGTAGAAAGACTTTTGACATAGATACGCGACTTATGAGTTAGTAGAAAGACTTTTGACTTAGACACGCGACTTTTGACTTAGATACGCGACTTTTGACTTAGATACGCGACTTTTGACTTCGAAACGCGACTTTTGACTTCGATACGCGACTTTTGACTTAGATACGCGACTTTTGAGTTAGTCAAGCAAATTTTTACTTAGATACGCGACTTTTGAGTTAGTCAAGCGACTTTTGACATAGATACGCGACTTTTGAGTTAGATACGCGACTTTTCAGTTAGTCAAGCGACTTTTGACTTAGATACGCGACTTTTGAGTTAGATCGACTTTTGAGTTAGTCACGCGACTTTTGACTTAGATACGCGACTTTTGAGCCAGTGACAGATTCACTTAGCTAGTGACAGATTCACTGAGACAGTGACAGATTCACTGAGACAGTGACAGATTCACTGAAACAGTGACAGATTCACTGAGCCAGTGACAGATTCACTGAAACAGTGACAGATTCACTGAGCCAGCGACAGATTCACTGAGCCAGTGACAGATTCACTGAGACAGTGACAGATTCACTGAAACAGTGACAGATTCACTGAGACAGTGACTGACTCACTGAGACAGTGACTGACTCACTGAGACAGTGACAGATTCACTGAGCCAGTGACAGTCGCAACTTTTGACATAGATACGCGACTTTTGAGTTAGTGGAAAGACTTTTGAATTAGACACGCGACTTTTGACTTAGATACGTGACTTTTGAGTTAGATACGCGACTTTTGACTTAGATACGCGACTTTTGAGTTAGTCACGCAACTTTTGACTTAGATACGCGACTTTTGAGTTAGTCACGCAAATTTTGAGTTAGATACGCGACTTGTGAGTTAGTCAAGCGAATTTTGACTTAGATACGCGACTTGTGAGTTAGATACGCGACTTTTGACTTAGATACGCGACTTTTGACTTAGATACGCGACTTTTGAGTTAGTCAAGCGACTTTTGACTTAGATACGCGACTTTTGACTTAGTTACGCGACTTTTGAGTTAGTCACGCAACTTTTGACTTAGATATGCGACTTTTGAGTTAGTAGATCGACTTTTGAGTTATTCACGCGACTTTTGACTTAGATACGCGACTTTTGAGCCAGTGACAGTCACTTAGCTAGTGACAGATTCACTGAGACAGTGACAGATTCACTGAGACAGTGACAGATTCACTGAGACAGTGACAGATTCACTGAGACAGCGACAGATTCACTGAGACAGCGACAGATTCACTGAGTCAGTGACAGATTCACTGAGCCAGTGACTGAGTCACTGAGCCAGTGAATGAGTCACTGAGCCAGTGACTGAGTCACTGAGCCAGTGACAGATTCACTGAGCCAGTGACAGTCACGCTACTTTTGACATAGATACGCGACTTTTGAGTTAGTAGAGCGACTTTTGACTTAGATACGCGACTTTTGACTTAGATACCTGACTTTTGAGTTAGATACGCGACTTTTGACTTCGATAGGCGACTTTTGAGTTAGATACGCGACTTTTGAGTTAGTCAAGCAAATTTTGACTTAGATACGCGACTTTTGAGTTAGTCAAGCGACTTTTGACTTAGATACGCGACTTTTGAGTTAGATACGCGACTTTTGAGTTAGATACGCGACTTTTGAGTTAGTCAAGCGACTTTTGACTTAGATACGCGACTTTAGAGTTAGTAGATCGACTTTTGAGTTAGTCACGCGACTTTTGACTTAGATACGCGACTTTTGAGCCAGTGACAGAGTCACTTAGCTAGTGACAGATTCACTGAGCCAGTGACAGATTCACTGAGACAGTGACAGATTCACTGAGACAGTAACAGATTCACTGAGACAGTGACAGATTCACTGAGACAGTGACAGATTCACTGAGACAGCGACAGATTCACTGAGACAGCGACAGATTCACTGAGACAGTGACAGATTCACTGAGACTGACAGATTCACTGAGACTGACAGATTCACTGAGACAGTAACAGATTCACTGAGAAAGTGACAGATTCACTGAGACTGACAGATTCACAGAGACAGTGACACATTCACTGAGACAGTGACACATTCACTGAGACAGTGACAGATTCACTGAGCCAGTGACAGATTCACTGAGACTGACAGATTCACTGAGACTGACATATTCACTGAGACTGACAGCTTCACTGAGACTGACAGATTCACTGAGACTGACAGATTCACTGAGACAGCGACAGATTCACTGAGATAGCGACAGATTCACTGAGACAGCGACAGATTCACTGAGACAGTGACAGATTCACTCAGCCAGTGACAGATTCACTCAGCCAGTGACAGATTCACTCAGCCAGTGACAGATTCACTGAGCCAGCGACAGATTCACTGAGACAGCGACAGATTCACTGAGCCAGCGACAGATTCACTGAGCCAGCGACAGATTCACTGAGTCACTGAGCCAGTGACAGATTCACTGAGTCACTGAGCCAGTGACAGATTCACTGAGACAGTGACAGGTTCACTGAGACAGCAAAGGTTCACTGAGACAGCAAAGGTTCACTGAGCCAGTGACAGATTCACTGAGCCAGTGACAGATTCACTGAGCCAGTGACAGATTCACTGAGCCAGTGACTGAGTCACTGAGACAGTGACAGATTCACTGAGACACTGACAGATTCACTGAGACAGTGACAGATTCACCGAGACAGTGACAGATTCACCGAACCAGTGACAGATTCACCGAGCCAGTGACAGATTCACCTTGCCAGTGACATTCACTGAGACAGTGACAGATTCACTGAGACAGTGACAGATTCACTGAGACAGTGACAGATTCACTGAGACAGTAAAGGTTCACTGAGCCAGTGACTGGGTCACTGAGACAGTGACAGATTCACTGAGCCAGTGACAGATTCACTGAGCCAGTGACAGTCACGCAACTTTTGACATAGATACGCGACTTTTTAGTTCGTAGAGCGACTTTTGACTTAGACACGCGACTTTTGACTTCGATACGCGACTTTTGAGTTAGTCATGCAACTTTTGACTTAGATACGCGAATTTTGAGTTACTCAAGCAAATTTTGACTTAGATACGCGACTTTTGAGTTAGTCAAGCGACTTTTGACATAGATACGCGACTTTTGAGTTAGATACGCGACTTTTGAGTTAGTCAAATGACTTTTGACTTAGGTACGCGACTTTTGAGCCAGTGACAGATTCACTTAGCTAGTGACAGATTCACTGAGACAGTGACAGATTCACTGAGACAGTGACAGATTCACTGAGACAGTGACAGATTCACTGAGACAGTGACAGATTCACTGAGACAGTGACAGATTCACTGAGACAGTGACAGATTCACTGAGCCAGCGACAGATTCACTGAGACAGTGACAGATTCACTGAGACAGCGACAGATTCACTGAGACAGCGACAGATTCACTGAGACAGCGACAGATTCACTGAGACTGACAGATTCACTGAGACTGACAGATTCACTGAGACTGACAGATTCACTGAGACTGACAGATTCACTGAGACTGACAGATTCACTGAGACTGACAGATTCACTGAGATAGCGACAGATTCACTGAGACAGCGACAGATTCACTGAGACAGCGACAGATTCACTGAGACAGCGACAGATTCACTGAGCCAGTGACAGATTCACTGAGCCAGTGAGAGATTCACTGAGCCAGTGAGAGATTCACTGAGCCAGTGACAGATTCACTGAGCCAGTGACAGATTCACTGAGACAGTGACAGATTCACTGAGACAGCGACAGATTCACTGAGACAGCGACAGATTCACTGAGACAGCGACAGATTCACTGAGACTGACAGATTCACTGAGACTGACAGATTCACTGAGACTGACAGATTCACTGAGAAAGCGACAGATTCACTGAGACTGACAGATTCACAGAGACTGACAGATTCACAGAGACAGTGACACATTCACTGAGACAGTGACACATTCACTGAGACAGTGACAGATTCACTGAGACTGACAGATTCACTGAGACTGACAGATTCACTGAGACTGACAGATTCACTGAGTCTGACAGATTCACTGAGACTGACAGATTCACTGAGACTGACAGATTCACTGAGACTGACAGATTCACTGAGATAGCGACAGATTCACTGAGACAGCGACAGATTCACTGAGACAGCGACAGATTCACTGAGACAGTGACAGATTCACTGAGCCAGTGACAGATTCACTGAGCCAGTGAGAGATTCACTGAGCCAGTGAGAGATTCACTGAGCCAGTGACAGATTCACTGAGCCAGTGACAGATTCACTGAGCCAGCGACAGATTCACTGAGTCACTGAGCCAGTGACAGATTCACTGAGTCACTGAGCCAGTGACAGATTCACTGAGTCACTGAGCCAGTGACAGATTCACTGAGACAGTGACAGATTCACTGAGACAGTGACAGATTCACTGAGACAGTGACAGATTCACTGAGACAGAAAAGGTTCACTGAGACAGCAAAGGTTCACTGAGCCAGTGACAGATTCACTGGGCCAGTGACTGATTCACTGAGACAGTGACAGATTCACTGAGACAGTGACAGATTCACTGAGCCAGTGACAGATTCACTGAGCCAGTGACAGATTCACTGAGCCAGTGACAGATTCACTGAGACAGTGACAGATTCACTGAGACAGTGACAGATTCACTGAGACAGTGACAGATTCACTGAGACAGTGACAGATTCACTGAGACAGTGACAGATTCACTGAGACAGTAAAGGTTCACTGAGCCAGTGACTGGGTCACTGAGACAGTGACAGATTCACTGAGCCAGTGACAGTCACGCAACTTTTGACATAGATACGCGACTTTTTAGTTCGTAGAGCGACTTTTGAGTTAGTCATGCAACTTTTGACTTAGATACGCGACTTTTGAGTTAGTCAAGCAAATTTTGACTTAGATACGCGACTTTTGAGTTAGTCAAGCGACTTTTGACATAGATACGCGACTTTTGAGTTAGATACGCGACTTTTGAGTTAGTCAAGCGACTTTTGACTTAGATACGCGACTAATGAGTTAGATCGACTTTTGAGTTAGTCACGCGACTTTTGACTTAGATACGCGACTTTTGAGCCAGTGACAGATTCACTTAGCTAGTGACAGATTCACTGAGACAGTGACAGATTCACTGAGACAGCGACAGATTCACTGAGACAGCGACAGATTCACTGAGACAGCGACAGATTCACTGAGACAGTGACAGATTCACTGAGACAGTGACAGATTCACTGAGACAGTGACTGAGTCACTGAGACAGTGACTGACTCACTGAGCCAGTGACAGTCACGCAACTTTTGACATAGATACGCGACTTATGAGTTAGTAGAAAGACTTTTGACTTAGACACGCGACTTTTGACTTAGATACGCGACTTTTGACTTCGATACGCGACTTTTGAGTTAGTCATGCAACTTTTGACTTAGATACGCGACTTTTGAGTTAGTCAAGCAAATTTTGACTTAGATACGCGACTTTTGAGTTAGTCAAGCGACTTTTGACATAGATACGCGACTTTTGAGTTAGTCAAATGACTTTTGACTTACATACGCGACTTTTGAGTTAGATCGACTTTTGAGTTAGTCACGCGACTTTTGACTTAGATACGCGACTTTTGAGCCAGTGACAGATTCACTTAGCTAGTGACAGATTCACTGAGACAGTGACAGATTCACTGAGACAGTGACAGATTCACTGAGACAGTGACAGATTCACTGAGACAGTGACAGATTCACTGAGACAGTGACAGATTCACTGAGACAGTGACTGACTCACTGAGACAGTGACTGACTCACTGAGACAGTGACAGATTCACTGAGACAGTGACAGTCACGCAACTTTTGACATAGATACGCGACTTTTGAGTTAGTAGAAAGACTTTTGACTTACACACGCGACGTTTGACTTAGATACGTGACTTTTGAGTTAGATACGCGACTTTTGACTTAGATACGCGACTTTTGAGTTAGTCACGCAACTTTTGACTTAGATACGCGACTTTTGAGTTAGTCACGCAAATTTTGAGTTAGATACGCGACTTGTGAGTTAGTCAAGCGAATTTTGACTTAGATACGCGACTTGTGAGTTAGATACGCGACTTTTGACTTAGATACGCGACTTTTGACTTAGATACGCGTTTTTTGAGTTAGTCAAGCGACTTTTGACTTAGATACGCGACTTTTGAGTTAGATACGCGACCTTTGAGTTAGATACGCGACTTTTGACTTAGATACGCGACTTTTGAGTTAGTCAAGCGACTTTTGACTTAGATACGCGACTTTTGACTTAGTTACGCGACTTTTGAGTTAGTCAAGCGACTTTTGACTTAGATACGCGACTTTTGAGTTAGTAGAGCGACTTTTGACTTAGACACGCGACTTTTGACCTAGATACGCGACTTTTGACTTAGACACGCGACTTTTGACCTAGATACGCGACTTTTGACTTAGATACGTGACTTTTGACTTAGATACGCTACTTTTGAGTTAGTCACGAACTTTTGACTTAGATACGCGACTTTTGAGCCAGTGGCAGATTCACTGAGACAGTGACAGATTCACTGAGCCAGTGAAAGTCACGCAACTTTTGACATAGATACGCGACTTTTGAGTTTGTAGAGCGACTTTTGAGTTAGACACGCAACTTTTGACTTAGACACGCAACTTTTGACTTAGATACGCGACGTTTGAGTTAGATACGCGACTTTTGAGTTAGATACGCGACTTTTGACTTAGATACGCGACTTTTGAGCCAGTGACAGAGTCACTTAGCTAGTGACAGATTCACTGAGACAGTGACAGATTCACTGAGACTGACAGATTCACTGAGACAGATTCACTGAGACAGTGACAGATTCACTGAGACTGACAGATACACTGTGACTGACAGATACACTGAGACTGACAGATTCACCGAGACTGACAGATTCACCGAGACTGACAGATTCACTGTGACCGACAGATTCACTGAGACAGTGACAGATTCACTGAGACAGTGACAGAGCTACTGAGCCAGTGACAGTAACTTAGCCAGTGACAGAGTCACTGAGCCAGTGACAGATTCACTGAGACAGTGACAGAGCTACTGAGCCAGTGACAGAGTCACTGAGACAGTGAAAGAGGCACTGAGCCAGTGACAGTCACTTAGCCAGTGACAGATTCACTGAGCCAGTGACAGATTCACTGAGACAGTGACAGATTCACTGAGCCAGTGTCAGATTCACTGAGCCAGTGTCAGATTCACTGAGCCAGTGTCAGATTCACTGAGCCAGTGACAGAGTCACTGAGCCAGTGACAGAGCTACTGAGCCAGTGACAGATTCACGGAGCCAGTGACTCAGTGACCCGGTAAGTGAAACAGTGACAGACAGTGACCAGCTCAGAGAGACAGTGACACGGACTGAGACAGTGAGGGAGACAGTGACAGAGCTACTGAGCCAGTGACTCAGTGACCCGGTAAGTGAAACAGTGACAGAGACCAGCCCAGTGAGAGACAGTGACACGGACTCTGAGACAGTGACAGAGCTACTGAGCCAGTGACAGAGGCACTGAGACAGTGGCACTGAGCCACTGACAGAGTCACTTAGCCAGTGACAGAGTCACTGAGCCAGTGACAGATCTAATGAGCCAGTGACAGGGTCACTGAGCGAGTGACAGCGGCACTGAGCCAGTGACAGATTCACGGAGCCAGTGACAGATTGACTGAGCCACTGAGAGAGTCACTGAGACAGTGACAGTGAGCCAGTGACAGTAACTGCGCCAGTGACAGATTATCTGAGACAGTGACAGGGGCACTGAGCCAGTGACAGAGTCACTGAGTGGGTGACAGAGGCACTGAGCTAGTGTCAGAGTCACTGAGCCAGTGACAGATTCACGGAGCCAGTGACTCAGTGACCCGGTAAGTGAAACAGTGACAGACAGTGACCAGCTCAGTGAGACAGTGACACGGACTGAGACAGTGAGGGAGACAGTGACAGAGCTACCGAGCCAGTGACTCAGTGACCCGGTAAGTGAAACAGTGACAGACAGTGACCAGCTCAGTGTGACAGTGACAGGGACTCTGACAGTGACAGAGCTTCGAGCCAGTGACAGAGGCACTGAGCCAGTGACAGTCACTGAGCTAGTGACATTCACGGAGCCAGTGACTCTGTGATCCGGTAAGTGAAACAGTGACAGACAGTGACCAGCTCAGTGAGACTGAGAGAGACAGTGACACGGACTCTGAGACATTGAGGGAGACAGTGACAGAGCTACTGAGCCAGTGACTCAGTGACCCGGTAAGAGAAACAGTGACAGACAGTGAGAGAGACAGTGACCCGGAGTCTGAGACAGCGAGGGATTTAGTGAGACAGTGACAGAGTTACTGAGCCAGGGGTTCTTCCTAGACAAAGACTGAAATCTTAATATAAGTTACCCGTCGGACTAAGGGGTGCTTCCAAGAGAACAGTTGGAATCCTAGATAAGCCGCCCCTCGCATAAAGGGGTGTTCAAATCCTAGATAGGGCGCCTCTCGGATAGAGGTGCCTCCTCCAGAACTGTTCGAATCCTAGATAAGCTGCCCCTCGGATAAAGGCCCAAATCCTAGATATGACGCCTCTCGGATAAAGAGGTGTCTCCTACAGAACTTTGAATCCTAGATAAGTTGCCCCTCGGATAAAGGCCCAAATCCTAGATATGATGCCTCTCGGATAAAGAAACTGTTGGAATCCTAGATAAGATGCCCCTCGGATAAAGGACCAAATCTTAGATATGACGCCTCTCGGATAAAGAAACTGTTGGAATCCTAGATAAGATGCCCCTCGGATAAAGGCCCAAATCTTAGATATGACGCCTCTCGGATAAAGAGGTACTCTTGCAATCCTAGATAAGCTGCCCCTCGGATAAAGGCCCAAATCCTAGATATGACGCCTCTCGGATAAAGAGGTGCTTCCTACAGAACTGTTGGAATCTTAGATAAGCTGCCCCTCGGATAAAGGCCCAAATCCTAGATATGACGCCTCTCGGATAAGGAGGTACTGTTGCAATCCTAGATAAGCTGCCCCTCGGATAAAGGCCCGAATCCTAGATATGACGCCTCTCGGATAAAGAGGTGCTTCCTACAGAACTGTTGGAATCTTAGATAAGTTGCCCCTCGGATAAAGGGGTGTTTGCTAGCGAATCCTAGATATTGCGCCTCTCGGATAAAGAAGTGCTTACTGCAGAACTAGGGCTTGGAGGCATTACAAATCGATGAAGGGTGTAGAGAGCTCAGCCCCTGGGATAAAGGGGAACGTCCCAAACGAATAGAACTACCCTCCATGGTCCAATAAGTAGCCCCTGAGATAAAGGGTCGGGTGCTCAAATCCTACGTTATGTGTTAGCTACATGTAGCCAAACCGGCCCCTGAAATAAAGGGGCCCGTACTCAAAACCCTTGCAATTACGTAAATGTGCCACCTCTCAAAATAGGCAAGGTACCTGGTACATGAAGGGTCCGTCAAAGAAATGCAAGAAAGTTCAACGCTACACAAAGGGTCCACTATTAGATAAACCCGTAGACATGCTCAAGGCCTACTCATTCTACATTAAGGGGCCGAGAAAAATCTCCCGCCATTCCCTATCAAATTATATATATATATAAAGGGGGCGCTATTAGGTATAGCGGCCTTGTATGATAAAGGGCTTGTACACAACGGGTCACTCCCAGACAAGATCACCGTAGAAAATGCGCTGCACTTATATGAGAGCCAGCCCCTGTAGTCAAGGGCTTCTTGTTAGATTTCCAGCTAGATAAAGAGAGCTTCCTAGACAAAGCCCCTTATACATACATACAGCGGCTTTTCTAGATAGAGGGCCCTTGCTAGACAACAGCCCTTCCTAGACAAGGGCCGTTGGTAGACAAAAGCCCATCCTAGATAGGGGCCCTTCGTAGACTACTGCCCTTCACTAGAGAACGGCCAATCCTAGACAATGGCCCTTCATAGACAAAAGCCCATCCTAGATAAGGGCCCTTCCTAGACAATGGCCCTTCGTAGACTACTGCCCTTCCTAGAGAAGGGCCAATCCTAGACAATGGCCCTTCATACACAAAAGCCCATCCTAGATAAGGGCCCTTCCTAGACAATGGCCCTTCGTAGACAACTGCCCTTCCTAGAGAAGGGCCAATCCTAGACAATGGCCCTTCATAGACAAAAGCCCATCCTAGATAAGGGCCCTTCCTAGACAATGGCCCTTTGTAGACAACTGCCCTTCCTAGAGAAGGGCCAATCCTAGACAACAGCCCTTCCTGGACAAAGGCGCATCCTAGACAAAGGCGCATCCTAGACAAGGGCCCTTCCTAGAAAAGGGCGCCCCCTAGACTAAGGGCCCCCCTAGACTAAGGGCCCCCCTAGACTAAGGGCCTCCCTACACTAAGGGCCCCCATAGACCAAGGGCCCCCCTTGACCAAGGGCCCCCCTAGACTAAGGGCCCCCCTAGACTAAGGTCCCCCTCCTAGACAAGTTGCCCGCCCAGACTACTGGGTCCTACCTTTGTCTAAGTCGTACCTAACACATAACCCCACTTTTTGAACGGGGCCTCGCCGATGGTCTAGGAGTGTCGGCCGTGGTCCAAAACGTGTAATTCCAGAGTTTGGTCGCTCTCCGTGCAGCCGTTCCCACTTTTCCGTATCGTGTCAGTACAAGCGGTTCAAGACGGGGCTGTCGTACAGTGGAGTACCCGGACTTGTAGCCTTAGGTTTTACAAGTTTTTCCAAAATGCGAACGGCTGCACGCAACTCGATGAATTTCACAATTGGTACGTTTCTCAACACGGGGAACACGCCTGGACCGGTCCCGAGTCGCTGCGGTCCTCGGTTCGAGTTTTAGAAATTTTCGATCGCTTCTTGCGAAGAAGTGAGAGGAGGTTTAAGAAATCAGACTGTGGAGTCGAGTAGCCCTTGGGGAGGACTACCGGAATCGGTGGTCAGAGTTCGACCCTCTGAAAGTTTAGAAAACTTTCTCCATCTTACGAGAGGTGTGGGCGCACTTTTTGAATGGGGACTCCTCGGAGAGGGTCGCCGATGGTCTAGGAGTGTCGGCCGTGGTCCAAAACGTGTAATTCCGGAGTTTGGTCGCTCTCCGTGCAGCCGTTCCCACTTTTCCGTATCGTGTCAGTACAAGCGGTTCAAGACGGGTCTGTCGTATAGTGGAGTACCCGGACTTGTAGCCTTAGGTTTTACAAGTTTTTCCAAAATGCGAACGGCTGCACGCAACTCGATGAATTTCACAATTGGTACGTTTCTCAACACGGGGAACACGCCTGGACCGGTCCCGAGTCGCTGCGGTCCTCGGTTCGAGTTTTAGAAATTTTCGATCGCTTCTTGCGAAGAAGTGAGAGGAGGTTTAAGAAATCAGACTGTGGAGTCGAGTAGCCCTTGGGGAGGACTACCGGAATCGGTGGTCAGAGTTCGACCCTCTGAAAGTTTAGAAAACTTTCTCCATCTTACGAGAGGTGTGGGCGCACTTTTTGAACGGGGACTCCTCGGAGAGGGTCGCCGATGGTCTAGGAGTGTCGGCCGTGGTCCAAAACGTGTAATTCCGGAGTTTGGTCGCTCTCCGTGCAGCCGTTCCCACTTTTCCGTATCGTGTCAGTACAAGCGGTTCAAGACGGGTCTGTCATATAGTGGAGTACCCGGACTTGTAGCCTTAGGTTTTACAAGCTTTTCCAAAATGCGAACGGCTGCACGGAACTTTCTGAATTTCATAATTGGAACGTTTCTTAACACGGGGAACACGCCTGGACCGGTGCCGAGTCGCTGCGGTCCTCGGTTCGAGTTTTAGAAATTTTTCGCCACCTTTAATCGCTTCTTGCGAAGAAGCCAGGATAGGTTTAAGAAATCCGACTGCAGGGCCGCATGGCCATCCGGGAGGCCTACCAGAATCGGTGGCCCCAGTTCGACCCCCGGCATCGAGTCGAGTGCAATAGCGTTTTATCCCGATATCGCGCGCTACCGCAGGCGCGGGGGGATGTCCCGTGGTGGGTGGGCAGTGGCCGTGGGGCCGAAGCTTCACCTAAAGTTTGGTGGCTCTATCGCAATTACGGCGCCGACGAGAGCGTCCCGCAGTTTTGCCCGACTTTGGAAGCTTCGATCCGGGCAGGGCGTACCGGTTTAAGCAATCTGAGCACATGTGTGGAAAGCGGTCGAGCCGCACTACAACAGTTAGTGGTCCGAATAGGCGGATTTTGCGCCGTTCAGATTTTAGAAAATTTTGGCCATCTTACGAGAGCTTTGGGCGGGCCACCGTCGGCGCGATTTCGGATGCGAAGGCGTTTCTGGAGAGCCCTCGCGAAGCACTACCCAGCTGGGGTGTCCCGGTTCGAAACCCGCGCACCGTTGGGGAGTAAATCGGTTTTTCGTCCCTAGAGGGTGCAGGTGGTGCGTGGGGACTGATTTTGCACCCGCATACGCTTGCACCTCGCCCTACGATGCAGAATCCCGAATTTCGCCGTCGCAGCCCAACTAGGGGCGCCGTTATCGATTTTTAGGACTTTTTTGACTCCTGCGCCCCAACGGCTGCAGATGGGGCCTAAGTGCACGTAAGCATTCTTGCTCGCCTCGCCGAGACGCGTCTTTTGAGTCCTCGCGCGGCGCGCTAGCTCGATTTTGACGAAATCGGCGGTGGCTCAACCGTAAGCGGCGCTCGGAGCAGTTTTAGAACGCGTGGTCGTAGAGCGATGCGGTTTTTTGCCTCGGGAGCGGCGGGACGAGCCCTCTCCAGCGCAGTTTTCGCCGTGCCGCTATCTTAATAGGTAAGGTTCATTTTTACGCACCTGCGTCCCTGTGGGAGATGGACCGACGGGGCCCGGACCGTCGGGTGGGGCACCCCGGATAAGCCCTAATCGAGTACCCACTCGGGGGGTCTGCGGCCCATAGGTTCCGAGATAACGGCACTTTTGTAACGGAGTGCGGGGGAGGGTGTAGGAGGCCGAGAGCGGTGCCGCGCCCCCTGGCGTTTGCCCCGTTCCCGAGATATGGCCGAAAACGTGCCAACACCCGGTGGGGCCCACGGGTGCCCGATCTACGCCCGGCCAAGGACCCAGCCAGACTGACTGACAGCTTCACCAAGTGCAGGTGGAGCCAGGGGAAAACCAGCCAAAGAGCTTTGTTCAAGCTCCAAAGCTGTCACGACCAGAAAGAACTCCCACTTCCCTGTCTAGTCAGATGGCGAAGGATGGCGAAGGATGACTCCACTGCCGCGACCGCTGCCGCGACTGGGGTAACTGCACGTGCCTAATTCACGAAACGCCGACATCACTTCCTGCACCTTGCCTCGCTCTCGCTGTGTTTATACCGCTCTTGCTCATTCGCCGGCATGGCCGCGACTCTGACTACCTTTCACCGCCCTTTCTCCGACTCGACACGTGTGCAAATGTACCGTCCTGCCCAAATTCGCTTAATTAACAGCGAAAACACTGTCACACAGGTGCGTTTCCAACAGTGTCCCCATCTGTCGGACGTCCGTAGCACAACCAGTGCCACACTCCGCCCGCCCGCCCGCCCGCCCGCCTCCCTCACACACACACTCAGCCAGCCGAACGAGCGAGCGACCTACTTGCTGGCTGGCCGCATGGGTGGAGCAGCTTCTGAAGGCTGGCTGGCTGGCTGGCTGGCTGGCTGGCGTGCTGGCGCGCAGTTTGAAAGAGGCATTTGCTCTCTCTCACGTCTTCTTCAAAAGTCGCCAAATCCGCCAAAACTCGCTAGCTATAGCGACTTTTCCAAAAAGCTCCAAATCGTGCATTTCTCGACTCTGGGCGACTCTCCTCGACGCGCGCGCGCAGCAACTTTGGTCATCTCGGCCGGCCGTCGCTCCATCTCCCGTACTTTGCAAATTAATCCACTCACTCCGGAAAAGTCGGACTCGAGCAACACGTAGATATTTCGCGTGGTTACCATGGAGATGTAGCAGTAATCAGATTTTGTTGGAATGTTCACATCTTTCTCAACTCACTTGTGGGTAAGTCGTTCACATCTCTCTCAACTCACTTGTGGGTAACTCGTTCACATCTCTATTTATGTATGTATTTACGGGCAGAAGAAGAAGAAGAAGGAGAAAATAAAGCGGGAGGAGAAGAGGAAAGAGGAGATGTCGAAGGATGATTAAGAAAAAGAGGCAGACACGCTAACCATCACGCTATTGAGGCGGGCAAGTTACCTGACATTTGTCCTCTCAGGACAAGGGAAAACCTCGGAAAAAAACCTTACCCGAATAACTTGCTAAGTGAGATTCAAAGGGCATCCGATATTGACTGCTTCAGTTCTTCACGTGTACTGGGCCTGGTAAGAAATATCTTCTCTTTTGGATAACCAGCAGTCACATGGATGTATATCTGGGGACCCAGAAGCCCTACTGTTTGGAAAATGTTGACTAGTTACATGATCACTATACGTGTTGGTTAATAGTGTTTTTACAGTATTGTGTATGTGGGCAGGAGCGCTGTCTTGCATGAAAACATGTTTTCAGTTTCATGATTCTGTGACACTGCTATTGCAAAGTCATACAATATTTAAAATATCCTGCCCATTTACCGTCACTGCTTTTTGTTTATCCATTTTCCCAAATTTGTTCATCTTGCAAAATGATTTTACAGAGTAGACTCTCTTCTCAATCCATTTAATGTTTGATATTTTGCTAGTACATGTGCATATTGTCTGTGACACTTGTGATAATGCTGAAGGATGCCAGTTTGAACTCGTATAGCTAAAGCCATGGCTCCTACAACTGCCGTCTGTATTCTTATGTTTATAGACACGACACAGTTACCATAGCAACAAGGAAAAGAACCCAACCTTGTAAACAGTTGGGGCACCAATATGAAACCAAACCACTAATATGTCAAGGAGATGCAGCTGTTTCAAAATGAGAAGTTACTTTAGAATAACCTGATATATTTCAGTTTCCATTTCAATATGTCAAACATACCATTTTGATCAAAATGGTTAGAACCATTTTTGAGGTGGGCCCTAATGATCTAGCTGTTGACGAGCCCTTAAACCCTCCTCACTCACTCCATTTTTGAGACCGTTTTAAAAAGAACATTTTTCCATGTAGAGGGTGTTTTCAGATGGGGATGTCTTGTATGTTTGGATGATGCTGAACTAAAATAACAAGTTTGTTTTATCTCTGAGTTATGGTGCTCCACTCTAACCTTTTCTTTTCTTCAGATTGTAGTAAAACACAATACTTCCTCTTCTTACTTCAGGTAATTGCCATAGAAGAGAAAAGGTTGGATGCATTTTGCAATTGGACGTCTTAACTGCAAATTTCAAACTAATTAATATTTTGATAAAGTAACTTTGAGTCAAAATTAGAACTTTTGGACTTCACTAACTTTTACTTACATAGTACAAGGTTTTGGAGAGTTGTCTACATCATCAGCTGCCTGGTTGTGGGTTCAAATCCGGCCCAGACCAATGGTTTTTAAGTGTGCTTAAAAACAACTGCTTCACGTCAATAGATTTAATGGCATGTAATAGAACTCCTGTGGGACAAACCAGCAATGCTGATGTGATCCTGGCAATGACAGCGTTGTTAAACAAAAAAATAGTTTAATTTAAGCTGCGTTGAACTGCTGGAATGATTTGAAGTGTTTGCTCTGGAGTCTTGAGATTTATCAAAAGACCAGTAGAGAGCCTCAAGACCAGAGTGAACACTTCAGATCATTCCATCAGACGAAGGTAGCTGACGATGCAAGCAACGTCTGTGAAACTTATGTATTAGGCAAGTAAAGCTCAGAGTAGTTCATTTCAATTCACTTCACTGTGTGCATCCCCAGCCAGTTTAATTTATTATCATAATTAATATTTGTTTGGCCTGAGCTAAAGGGTTAAAACATAATTTTTACCACTTAAGTACAAATTGGTTCAAATTCTTATACAACAGTATCACAGTTGATTGGTGTGGATGGAAAACAATTCATACTTCTCCTGTTAGTAGCCATTATAAACAAGTTCCTTAACCTGAAAAGTGTTAAAACATATTTATAGTATGTAATTTTGGATTTGACAGAAGTGTTTATGTTCCATAAAGATATGCATGCAGTAACACAACGGACATTCCAGTGACAGTCAAACTCATTTTGTGCATGTGATGTAGGTACTAAAAGTATGATACTTTTAGAAATGGTGCTTTGTCGAAATAATGGTGCATACATACGTATGTACGTACTTTAGTGTTAACACTAACAGTGTTGTTGACGTAGTGTAGTGAAGAAGAGAAGATTGCAGAGTGTTCTAACACACATTCCAGCGTCGCTGAATTGGCTTGCTCTGTAAGTGGTCTACTATCTCGTGTGTAACTTTCACAAAGTGTTCTATTATTATAATTTATTTTCTTACCTGTTATGCAAATTATTCATACAAAAATGTATTTTCCTAGTCCAGTGATACAATGTTGTAGGCTGGGACAACTTTCATGTTGGACAGTCATATTTATAGCTTCAATTAGAAGTTTTGGAGCTAAAACATTTTGCATTTGATAATTATTAAATTAAACAGAAAAGGTGAGTTGATTAATAACACTATACAACACTTATAATTTCCCGGAACATGTTTCGGAGGCTTGACTTTCCTCCATTATTAACTGGACATCGACTGTTTCTTCCTGGTGTGGATGGCGATGTTTTCTCTGAGATCTCCTCTGGTGCTGGTTCAAGGAACTTGCTGAAGATATCCTTCTCAGAATGTCGAAATTGAATACTCTGTTTCTATTTTTTAAAATGAAGATTTGTTCCCATGTGGACAGCTCTTGTTTTCCTGTTACAGATCTTCATTTTGAAAAATGAAAAGTAGAAACAGAGTATTCAATTTTGACATCCCCAAGAATGATATGTTCAGCTAGTTCCTTGAACTAGTACCAGAGGAGACCTGAGAGGAAACATCCCCATCCACACCAGTCGATGTCCACTTGATAATGGAGGAAAGTCAAGCCTTTGAAACATGTTCCAGTAAATTATCAGTAAGTGTTGTGTAGTGTCATTAATCAACTCACCTTTTTGGTTTAATTTGATTATTACAACACTGTTTTCAAACATCCAAGAAAGAAGATTGATAATTATTGTTCAACACATGCTTGTGTGTAGGCTAAATGTGGAAATGTAGAATCAAACTGAAAAATTAAAGGTCATAGCCGGGATTCAACCATGGATCTTCGGCTTTCCGTGCCAATGCTCTAAGCAAATGAGCTACCATGGCAACATGCTGGCATTATACTTCCCAACTTACTTGCATTGTTCCTGATTAAGAAGGCATTCTTAAATTCATTTTGAGTTAACACACTTCAATGAGACAGCAATTTACGGAATGTAAGTGCTTTAAGTCCCGGACTTCCATTAGGTCAATAAATGATAGTTAATTGTTCTTTCATGCAAACCCTGTATAGATTAAAGCCAGAAAGATAGAATGAAGACTGAAAATGCAATGCCATAGCTGGGATGCAAACTACAAGTGAGCTATCATTAAGTTCATATGCACCTAAAAGCATGCAAATACATGTAAATAAAGTGTTTTACTCACTGAACCCATTGCAGATTGTAGTTGTACAGGAAACAAAAAATTTGAAGTAGAGGTGTAGTGAGAATGACAGAATTACCATTTAGGAAATTGACTTTAAAAGTATAGTAAAAGAGAGAAATATTCTTGCTTAAAAGTTTGATATACTGTATTTGCCAGTGTTCAAGAGGCACCCCACCTTTTAAGGCTGTTTTAGAGGAAGTTTCTCACCTTATACATCTACTGCAAAACACTTATAACATATATGCACGTACATCAGACATCTAGGCAATATAAGTAGGAGAAAGTTCTTGCCTTTTAATTGTTGTGCTCAAATCCCAAAGTTCATCTTCTCTTTTCCTTGTGTTAATGGCACATTGATGAAATTTAGCCATTTGTTCTTTGTACTCATCTGTGTTTTCTATGATATTTTGTTTTGATCTGCATACGAAGCTGATACTTTTTGATAAATCTTGAACACTATGATGTTGACTCAGTAAAGCTGGCGATCCCTTTGTAGGTGAATATTGCTTTCCCTTGATGAATGATCATTTTCATAAAAACTGAAATTCCCACTTGTCTGTTCTCTAAAATCCAGATACTGAGCTCTGCTTCACATTTTGGCCATTTAGCAGTTCCACTTCTCGGGTTTAAGTTTACTGTGAGATGCTTTGTTTAAAACATCCTGATTCTGCCAAGTTGTTATTTTTGCTTTCTCTACTGGTAAGTAGGGGAAGTATTGTATTCCACCCAAAAATTTTATGTAGAGATTTCACCGGAAATATATGTTTTGAGACCCCCTGAATAAAAAAAAAGCATTTTTAGAAAAAGGTCCGTGTGTGTGTCTGTAGACAGCATAACTCAAAAACGAAAGCTCGGTTAAAAACTAAACTTGGTATTTAAGTTTAATGTCTTCCAAGGATGCGACACGAAGATTTTGAAGAAAATAGCCCTAACCTAAACTAGCCTTTACTTAGAACATTTTTGAAAATTTTTATTTTCTTGAAAATGTCTCTAACAATTTTGTTTAAAATGCCATATGTTTGAGATATTTTGATGACAATTGAAATGTATATTTTGAATTTTCTGGCTGTAGCCTGTGTAAGTCCTATTTACACTGGATAGCTTTTGAATAACTCGTAAACCGTAAGAGATAGACAAAATCTTACTATACAAAAAAATGTGGATCTTGCTAAAATATACAATATATGTCTAAATAAATTTTTTTGTACAGTGAACCATTTCAAAGATATTCCTTGTTATTTGTATAAGTTTTGGAGAACTTATACTTTTGTCAAATGGAACATCGTTATTTATTATATATTAACAGTACAAAGAGAACAGAATTTGAAAGCTTTACAAGATTTGACTATCACTCAAAGCCTACTGTATTCCCATATTCTTCTTGTACCTACAAGAAAATAAGATAATTTCTGGAAATGTTTATCTCGACTATCACAAAGAAGATATAGGAATAAGAGTTTGTAAGAATGGTTAGTACAAGAGTAGAGAAAGTCATGTGAGTGCAACGCATCACATTTTTTGGCCTTATTTTCGAAGGAAAAAAGTGCATCTTTTACACCAACAAATATGGTATTTTCATCAATAATGGAGGGTCAATTCTGGCAGGTGCCCCAAACATTTGATAGGCTGTTAAGTGGCAGTAGATCAGCTCTTGCTTGACGTGATTGGCTGCAGTAGCCGAGAAGTAGACTTAGGCACACTGTAGCTGTTGCACCAAAGAGTTGCTCTCACAAACATACATTTTAATCACAATCATTAAAGCTATTTTGACCAAATAAAAGAAACAGAAACATTTCATGTTAAGCAGTTTTTGGTATCGACAAATTTTTTCTTCAAAATCTCATTAACAAAATTTTAACTAGAAACCCATATGGCAAAGACATGTGTTATTTAAACAGCAAACTCTTACAGAGCAAGTCAATACAAATACAAACAAGAGAAGATTAAAAAGTGATTTCAGAGTTGTGGTGCAGAGATATTAATGTTTTATTTAAGAGGTTATTGGGTTTACTGAACATGATTTTGAATTTTTTATTTTAGGGCTATTCGTAGCATTCCTTATTCCAACGAAAAAAATGCTGTGAACTTGTGACATTGAGAATTTCAGAACTTCCAGATGGAAATGTTTAGAATCTCATATTACCTCAAAAATGAAATGAAGAAAAGTAATTGTGGGACATGAGAATTTCACAATGTTTAAATGCACTGTGTTGGTGACATTAATAGTACCAATGGTAATGTACAATAAAACTGTTTATGTCATGTCATTTTAAAGCTTAACATGTAGTTTACATAGAAATAGTGGGAAGATAAGACATGAACAAAATACTCACTTGCACAATAAACTAAACAGTTGGATGTATAAACTTAGGCTTTCACAGTCGGTGTCCTGACTATTAGCTAGCTTTTTCTCTTCCAGGCTTGTAGGCCGTGGTCTAGAAGACATTGAAGATACCGATGTTTCACTAAGTACTGTGCTTGGCATCTTCAGGTTAAGACAATCCGTTGTCTGCGCTGGTCAGAGTTCAAATGTGGAAGCAGAGAGAAAGCAATGACTGTTACGATCGTTGGCGCTCTTATATAGTGGGGGTGGACGGGGCATTGTTGCACTGACTAAGGTGGTGATTGGCTCGCATCGGTTGGCGGGGTTTTATTACAGCTGTTGTGTCTGTCTGAAAGGTTATCTAAGACTGGTATCCATGCTTTCTGTACGTGGAGTGCCTCTTCCTTTCGATTGAAGTTGTCTCTGTGTTTGTAGATTTCTTTGGCTGTAGTTAGCTGTAGAGACAGGACTCCAATTTCTTTAAAGTTGACATCATGGCCGATTAATAAGGTGTTCTCTGCCACTGACAATTTTTCCGTTTGTCCAATCTGGTGTGACACTCATGTTCTTTTAATCTGGTGGCCACACTGCGCGTGGTAGTGCCTATGTATACTTTCTTGCAACTGCGGAGAACTTTATATTCACCTGCAGATGTGTGTGGGTGGTGCCATCTTACCCTGAAGATGGCAAGCGCAGTACTTGGCGAACTGTCGGTATCTTCACTGCCTTCTAGACCATGACCTACAAGCCTGAAAGATGAAACTAGCTAAACAGTTGGAAGTGGGAATGGGTGGATGATCTGTATGGAAGACAGTACTCTTGTGTGTTTCCTTTCCCCTTCCCTTGTGCACAGGATGAAGTGAGTGAGTGAGCGAGCAGCTTCACTGTGCACCATGGAGCGATGGGTTGATGGCTCCTGAGCTGGAAATAAATGTTTAAAACTCTACAGCATTTGTGCAATGTTGCCATATTGTACGAGGGGTGTTTGGAAATGATTTACAATGGTGGTGCTTAAAAAGTACCGTTCCATCTATGGGCATGTCCTCTTATAGGACGATGAACTGATGCTGGTACACCACACAGACACTAGATGGCAGTTGTGAAGAGTGTAGTAGAGGAAGCTATGGACAAGATGAAGGTGACTATCATGTACAAAGATGGACTGCATGGTTTTTGTGTAAGGAAGGAAGGAATCAAAAAAGGTGTGAGAAAGGCACGTGCACACTGAGATGTAACATAGGCCAAGAGCTGAAGTCTGTTGTTGACTACTGGAAATGGAGAATGAAGATCCAGAAAGTGGTGACGAATCACCAGAAGCATCTCACAAGAAAGTCTTTGTTCCATAACATGAAAAATGCGCTGCAAGGTAATGAGGAATTACAGGCAGCTGTGTGCACAATATGCCCAAACAGTGGCTCCATGACATAGTAACAAAGTTCTCAGGAAGGTGGCAGCAGTGTATAGATGATGGAGGAGTATATTGAGACATCCCGTGTACACTGAATAATTTTTATTAATAAATAAAGTATAAAAATGTATTACTGTAAATCATTTCTAAATACCCCTCATAATATTAATTTAACTATGTCATTTATGAGCAGTTTACAAAATTAGAGTAGTTTCAGAGACGAAACCTATGTTTTCAAATTTTTATGTGCAAATGTTATAATTGTAATACTTTGGCCTAAATGGTGAGGCATACTCATGATCTACTTATTTTGGACATACAAAGAAATTAATTTAGTATTTGTTTAATTGTTTAAACTTATTTTTCCTAGGAGTTAACTTTAAAGGTATTCAGATATGGTTGTGTAACTTCATGGTAAATGTATTGTTGAACATAGGTGACAATTTGCACTAATTGGACGAACATTTCATGCACTTGGAGCATTTTGAACATTTGAAAGTATAGTGTTTAGAAAAAAGGGACTTGACTCAAATGATTTGTTGCACCAAACACAAAATTCTGTTTAAAGGTGGCTCTGGAGTTTAATATTGAACCTTGGAGTAAAATAAGTAGTGGTTCACAAGTGCTTCTTAATGCCTGAGGAATACTTGAACTGGAAAAGGAAACAGAAAAAGAAAAAGAAAATCTGATGTGAAGCTTACACAAACTTTTTCTACCAAAGAAAAATTTGCATATGTCTATTGTGTTTACATCGAAAGTGATTATTGGATCGTCAGTACACTACAAAAAGGATTCAACATGTACAAACGGCATTCAAATGTTTTTAGTAAAAAGTGTTTGTGAAAGAAATGCAAAGTTTCAAGTATGTCCATTACGAGAAGTTTAGGGAAGATAAGATGAGACCCTTTATTGTCATAAAATGCTCACAGTTCAGTCGAGCAAAAGCTCTGCAAACAGGTGACTTATCATGTTAAAATACACTAATTTACAAAATGCAGTTAAACTTAGGGTTACTAGGACTACAAGTCAAATTGCAATAAAACATTTTCAGACATTCTAACTTGCAACAGGAAATATTTCAGAGACAGATAATGCTACAGCAAACTTTTTATCAGTTAGGATTTCCATGTTATACAAAATTGAGTAAAATTCAAGATAGACATTTTAATCAAAATTGTTATAGCTGTTTATGAGAATATAAAAATAAAAATGTTTGAATGTAAGAGTTAGCATGGGAGTGGGAGATATTGTTGAAAAATCTCTGTGTTGCATCCTTGGAAGATGCTGAATTTAAATACCAAATTTGTACTTATCAGAGTTCATTTTTGAGTTATGTTGTTCATTATGGATGGATGCACACAAGTGGAATTTTTTTAAGATTGTTATTTTTGGGGAAATTTCATAAATAAACTTTTGGATGGAATACAATACTTTCTCTAAGTAAAAATTTAATTTTTGGATATGTTTTTGTGTAAAATTAGAGTTGTAGTGACCCATAAGTTGTAGTAATACCTGCAGGCAGCTGACCTGATTGGGCAGCGTTAGCTCTCGAAGGAGGTTGTGAAAATGCTTAATGTCACAAGGTTGTAATATTGCTTGTTGAAGCCTTCCTCCATTCCTATAAGGGCAGTTGCTTTTGACTTGTCTTACATAGGAAAAATGTTAAGGTGACTTATCAACTGCACAAGTCCACAGAAATTTTCCTGAATTATTTCTGCTGAAAAAATTACTGAGGTTGAAATTTGCATTTCAGGATTTTGTAGTGCAACACTCATTTTGTAAAGTTCTGGTGACTGAACTCGTAGCAAGCGATGTTGTTGCTAGTGCAGGTAGATCTCCCATCCTTTATGAGCCCAGCTTACACTATCCTGAATAAAAAGTCCTCTTGCCCAAGTGGAGCAGGCAGCTTATGTATGTCCATTATACAGAATGTCCCAAAATTAGACCAACACACTTGGGGAGCCTTCAGCCTCGGCTCAGAAATACTCAGCTGTAACCTTAATTCAGAGACTCTGTATCTTAAGTACGCTTAATTTTGTATGAAATTCAACCAAATTTGAGCTGAAACTAGTTATTTCTGACCTATGTTCATATAACTATTTTCATCCTTAACAAAAGGATGTATTTCAAAGCTGAGTGCATATTTTAGTAGTGCACATTATTGGACAATTTCAAAGGACTTTTTGCAATTGATAGGTCACTTTGTATTGATTAGGATTAGATGTTGATACTTGTGGCTGATGAATAAATAACATCACTTGTAGCTCTATTTTTGTACTATATTATTGTAGATTAGAAGATAGGCTCTGTGTAAAATATTGTACAATAACAATAATACTGTATATGGAAATATAAAAGAAATTGTTAATGTTATGCATGTTTGAAGTGTCAGTGTCCCAGGAGTTTGTGAAGTATCCTTCTGTAGTCGCCACTTGTCTCGTCACAGATCGTGTTGGCAAGCTTGGTGCCATTCATGCTGAGGTAACTGTCCTTTATATCTCCTAGGTCCACCTGCAAACAGTATCAAAGATGTAACATTGTGCGTCGCAGGGTGAAGGGAATAAAGGAGCAGCTTCTGAGTTTCTCTCTCTCTCTCTAAGATAAAGTTTTGTTTGTGGAAACGTGAACACTGCTGAACTGATTTTTGATAATTGTTTCACCCTTGAAAAGCCCTGTTCTTCCCAGTAGACATAGCCAGCTTAATTTCAATTTCTAAATGGCTAAAAGACCAAACTGAATATACAAGGTACAAGGACTGTTCAATAAAGAATGATCATAATTTTTTATGGACATAATTTCTTGTGCTAAAATTCAATTTTATGATATTCTGTTAGCTTAATGTGAAACAAACACGCCATAGTAGTTTTATTGTTGGTACTCCTGTCCAGCCAGTAGCATGATAGTGCTGTCTGGGAGTAAAGAGGGGTGAAGAAAGGGAATGGAGGTGAAGCTAGGAAGGCCTTGTTAAACAATCATGATACACTTGCATTTCCTGTACTGTTGGGTTTCTCTTGAGTAATGCATCTGGCAGTCTCCAGCTCCCTCAGCACTGCTATATGAATCTTATTTGTGCACTGGCGGCAGACTGAACCATTCTTACATTTGCCTTTTGTTATAAACATATTATAAATTATAAGTACAGGTCTGATACCTCTTGAATATTTATACAGCCAAAATATTAGAAAATGCTCACATGCCGTCTTCTAGGTGATCAAACATAGGATGTTAATTTGAGGATTGGTTATGTTTACACTATAGCTTGCTTACTTGTGAAAATTAGAACATGTTCTGGAAACATTTTTTCCCAGCCTCAGCTTTCAACTGACTATCAATTAGTAAATTGATGTATTTGTATCATTTCTTATACTATTGATGATGGAGGTCTCTGTAGCAATGATATCAACTGCACTCAGCCTCGTTGGGTCCCTGAGGGGCCAATTGAGGAGTTACTTGATTGAAAAGTAGCAGCCTCTGGTCAAGAAGACTGCATAACTGGCATTGACCATGTCCCACCTGCAGTACTGCACCCCACTCATGATACCATGTGGGGGAAACAGCAGTCGGGTGATTAGGCCTTGGCCTGGATGGGCTGTTAGACCTCAGAATTTACAGAGGAAGTTTTCTGTGATGCTAGAATGATGTTATCTTTTCTGAAATCTTTGGTCTCCCCAAGGATGACATGTGAATTTCTTGTATTGGAGGATTTCTTTTTGGGGTTTTAATGCAGTTGTTACTGATGGTTTTGAGTTTTTGTGTTTGTTGTATAGTGTTAGAACTGACACTAGTTGGGGTATATGTTGTATAGTGTTAGAACTGACACTAGTTGGGGTATATGTTGCATAGTGTTAGAACTGACACTAGTTGGGGTATAGTGTTAGAACTGACACTAGTTGGGGTATAGTGTTAGAACTGACACTAGTTGGGGTATATGTTGTATAGTGTTAGAACTGACACTAGTTGGGGTATAGTGTTAGAACTGACACTAGTTGGGGTATATGTTGTATAGTGTTAGAACTGACACTAGTTGGGGTATATGTTGTATAGTGTTAGAACTGACACTAGTTGGGGTATAGTGTTAGAACTGACACTAGTTGGGGTATATGTTGTATAGTGTTAGAACTGACACTAGTTGGGGTATATGTTGTATAGTGTTAGAACTGACACTAGTTGGGGTATATGTTGTATAGTGTTAGAACTGACACTAGTTGGGGTATATGTTGTATAGTGTTAGAACTGACACTAGTTGGGGTATAGTGTTAGAACTGACACTATTTGGGGTATATGTTGTATAGTGTTAGAACTGACACTAGTTGGGGTATATGTTGTATAGTGTTAGAACTGACACTAGTTGGGGTATATGTTGTATAGTGTTAGGACTGACACTAGTTGGGGTATATGTTGTATAGTGTTAGAACTGACACTAGTTGGGGTATATGTTGTATAGTGTTAGAACTGACACTAGTTGGGGTATATGTTGTATAGTGTTAGAACTGACACTAGTTGGGGTATATGTTGTATAGTGTTAGGACTGACACTAGTTGGGGTATATGTTGTATAGTGTTAGAACTGACACTAGTTGGGGTATATGTTGTATAGTGTTAGAACTGACACTAGTTGGGGTATATGTTGTATAGTGTTAGAACTGACACTATTTGGGGTATATGTTGTATAGTGTTAGAACTGACACTAGTTGGGGTATATGTTGTATAGTGTTAGAACTGACACTAGTTGGGGTATATGTTGTATAGTGTTAGAACTGACACTAGTTGGGGTATATGTTGTATAGTGTTAGGACTGACACTAGTTGGGGTATATGTTGTATAGTGTTAGAACTGACACTAGTTGGGGTATAGTGTTAGAACTGACACTAGTTGGGGTATATGTTGTATAGTGTTAGAACTGACACTAGTTGGGGTATATGTTGTATAGTGTTAGAACTGACACTATTTGGGGTATATGTTGTATAGTGTTAGAACTGACACTATTTGGGGTATATGTATGATATTCTTGTTTGCTGAGAAGTGTGTTAAGTAGCCTGTATATTAAACTGTTGAAGACTGCAAGTTGGTGGGATTTTGGATTGAAGTTATCACTCTCTGTGTGTGGGGGTTTCCTATAAATGCCATAAGTGAATTCCTGGTTCTGTTTGATGTTTTTGAGCCCAAGAAAGGTAAGTAGCCACATTTCTCAGTCTCCATTGTGAACCATGTAGATTTGTTAGGACATCATTGTGAGCTGCAGTGTGCTACTGTTCCCCATTTCCCCTCCAGAGCGCAGAACACACCACCCCCCTCATCATAGGCCTACAGAACTTATAAGCTATAAAACATTACCTGGGGGGGGGGGGATAGGTTAAGAAAATCAGAAATATAATATCCATGATATTTTACATGTGTTCTGTGAAATATGATAGGATTTTTCATGCTATTTGGTTATTGCGGGGACTGATGAAATAACCGTTACAATTGATGCAATCAAGAAAAAAAAATGTGATCTGTTAAATTCACATGACTTTCTCTACTGTTTAGGATTTGTTAGTATACACAGGGTGAGTCAGAATAACATTAAATAATTTGAAGGCGTGATTCAGGGGTTCTATTCAAGTATTTTCTTATAGTGAACGTATGTCCATAAATGTCTTGTTATTGAGCCAGAGGGCATTCAAGTTTTTTAAACCAGTTGGGTTAGATAAATTTGAGGTTACAACACACTAACATGAACTTTTTCTATAATATAATGAAAATAAAGAATAACTTCAAAAAGTGTGACACTATGTAACCATAGTGATGACAATTCCTGTTAAATAGTTCATTATATGTGTATTTTTATCCCTGTGAAAACACTGGCCTTTAAATGCATAAAATATATCCCAATAATGCAATAAGCATGTCACCGTGAGGAGGAATGGGCCATTATATGGGACGGCCGTGGAACAAGACGTTCACTGTATTATGCAGGAGAATGACATTACCCCTATCACATGACTTGAACATGTGTTTACTATTTGACGCATGAACTTATTCTTATTTGCTCGAGATGTGTACATGGACAGGTTCATGTTTGCTCTGTAACCCATATTTTTGCATGCTTAGTTTAACAAACAGGATTGAAATTATTATTTTATTTATGCCAACAAACTTACTGTTGGTGTTTTTAAACACACAAGCCGTGTGTGGGCAAAGTTTAAGAGGTAAGAATGAACTGGTTTGAGAATTTAATGCCATTCTGGCAGTTACAGACGGTCAATGTCTAGAAATTCTTTGAACAAATTTACTAGATGGGTAAATATGTGATTCATCCAAATAATATATATCTTGGAGCAGCAGCACATGAACACATGAAAAATGTTAGCTGGCTGATGCAAATGCACGGCGGCGGCGGCGACATTTCAAGGAAGAAAGCAATAATTTTATATCTCTGTCCCAGTGAACACCAATATACGGCACGGTAACAAATTAACGATCGTAGGGGCCGTGAGGGAGGGGCTCTCACCTAGAGAATAAAACGCATTTTCAAACAACAACAACTAACAAACAAACACATATATACTGTAGAATACACAAAATGTAATAGTAATAGTGTCTCGTAGTTGTACTTGGCAGGGACTGACTGCACACGTGTTCTCCGTAGTCAGTCGATATATCTCTCTGCCTGCCTATACTCTGTGGCCGTGCCTTAGGTTGGCAACTACCCCCTCTCCGCCGCCTCTCGGAAGCAAGGTGCCAAGATGGCTGAACGGCGGTCGGAGCTCGTGTGTGTCTCTCTCTGATTTTGTTTCTAAAAGTGATATTAGCCCTTGGTGTGTGTGATAATTACTAGTGCATTAGTTGAATTAACACCTCAGGTAAATGCGTGTGTGATATTACAGTGCTGCATGCTCTAATTCTCGCGTTTTCGTCACTTTCAGTGAATTGCTTTTTGGCGCCTTTACGAGACATTTTCAGCCGAAATGCAAAACTCGCCACTCAAGGTACGTACAGTGTTTCAATAATTATAATTACATTTCCGTGAAAATTGAGTGTTCTGTGTTAGTTGCTATTAATACATGATATTATTTCAGCCGTAAAAAGTGTGTTACGCATTTCGTAATATTTGTCGACCGCGTGGTATTTCTTTACGCGTATTTTTCAGTATTAACTTGTGTTATTAATAATTCTCTTTATCCAGTGGATGTAATAAGTTGTTTTATGCCACGGATTGCTCGTAATGTGCGTGTTTACGGCCTGGATTAGCTGGATATTAATCCAAAATATATAAATGTTAAAACTGTGCAAATATGGCCGACTTTTACCCCGAGCGTCACGTAACCATTTCAAGATGGCTAGCTAGCTAACGGATTCTTCGTGTTCAAATATTTCAACACGCGTATGTGCATAGTCAGTTATTCGAATACTTGTGTCAAATCTTACTTACTTCACAATATTTATAATATTATAACATTATTCTTTTAATATTAATAATAATTATTGTTACTATTTCTATTACTGTGCTCTTTGTAAAGTGTTCGTTTATTCCAGTGCTGTGCGATCATGTATAAACATTCACATGAGTTTCTCGTCTTATTACGGATATCTGATGTGTTACAATCACATGGCTTTCTCGTGTTAATACTGATACCTGATGGGTTACATTCACATGGCTTTCTCATTTTAATACAGATATCTGATGGGTTACATTCACATGGCTTTCTCATTTTAATACAGATATCTGATGGGTTACATTCACATGGCTTTCTCATTAGAAACTTTACTGAAATTTCTCTGACACCGTTCATCTTACATTTACAATGTTTGACTGTGTAGCATTTGTCTATTTGTATAAACGTGTCACTTATACTTAACTGATACCTTTTCATGTGCTGAGGCTGGTGACGGTGATGGCTGTGGATGTAACTCGCAAAGTTTCTGCCCAGTTTGAACTACTACTGGTGAGTAAAATAATAATTTATCTTTCCTTAACCCATTTGCATTAGCCGTAATGAGTCCAACACACACACCAACAGTCTTAATGTCTGCCGCTGCTGATACTGCTTATGTAATGTGAAGTATTGAAATGTTGTGCGTGTTAACTTCGAGTTTCCTAGCGAGCTCTCCCCATCAGCTGTTGTAACAGAGTTTACTCCTAATACACTCTGACATGTTTTATTCTTGCCTGCCCATGCCAGTTGTATAGCGTATATATATATTCTTGGTTAAACTTTACAGCTAAGAGCCCTCCTACTCTTGGCTACACTTGTTAGCTGAGAACCCACAATCTCAGAGCTACGCTTGGCAGCTTATAACAGTTCAAGTTTGAGTTTGTGTTCTTGTCCAAACCTGTGTGTGAGTGACACATACAAACACAGTGCTGTCGTCACGTGAACTTGTTCCTGCTAAATTTCCATGGTTTAGATGCTACATACCTGTGCCCCCCACACGCTCTGCTAGCTCTGGTTGTGTTGTCGGTATAGTAACAGCACAGCGGAAAGAAGATAAACTGTGAGCTCTGCCGCTACTGACCTGTGGCAACTGACCTAAACTGTGGCGAGGCGAGGCGATGGCAGTCGACTCAGGATATGATTCGCAATGTATGTCTTGTAATTACCTAAGTTCTGAATTTCATTGCGAGCCCTCCCCATCAGCTGTTGTAGCAGAGTTTACTCCTCATACACTCTGACATGTTTTATTCTTGCCTGCCCATGCCAGTTCTATAGCGTATATATATATATATATATATATATATATATATATATATATATATATATTCTTGGTTAAACTTTACAGCTAAGGGCCCTCCTACTCTTGGCTACTCTTGTTAGCTGATATGATTCGCATGTAATGTTATATGTGTCTCTTGTAATTACCTAAGTTCTGAATTTCATTCTAAGTTTGTGCGAGGCTGTTTAGGAGTACAAAATGTGCTCGTGTGGGTGATATATTTTACGAGTGCTTAGATCATGTACACAATATCATATTAGGATGCTGCGTAGATCACAAACAGGATTTACCTGGAAACTTAACACTACGTTACATGAAGTGTCATCAGTAGTGAAATGATGTCATCCAAGGCGGCTCGTAAACTCTCCAACATCTAATTCCACGTTGAGTCGATATTGTTCACTTGCACTAATGTTTAATTTTTCAGCAGTAATTCATGTAAGCCCATTGTTGTGCTCTAATTATTTTACCCATTATTGTGAAATTGCATCTTATTTTATGTGTCAGGGAAACAAGATGTTTCAAAACAGTATTTCTAATATTTGTGCTACGTATTAAATAATGTGAAACCCATTTTCACCATGCATTTGTGAACTAAAGTGAAGCGACTGTGAGCAAACAATTGTAACTCCCAAAGGGCTCACACTTTCTCTTCCATCCGCTATGGTAGTGGCTTGCGTGGAAGATACATTTGTCACCTCCTTCACTTGGTTTGGTTCGCTGGGTTTAAAACTGACATTGTTTATTTGTGCTTGTGAGAGATTAATACACAGTGCTGCACTTTGCGGCTTAGAGCCCTCAATCTCTTGGCAGCTTATGCACACAATGGTTGGCAATATCCCCCCCCCTCTCTCCTCTTTTAGTCAGCACGAATAAGATTAATGGCGCCAGCGAAGCAAGAACAAGTCTCTCCGAGTTTGTTCGTTAAAGTCATAATTAGGCGTCATGTGTGATGATTACCAGTGACTTACTTTAATTAACGCCTGAGTTAAGTGTGCGTGAGATGTCACATGTGTCTTGTGTGGGACTTGGCGGTAAGTTCATTTTTCAGTGAATGCAGGTTTTAAAGCGCTTGCAAGTGAATCTCCCTATGTACGTACAGTGTTTCATTAATTATAATTACATTTCTGTGTTACTTACTATTAAAACATGTTATTATTTCAGCCGTAAAAAGTGTTTTTCGAATTTCGTAATATTTCTGGACCACGTGTTAAGTTCTTTACGCGTATTTTTCAGAGTTAACTTGAGTTATTAATAATTATCTTTATCCGGTGGATGTAATAAGTTGTTTTATGTCACGGATTGCTCGTAATGTGCGTATTTACGTCTGGATTAGTTGGATATTAATCCAAACTTTTGAAATACAAACATGGCCGACTTATTCAAATCGCGTGACGCAGTAAGTTCAAATTTTAACGGTTGCTCGACTCAACCCGCCAAGATGTCTGAGTAACGCTTCCTAGTTCAAACTTCTCGAGGTTTTTCTTTTTGCTACAGCGACTATTATGGGTAATCCTCTTTATCAAGTGAGTTGCGTTTAGAATTCTGTTTAAAATAGTGTAATTTTTCGTCCACACTTTGCCCGTTGAAAGAAATCGTGTTTCCTACATATTCTCTGTGGTGGCGCTGTCACAGATAAAAAGTTTTAAGTTTTCAGAGGTTGGCAACTTCCCCCTCTCCTCTGCCTGTGGAAACCGACAAGGTGTCATGGCCGATAGCCTATAGTTCGTTGCGTTTGTGTGTCTCCGGGTTTGTTCGTGAAACTGTTATAAATGTTTCGTGAGTGTGATAATTACTAGTGAATTAGTTGAATTAACACCTGAGGTGAATGTGTGTGTATTATCCCAGTGCTGCGTGGTCTATTTCTCAAGATTTCGTCAGTTTTAGTGAACGGTAATTTTTGGCGCGCTCCGAGTCGATTTCTCTGAGAATACATTTTTTTTCCAGTGAAGGTACGTAACATGTTTCAATAATTATAATTACATTTCCGTCAAAATTGAGTGTTCTGTGTTAGTTTCTATTAATAAATGTTATTCTTTGAGCCGTAAAAACTTTGCTACGCGTATCGTAATGTTTGGCGACCACGTGATGCTTGTGAACACTTTGCTTTCTGAGTTAACTTGGCTTCTTAATGTAAATGCGAATAATTCTCTTTATCCGGTGGATGTAATAAGTTGTTTTATGTCGCGGATTGCTCGTAATGTGCGTATTTACGGTCTGGATTAGTTGGATATTAATCCAAACTTTTGAAGTGCTGGGAATTACCAACATGGCGGAGGTGACGCCACGCTTTCATTTCAAATTTCAACGGTTCCTGGTTGTTCAACCCGCCAACGTGTCTGAGTAACGCTACCTAGTTCAAACTTGTCGAGGAGGTGAATTTTCACTATTATTCGAATACTTGTCTTTGCTTGTGTCGAATCTTTCTTACTTCACGATATTTATAATATTATATTAATTACTATGCTTATAAAGTGTTGATATATTTATGTAATACACTTGGCAGCATCTTTGACTATTTGCGTATTTGTATCAACTTACTCTTACAACCGATGATTCGTTTTAAGGAGCTGTCTGTACCGGTTGGTTGGTGATTATGACTGCTGCTACTGCTGTAACCTTCTGCTGCTGCCCTTCTGTTTCACCTACCTACTACTGGTGAGTACTTTTTACACAATTATTTAATTTTCAGGTCTTTGGATTCTCACCTCATGTTTGAATTACAACTGCTACGTATTACATTCATACTGTTTTCTCTACTCGGTTTTAGGTAACACATTCACATCGCTTTCTCTACTCACGCTTCAACAATTAAGTGTTACAATTTTCTGTAGGTTTGAAATACAAGTGCTGCGTATTACATTCATACTGTTTTCTCTACTCGGTTTTAGGTAACACATTCACATCGCTTTCTCTTCTCACGCTTCAACAATTAAGTGTTACAATTTTCTGTAGGTTTGAAATACAAGTGCTGCGTGTTACATTCATACTGTTTTCTCTACTCGCTTTTAGGTAACACATTCACATCGCTTTCTCCACTCACGCTTCAACAATTAAGTGTTACAATTTTCTGTAGGTTTGAAATACAAGTGCAGCGTATTACATTCATACTGTTTTCTCTACTCGGTTTTAGGTAACACATTCACATCGCTTTCTCTACTCACGTTTCAAGAATTAAGTGTTACAATTTTCTGTAGGTTTGAAATACAAGTGCTGCGTATTACTGTTTACTATACTAACATTTGTTAAAACACATTCACATGGCTTTCTCTACTCACTCTTCTACAGATAACTCGTACAATTTTCTGTATGTTTGAAACAGATATGCATGTTACATTCACAGTGTTTTCTCTACTCACTTTTAGGTAACACATGTTTTTAGTGTAAATGGTTTCATCATTTTGACATAGATGCACATATACTCCATCCAGCCTTAGATCTGCAGCTTGTATCCCTCTGCGGTTAGCTCGTGTTGTCACTTGCGCCTTAACCAAACCTCACATGGACTCGTGCCATGTGTTTATGTTGCGGCACATGTGTATTTACTTGGCAGGTTTTTATAATGTTGGTGCCATCGTATTGCATTCCAGTAATCTTTTCCTGGGAAATCATACATTTTGAAAACTCTCAGATAATCACCGATATTTGGGGTACTATATTTTATGGTGTGCCTTGGTTTCTGCGTAACGTGTGTTAGTTGTTGACTGCTTGTGTTCACATCAAGTGCGGATCTAAGGGTGGAGCGATTATAGTCGTGTTGCCATGTTCTGTGTTACGACAGGAATGACCTGATTGTGCAAGTGTTTGATCTACTATTATTAGCATGCTATGTTGGTTTAAAATACAGAGTGTGCTCAACTACAAGTCCAGTTGTCGTGCAATAGTGCATCTTGGTCACTAGACTGCAGTAGTGATATAATATAATTGTCTATTGCCCCCGAGTTTGTTAACGAGCTCTCCCAATCTGTACTTTCACACACCTGCTGTGGATTTCTTAAATGTACTTCACCGGTTAAGTTATGCTCTTACATGTCGTTTGCCCATGCCAATTGTATAGCGTTCAACTCGCAGTCACTCGCCTCATATTACTGCCTATGTGATTGCGATGTAAAGAAATAAGTTTACACTTAGTACTTATATAACTTCTGACATTGATTATAACTTTATGCGAGGCTATTTTGCAGAACAAAATGTGCTCGTCTGATATCATTACATAGACACTTGAGCATCAGCAGTCGCAGCTGTTACAATGTCCATCATCACCACTTTTGTATTGGCTCCTCCTCATTATTATTATTATTATTATTATAATTATTCAAAAGTATGTGTTGATGTGTAGTAGTAGTTGCTTTATTATTTTTAGTAAACAAGCTCTTGGCAAACATGTGCTCAGAGACGTGATGTAATGTAGAACAGGGGATGATGGCATCGAGCTTCGTTGAGAGTCAGTCAGTCAGTCAGTGCTGGACTCGCTCGCTCGCTACTTGAATCCAGCTATTTTGGTCTACGATACTTTAGATAGGCCTAGCTATTTGACCGATACATTTCTATTTGCACCATGAAAATCTACTGTTATAGCCACTCTCAGTATGCACATGTGTTAATCGCGATACAAGATTTTTAAATGCTGTTGTTGTGTGTTCGTTCCCCAAGTGACACGTTCCTTTCATGTTGAGACAAATCACCAAAGTGCTATTGTAGATATCAACTTTAATACACGAGGAGGAGGAGGAGGGGTAAATTGTATGAGTATACCAAGACTTTAAGTTAAATCAAGTAATATCCTTGAAGGTTATAAATAAAGCAGTTGAGACATGTTTAGTAGCGTGGCAGAGGGAGACAGTAAGCGGCGCATAGTTGTGAGTAGGAGGTCTCTCATTCAGTACATGTTTGCCGATGATGCTGCCTGGTGACATTTAAAAGGAGGACAAGGCTTGTTTACTAATGCATCATTGTGATGCATGTATATAGATGGAGCAGCAGCAGCAGACAACCTCAGTCGTCGGGTGTCGACAGACATCAGCAGTAAGGGATGACGACGACCCAAGTTGTCTCTCTCTCTCCATGTAAAAGTGTTGGTGACTGACTGCTACGTGTACCTCGGAAGTTCTTTAGGAAGGGCGACGATTGATCTGCACATTATTGTCATCACACATTTATTTACTGTAACACAAACACAAGCTGTTGATGCTGCAGCACCACACTCTTTACTATATGCATATATTTATTAACAACCAACAACCTTGAACCAAAAATGTACACTTTGATTTGAAATGTTAGCACTGTGTAGTGACGGGTAAGTACATACATTTATAATCTGTGTCTCTTTCATCATCATCCTGTTGTAAACATCTGGGCGGGCGGGAAGAGGAAAGACAGAAATCTGTTTAGCTGTTGATGGGTTTAGACAAGTTAACGGGCGTTTCCTTTTATTTGCATACTACTACTACTAGGATAACAGTACTGTATAACGTGACCAAGGCGAGTGCAGGCAAGCAGCGAGCAGTGTGATTTACTAACGTAGTGCTAGTGACGGAACCTCGGTGTGTGTGTGTGTGTGTGTTAGTTATTTATAATGTTAAGTTTGGTGACAAAGTGATCAAAAGGGAACAGAATAGCTATTACAAATGCTAGTGAAGGTGCTGTCTGTCGCTTCTACTGCCTGCGGTGAGAAGACAACGATATGCAAAGATTAGGAAAGAGGACCGACCCACCGACCGGCTTGAAGAAAGTTGGCTTCATGCTGATCATCATCTGGACTTGAAGAAGCCTATCATTTAATAAAAGAAATGTTGGCGACAATAATGTGGACTATGTCAACACTAAAGACTTACACACATGATGCTACTGGAGCAAGCAGTAACAGTAAACCTCTGTTCAGAAGGTGAAAGATATTCAAGAAACATATTGGAAAGGAGATGCGCTTATGGGAGTGGACTGCAGTGACGAGTGAGTCTGGAGAAGAAATGGCCAGAGCGACACGGCGAGTGAGTCAGAATGATGCAAGTTTCCCACGTGTTACTGTTTGTGAATACATGTGATTTTTTATGGTGTGGATTTACTTATAATTCAGTGATACGTAGAAAATGTCAACATTGTTCAGTGACCACACCGAGCGACACAGCTAGTGAGTCAGAATGATGCATGTTTCCCACGTGTTAGTGTTTGTGAATATATGTGATTTTTTTATGGTGTGAATATACTTATAATTCAGTGATACGTAGAAAATGTCAACATTGTTCAGTCAGCAGACCGAGCGACACAGCTAGTGAGTCAGAATGATGCATGTTTCCCACGTGTTAGTGTTTGTGAATATATGTGATTTTTTTATGGTGTGAATATACTTATAATTCAGTGACACGTAGAAAATGTCAACATTGTTCAGTCAGCAGACCGAGCGACACGGCTAGTGAGTCAGAATGATGCATGTTTCCCACGTGTTAGTGTTTGTGAATATATGTGATTTTTTTATGGTGTGGATATACTTATAATACAGTGTTACACACGTAGAAAATGTCAACTTGGTTCAACCGCACTGTACAGGAGGACGCGTACAGGAGTGCACTGGCCTTGGTCGGCGGGTTGCAAGTACTTTTCTGATCACTAATTTCCCACGCTCAGGTGTGCAAATGTTTGGATTCTTGTATACGTTAAGTAAATATCCCCACACATGTGTTTGGGGCTGGCTCGTGAGTTCTGAAAGGAATACATATATGCATAATACTACCTTATACAAATTAGGCACAAGACAGGTGAAATTATACACACTATTGAGCTGCATTTTACTTAACAATTACTAAAGGACACTGCCATTATACGTATGATATTTTTTGCATTCCTGTATCAGACAGCTCTCTCTCGCAAGGAGGTCTGAATGTTATTGTTTATAGTGTGGAGTTGCTTCTGATATGTGACACTGTAGTGTTGCAAAACTGACGTAGGTCTCACACGTCAGCTCCGCCCGCTGCCTTGTTGTTTACAGCAGGATTGAACTAGCCTGGTTTTAATATTTGTGTAAATGGTTCAATGTTCATCTAGAGATTAGAGGAGATATAAACCATGCATCGGCTTGTATCACACCGCTACGCGTAGGTATAATATGCATTTTACACCACTAAGAGGATATATTTACTTGAAGCGCTACTACTTAGGTCATCTCTGTCCAGCAGCGGCAGCTAGTGGGGCGGGCCAAGTTGGTTTTATATCTGCAGGTTCGGGATCACAGTTAACTGCCAACAGCACTTTGTTTAACCCTGCTGTTCTGTTCAGTATTACTTGACAAATGTGACCGACCGACGTGTCACCTAATGATCTGCCATGGTGTCGCAACATAGCCTACAGTTGTCGACAAGTGCTATTTCTTTCCCAGAGTAGTAACCCCTCATTATTGATAGAATGGGATATATTGTTCTTGTCACATGTTCAGCACACTACATTTATGTGGTACGTTGACCGGGATCTGCGCGTGCACTTGGATGTTATTTTCATCACGTCTTGGATAGCAAGTTAAGGATATTTCTACATTCTGCCGCGGTGTGCTCTACTTACCTTCTGCCACGGTGCTTTCGTGCTGAATAATGCACGTGCAGGCTTGTTACAGATTCACTTGACTGCGTGTTCTTACACTTTAACTATACTTGGTACACTTAGTTGATGCTGCTTTTGCAAACATTAAGTGACATTTCAGACCTTAGTAACAGTATCTCTACAAGGGACTACAGGGCGCGCTGTGCCTTTGTTTACGTCTCCTCTAATCTCTTGATGAACAGAGTATACATACATTTAGTCACATTGCTTGATAACTCATTACTATTTGTATAAATGGTTCCCCACGATGCAAAACTTGTTAATTTTCACTTGTGTCCCGTAATGCAATGTTAGCATATTGGTGAAATAATTTCTTAATCTTTGATAAAAAGACATGTTAAACTTAAAAGACACTATTCTTTTCATTTCAATTTCAAAATGGGAAACTTAATATCTACTTACTCAGCTGTTATTCACGTTATGAAAAAAATTACTTCATGTTATTCCTAAGTATTGAAAATTGCATCGTGTGGAGCATTTTAAAGAGCAAATAGTGCTGAGAATAAAAACATGGATTATTCGAAAATGGAAATGTATGGACATGGCCACGTGATGACATAGTTAAAAAGGCCCTAAGGCTATAACGAGCAGCACAAGATTGATGCTATTTGATAAAACAAAGATCCATATCTGATATTTTTACACAGATGCGTATCCTAGGAAAGTGAGCATTTAATGACAACTAAATGAGACTGCAGTTAGAACGTCTCTTAACCGAAACATGGGGGGGGGGGGGCGAGGAGGTTCATTTCCATGTATTCTATAATCGCAGTACAATTTAACTGTTTCCTAGATTTCAAACATACGTCACAAATTGCGTTTATTTTTAACACGACCAGATGCATTGTTTTTTTCAGTTGCTCGTTTCAGATTACAGGGGTTCTATTGTAACACCAAATCTTTTCACTAAGAAAAAAACCATTTAAAACAAAAGTAAATTTTGAGGGCTAGGCAACGAAGGAAGCTAACATTTGATACCAAACTTACAGGGACCTTTCTTGTAACACCAAATACAAAAAAACTAAAATCTTTCAAAGCCAAAGTACAAGAGCAATTGCAAGATGGTAATCTTTCAAAATTTAGAATTTTTTTTCAAAATGACTTCACCGATGGTTTTAAATGGCCATGTGCTAGGGTGTATTTCAGCTTCATCGCACTCAAAGCAAGGTAAGTGTGTTTCCGACTCAATCTGTTGAGTTTGGATTACGTGGTTTGCTGTGACAACTTAGCCGAGCAACGTCTTCTTCTACACAGGTACGTAAATTGTTTCCATAATTATTATTACACTCACCTCTATATTAAATGTTCTCTGTTGGTTTTTGAGTGTTGTTTCATCACGACAAAGCCCACAATTACTAGATGGTTTTTTTTTTTTAAACGTGTCTGCAATAATAGCGAATACCAGAGTGAAATGTGCATTACATATTAGTGTTATATCTCGTACAGTGAATGCCGTTTCTGGCTTGCAAGTGTGTGTCCAAGTGACGTTGAATAGGCTGGACTCTGCCTTTCTGTGTCTCCGAGCTTGTGAAACTTATATTTATGTAACGTGTGTGATGATAGCAAGTGAATTAGTTTCATGAACACCAGAGTTAAACGTGTGATTTACTAACGTAGTGCTAGTGACGGAACCTCGGTGTGTGTGTTAGTTATTTATAATGTTAAGTTTGGTGACAAAGTGATCAAAAGGGAACAGAATAGCTATTACAAATACTAGTGAAGGTGCTGTCTGTCGCTTCTACTGCCTGCGGTGAGAAGACAACCATATGCAAGATTAGGAAAGAGGACCGACCCACCGACCGGCTTGAAGAAAGTTGGCTTCATGCCGATCATCATCTGGACTTGAAGAAGCCTATCATTTAATAAAAGAAATGTTGGCGACAATAATGTGGACTATGTCAACACTAAAGACTTACACACATGATGCTACTGGAGCAAGCAGTAACAGTAATCCTCTGTTCAGAAGGTGAAAGATATTCAAGAAACCTATTGGAAAAGAGATGCGCTTATTGGAGTGGACCACAGTGACGAGTGAGTCTGGAGAAGAAATGGCCAGAGCGACACGGCGAGTGAGTCAGAATGATGCAAGTTTCCCACGTGTTACTGTTTGTGAATACATGTGATTTTTTATGGTGTGGATTTACTTATAATTCAGTGATACGTAGAAAATGTCAACATTGTTCAGTGACCACACCGAGCGACACAGCTAGTGAGTCAGAATGATGCAAGTTTCCCACGTGTTAAGTGTCTATCGTTTTTTATAGTTAAAGTGTTTGTGAATACACGTGATTTTTTATGGTGTGGATATAGATATAATACTCTGATACGGAGCAAATGTGAACATTGTTGAGTGACCAGACACAGCGAGTGAGTCAGAATGATGCAAGTTTCCCACGTGTTAAGTGTCTATCGTTTTTTATAGTTAAAGTGTTTGTGAATACACGTGATTTTTTATGGTGTGGATATACTACTTTGTGATTTGTCACTTATGTTTGCGAGTGAGTGATGTTTGATTGCATGTCAAGTGAGTGAAGTGTTATTTATACTGAGGTGGACAAGTGTTAGGGCTGCTGCTGCTGCGACAGATATCTTCTACACTCAGAAATTAGTCCAATTTACTAAACCACCCCGAGAAAATCTAGTAATTTCTGGTTTTGTTGTGATGAAACCATACTGCCATATTTCACAAAAATGCAAGATAATCTAGTGATTTTTGGTTTTACGTGGATACAATTAGTAAATCTATCACACAAGACTAGGAAATATACACATTTGTGTGTGTGTGTTTTGTCATATACACACAACACTAGGAAATATACACAACATTGTAGGTAGTTTTCACACAGTGATACTAGCACTGCGTGTTTATACCAGCTGTGTCACTCACATTCATATGAATTTTTTAGCATTTGCGCATATTGAAAATGCATGCCACGATGCAATTTTCCGCCAATCAGTTTGAAAATTTGCATGCTAATTTTAAAAACCTAAGTAACCACACCTGTCATAATTTCTCTTTATCATAAAAAGTTTTTGAGTTACAATTTCTTAATAGGACATTTCAACCTAAGATAGAAGAGAATAGTCATCAAAATGTTCCGTAAGAAATCTAGCAATCTGGCACTTAAGTCCAGGTGAAGCGAAAGTCAAAATTTGAACATTTAGTTAATATTTCCAAATCTGGTTAATTTTACAAAATTTGGTTAATTTTACAAAAGCTAGAGTTCTGGCCTTTTGTCATCGTGAAAACTTACTTAAAATTTGGTTAATTTTTTACAATTTGGTTAGTTTTAAAAACATTGGTTAATTTTTTTAAAATTGGTTAATTTTAATAAACTTGGTTAGTGTTTTCAAACTTGGTTAGTGTTTTCAAACTTGGTTAGTATTTTCAAACTTGATTAGTGTTTTCAAACTTGATTAGTGTTTTCAAACTTGGTTAGTGTTTTCAAATTTGGTTAATTTTTTAAAATTTGGTTAATATTTTGAAAATTTGGTTAATTCTTTTTCAATTTGGTTAATGTTTTTAAAGTGTGGGTAATTTTTCTTTTAAAACTTGGTTTACGTTTTCAAATTTGGTTAGTTTTTTAAAAATTTGGTTAATTTTTAAAATATTTGTTTTGGTTGTTTAATTTTTTACAATTTGGTTACATTTTTAAAATTTGGTTACTTTTTTATGATTTGGTTACTTTTTTAAGATTTGGTTACTTTTTTAAAATTTTTTAATTTTGGTTAACTTTTTCTTATTTGGTTACTTAAAATTCGATTAATGTTTTATAATTTGGTAAATTTATTTAAAATTTGGTTACTTTTTTAAAATTTGTTAAATCTTTTTAAGATTTGGTTACTTTTTTAAAATTTGGTTATGATTTTTAAAACTTGGTTAATATTTTTAAAATTCGGTTAATAAATTTTAAAATTTGCTTAATATTTTTAAAATGTGGTTAATATTTTAAAAATTTGGTTAATTTTTGTTTTAAAATTTGGTTAATTTTTGAAATTATGGCTAATTTTTAAAATTTTTTTAATTCTGGTTAATTTTTTACAATTTGGTTACATTTTAAAATTTGGTTACTTTTTAAAATTTTTTTATTTTGGTTAACTTTTTATCATTTGGTTACTTTCTTAAAATTTGGTTAATGTTTTCAAATTTGGTTAATCTTTTAAAAATGTGCTTAATTTTTAAAAATTTTGTTAATTTTTCTTTCAAAATTTTGTTAATTTTTCTTTCAAAATTTGGTTAAGTTTTCTTTTAAAATTTGGTTAATATTTTCAAATTTGGTGAATTTTTTAAAAATTTTGTTACTCTTTTAAACTTTGGTTATTTTTTTAAAATTCGGTTAATTTTTTAAAATTGGGTTACTTTTTTAAAATTAAGTGAATTTTTCTTTTATAATTTGGCTAATTTTAAAATATTTGGTTAATTTTTTACAAACTTTGTTAATTTTTTTAAAATTTGGTTAGTTTTCAAATTTGGTTACTTTTTTAAAAATTTGGTTAATTTTTTAAGATTTGGTTACTTTTTTAAAATTTTTTAATTTTGGTTAACTTTTTATTATTTGGTTACTTTCTTAAAATTTGGTTAATGATTTAAAATTTGGTAAATTTATTTAAAATTTGGTTACTTTTTTAAAATTTGTTAATTCTTTTTAAAATTTGGTTACTTTTTTAAAATGTGGTTATGATTTTTGAAATTTGGTTAATATTTTTAAAATTCGGTTAATATTTTTAATATTTGGTTAATTTTTCTTTTAAAATTTGGTTAATTTTTGAAATTATGGCTACTTTTTTAAAAATTTTTTAATTCTGGTTAATTTTTTACAATTTGGTTACATTTTTCAAATTTGGTTACTTTTATTATTTTTTAGTTTTGGTTAACTTTTTACAATTTGGTTACTTTTTTAAAATTTGGTTACTGTTTTAAAATTTGGTTAATATTTTCAAATTTGGTGAATTTTTTAAAAATTTGGTTACTCTTTTAAACTTTGGTTATTTTTTTTAAAATTCGGTTAATTTTTTAAAATTGGGTTACTTTTTTAAAATTAAGTGAATTTTTCTTTTAAAATTTGGTTAATTTTAAAATATTTGGTTAATTTTTTACAAACTTTGTTAATTTTTTTAAAATTTGGTTAATTTTTCTTTGAAAGTTTGGTTAATTTTTAAAATATTTCTTTTGGTTCTTTAATTTTTTACACTTTGGTTACATTTTTAAGATTTGGTTACTTTTTTAAGATTTGGTTACTTTTTAAAAATTTTTTAATTTTGGTTAACTTTTTATAATTTGGTTACTTTCTTAAAATTTGGTTAATGTTTTCAAATTTGGTTAATGTTTTCGAATTTGGTTACTTTTTGGAAAGTGTGGTTAATGTTTTAACATTTGGTAAATTTATTAAAAATTTGGTTTGTGTTTTCAAATTTGGTTACTTTTTTATACCTGGTTAATTTTTCAAAAATTTGGTTAATTTTTCTTTTAGAATTTGGAGGTTTTTAAAATAAAATTTGTGAAAAACGCAGCTTATCAGATTTTTAGTTGCATTCTTTAGAAACGAGTTAATTTTGTTCTTTCTGAAAAATTGCATCGTGTGCTGGCTGCATTTTACCTAAACGCATTATTTTAAACTCTTAAACATTTACAAATAAAAACTGCTGTAGATTTTGCCTTCTTCAAATTCATAGTACTGTTTTAGAAGTAAGTACAACAAGATAAATGAATGGTTGTTAAAATTACATACTTGACGTTAGATTTATAGTTTAGAAAATAGATATCTTAGTTGTGCATTCTGTTAATTTATCAAACAACAACAAAACAAGAAATCACTAAGATTTCGGAGAGACAGCATTTAAAAAAGAGTGGTTAGCTAGCGGGTTTAGCGCTGCTGGCTGCGTGTTGGAATTTTATTGGCTTGTGTGTGCATGTTATTCAAATTGCAGCAGCTATTGAGAATTGAATAAAAAGTGTGTAAAAAGAAAAGTGTATAATTTAATTTATACCCAAATAACCCTATCCTGGACGACGCACAGACTAGAGCTAGCCAGACTACAACTACCCACAGACTAGAACTACTCTCGGACTAGAACTACTCCTACTCTCACACACACACTCTCTCTCACAGACTAGACACGTGTCTTTGACACGAGACTGATGTCTTAGTCACGCGAATCTTGACTTAGTCACGCAAATCTTGACTTAGTCACGCAAATCTTGACTTAGTCACGCGACACTTGACTTAGACACGCAAATCTTGACTTAGAGACGCAAATCTTGACTTAGTCACGCAAATCTTGACTTAGTCACGCATATCTTGACTTAGTCACGCAAATCTTGACTTAGTCACGCAAATCTTGACTTAGTCACGCAAATCTTGACTTAGTCACGCAAATCTTGACTTAGTCACGCAAATCTTGACTTAGTCACGCAAATCTTGACTTAGTCACGCAAATCTTGACTTAGACACGCAAATCTTCACTTAGATACGCAAATCTTGACTTAGTCACGCAAATCTTGACTTAGTCACGCGATACTTGACTTAGACACGCAAATCTTGACTTAGACACGCAAATCTTGACTTAGTCACGCAAATCTTGACTTAGATACGCGACTTTTGAGTTAATCATGCAACTTTTGACTTAGATACGCGACTTTTGACTTAGATATGCGACTTTTGACTTAGATACGCGACTTTTGAGTTAGTCACGCGACTTTTGAGTTAGTCACGCAACTTTTGACTTAGATATGCGACTTTTGACTTAGATACGCGACTTTTGAGTTAGATACGCGACTTTTGACTTAGATACGCGACTTTTGACTTAGATACGCGACTTTTGAGTTAGTCAAGCAAATTTTGACTTAGATACGCGACTTTTGAGTTAGTCAAGCGACTTTTGACTTAGATACGCGACTTTTGAGTTAGATACGCGACTTTTGAGTTAGTCAAGCGACTTTTGAGTTAGTCAAGCGACTTTTGACTTAAATACGCGACTTTTGACATAGATACGCGAGTTTTGAGTTAGTAGAGCGACTTTTGAGTTAGTCACGCGACTTTTTAGTTAGTCACGCGACTTTTGACTTAGATACGCGACTTTTGAGCCAGTGACAGAGTCACTTAGCCAGTGACAGATTCACTGAGACAGTGACAGATTCACTGAGACAGTGACAGATTCACTGAGACGGTGACAGATTCACTGAGACTGACCGATTCACTGAGACTGACAGATTCACTGAGACAGTGACAGATTCACTGAGCCAGTGACAGATTCACTGAGCCAGTGACAGATTCACTGAGCCAGTGACAGATTCACTGAGACAGTCACAGATTCACTGAGACAGTGACAGATTCACTGAGACAGTGACAGATTCACTGAGACAGTGACAGATTCACTGAGACAGCGACAGATTCACTGAGTCACTGAGACAGTGACTGAGTCACTCAGCCAGTGACAGTCACGCAACTTTTGACATAGATACGCGACTTTTGAGTTAGTAGAAAGACTTTTGACTTAGACACGCGACTTTTGACTTAGGTACGCGACTTTTGACTTAGATACGCAACTTTTGAGTTAGATACGCGACTTTTGAGTTAGATACGCGACTTTTGACTTAGATACGCGACTTTTGAGTAAGTCACGCAACTTTTGACTTAGATACGCGACTTTTGAGATAGTCAAGCGACTTTTGACTTAGATACGCGACTTTTGAGTTAGTCACGCGACTTTTGACTTAGATACGCGACTTTTGAGTTAGTAGAGCGACTTTTGACTTAGATACGCGACTTTTGAGTTAGTAGAGCGACTTTTGACTTAGACACGCGACTTTTGACTTAGATACGCGACTTTTGACTTAGATACGTGACTTTTGACTTAGATACGCGACTTTTGAGTTAGTCACGATACGCGACTTTTGAGTTAGTCACGCAACTTTTGACTTAGATACGCGACTTTTGAGCCAGTGACATATTCACTGACAGTGACAGATTCACTGAGACAGTGACAGATTCACTGAGACAGTGACAGATTCACTGAGACAGTGACAGATTAACTGAGACAGTGACAGATTCACTGAGCCAGTGACAGATTCACTGTGTCACTGAGCCAGTGACAGATTCACTGAGCCAGTGACAGATTCACTGAGCCAGTGACAGATTCACTGAGACAGTGACAGATTTACTGAGACAGTCACAGATTCACTGAGACAGTGACAGATTCACTGAGACAGTGACAGATTCACTGAGACAGTGACAGATTCACTGAGACAGCGACAGATTCACTGAGACAGCGACAGATTCACTGAGTCACTGAGACAGTGACTGAGTCACTCAGCCAGTGACAGTCACGCAACTTTTGACATAGATACGCGACTTTTGAGTTAGTAGAAAGACTTTTGACTTAGACACGCGACTTTTGACTTAGGTACGCGACTTTTGACTTAGATACGCAACTTTTGAGTTAGATACGCGACTTTTGAGTTAGATACGCGACTTTTGACTTAGATACGCGACTTTTGAGTAAGTCACGCAACTTTTGACTTAGATACGCGACTTTTGAGATAGTCAAGCGACTTTTGACTTAGATACGCGACTTTTGAGTTAGTCACGCGACTTTTGACTTAGATACGCGACTTTTGAGTTAGTAGAGCGACTTTTGACTTAGATACGCGACTTTTGAGTTAGTAGAGCGACTTTTGACTTAGACACGCGACTTTTGACTTAGATACGCGACTTTTGACTTAGATACGTGACTTTTGACTTAGATACGCGACTTTTGAGTTAGTCACGATACGCGACTTTTGAGTTAGTCACGCAACTTTTGACTTAGATACGCGACTTTTGAGCCAGTGACATATTCACTGACAGTGACAGATTCACTGAGACAGTGACAGATTCACTGAGACAGTGACAGATTCACTGAGACAGTGACAGATTAACTGAGACAGTGACAGATTCACTGAGCCAGTGACAGATTCACTGTGTCACTGAGCCAGTGACAGATTCACTGAGCCAGTGACAGATTCACTGAGCCAGTGACAGATTCACTGAGACAGTGACAGATTCACTGAGACAGTGACAGATTTACTGAGACAGTGACAGATTCACTGAGACAGTGACAGATTCACTGAGCCAGTGACTGAGTCACTGAGCGAGTGACAGATTCACTGAGCGAGTGACAGATTCACTGAGCCAGTGACTGAGTCACTGAGCCAGTGACTGAGTCACTGAGCCAGTGACAGATTCCCTGAGACAGTGACTGAGTCACTGAGACAGTGAGAGATTCACTGAGCCAGTGACAGTCACGCAACTTTTGACATAGATACGCGACTTTTGAGTTAGTAGAAAGACTTTTGACTTAGACACGCGACTTTTGACTTAGATACGTGACTTTTGAGTTAGATACGCGACTTTTGAGTTTGAGTTAGTCAAGCGACTTTTGACTTAGATATGCGACTTTTGACTTAGATACGCGACTTTTGAGTCAGTCAAGCGACTTTTGACTTATATACGCGACTTTGACTTAGTTACGCGACTTTTGAGTTAGTCACGCAACTTTTGACTTAGATATGCGACTTTTGAGTTAGTAGATCGACTTTTCAGTTATTCACGCGACTTTTGACTTAGATACGCGACTTTTGAGCCAGTGACAGTCACTTAGCTAGTGACAGATTCACTGAGACAGTGACAGATTCACTGAGACAGTGACAGATTCACTGAGCCAGTGACAGATTCACTGAGACAGCGACAGATTCACTGAGACAGTGACAGATTCACTGAGCCAGTGACAGATTCACTGAGCCAGTGACAGATTCACTGAGCCAGTGACTGAGTCACTGAGCCAGTGACTGAGTCACTGAGCCAGTGACAGTCACGCTACTTTTGACATAGATACGCGACTTTTGAGTTAGTAGAGCGACTTTTGACTTAGATACGCGACTTTTGACTTAGATACCTGACTTTTGAGTTAGATACGCGACTTTTGACTTCGATAGGCGACTTTTGAGTTAGTCATGCAACTTTTGACTTAGATACGCGACTTTTGAGTTAGTCAAGCAAATTTTGACTTAGATACGCGACTTTTGAGTTAGTCAAGCGACTTTTGACTTAGATACGCGACTTTTGAGTTAGATACGCGACTTTTGAGTTAGTCAAGCGACTTTTGACTTAGATACGCGACTTTAGAGTTAGTAGATCGACTTTTGAGTTAGTCACGCGACTTTTGACTTAGATACGCAACTTTTGAGCCAGTGACAGAGTCACTTAGCTAGTGACAGATTCACTGAGCCAGTGACAGATTCACTGAGACAGTGACAGATTCACTGAGACAGTGACAGATTCACTGAGACAGTGACAGATTCACTGAGACAGCGACAGATTCACTGAGACAGCGACAGATTCACTGAGACAGTAAAGGTTCACTGAGCCAGTGACTGGGTCACTGAGACAGTGACAGATTCACTGAGACAGTAACAGATTCAGTGAGACAGTGACAGATTCACTGAGACAGCGACAGATTCACTGAGACAGTAAAGGTTCACTGAGCCAGTGACTGGGTCACTGAGACAGTGACAGATTCACTGAGACAGTAACAGATTCAGTGAGACAGCGACAGATTCACTGAGACAGCGACAGATTCACTGAGACAGCGACAGATTCACTGAGACAGCGACAGATTCACTGAGACAGTGACAGATTCACTGAGACAGTGACAGATTCACGGAGACTGACAGATTCACTGAGACTGACAGATTCACTGAGACAGTAACAGATTCACTGAGAAAGCGACAGATTCACGGAGACTGTGACAGATTCACTGAGACTGACAGATTCACAGAGACAGTGACACATTCACTGAGACAGTGACACATTCACTGAGACAGTGACAGATTCACTGAGCCAGTGACAGATTCACTGAGACTGACAGATTCACTGAGACTGACAGATTCACTGAGACTGACAGATTCACTGAGACAGCGACAGATTCACTGAGACAGCGACAGATTCACTGAGACAGCGACAGATTCACTGATACAGCGACAGATTCACTGAGACAGCGACAGATTCACTGAGCCAGTGACAGATTCACTGAGACAGTGACAGATTCACTGAGCCAGTGACAGATTCACTGAGCCAGTGACAGATTCACTGAGACAGCGACAGATTCACTGAGCCAGTGACAGATTCACTGAGTCACTGAGCCAGTGACAGATTCACTGAGACAGTGACAGATTCACTGAGACAGCAAAGGTTCACTGAGCCAGTGACTGGGTCACTGAGACAGTGACAGATTCACTGAGACAGTGACAGATTCACTGAGCCAGTGACAGATTCACTGAGCCAGTGACAGATTCACTGAGACAGTGACAGATTCACTGAGCCAGTGACAGATTCACTGAGACAGTGACAGATTCACTGAGACAGTAAAGGTTCACTGAGCCAGTGACTGGGTCACTGAGACAGTGACAGATTCACTGAGCCAGTGACAGATTCACTGAGCCAGTGACAGTCACGCAACTTTTGACATAGATACGCGACTTTTTAGTTCGTAGAGCGACTTTTGACTTAGACACGCGACTTTTGACTTAGATACGCGACTTTTGACTTAGATACGCGACTTTTGAGTTAGTCACGATACGCGACTTTTGAGTTAGTCACGCAACTTTTGACTTAGATACGCGACTTTTGAGCCAGTGACATATTCACTGACAGTGACAGATTCACTGAGACAGTGACAGATTCACTGAGACAGTGACAGATTCACTGAGACAGTGACAGATTCACTGAGCCAGTGACAGATTCACTGTGTCACTGAGCCAGTGACAGATTCACTGAGCCAGTGACAGATTCACTGAGCCAGTGACAGATTCACTGAGACAGTGACAGATTCACTGAGACAGTGACAGATTTACTGAGACAGTGACAGATTCACTGAGACAGTGACAGATTCACTGAGCCAGTGACTGAGTCACTGAGACAGTGACTGAGTCACTGAGACAGTGACTGAGTCACTGAGACAGTGACTGAGTCACTGTGTCACTGAGCCAGTGACAGATTCACTGAGACAGTGACTGAGTCACTGAGACAGTGACAGATTCACTGAGCCAGTGACAGTCACGCAACTTTTGACATAGATACGCGACTTTTGAGTTAGTAGAAAGACTTTTGACTTAGACACGTGACTTTTGACTTAGATACGCGACTTTTGACTTAGATACGTGACTTTTGAGTTAGATACGCGACTTTTGACTTAGATATGCGACTTTTGACTTAGATACGCCACTTTTGAGTTAGTCAAGCGACTTTTGACTTAGATACGCGACTTTTGACTTAGTTACGCGACTTTTGAGTTAGTCACGCAACTTTTGACTTAGATATGCCACTTTTGACTTAGATACGCAACTTTTGAGTTAGATACGCGACTTTTGACTTAGATACGCGACTTTTGAGTAAGTCACGCAACTTTTGACTTAGATACGCGACTTTTGAGATAGTCAAGCGACTTTTGACTTATATACGCGACTTTTGAGTTAGTCACGCGACTTTTGACTTAGATACGCGACTTTTGAGTTAGTAGAGCGACTTTTGACTTAGATACGCGACTTTTGAGTTAGTAGAGCGACTTTTGACTTAGACACGCGACTTTTGACTTAGATACGCGACTTTTGACTTAGATACGTGACTTTTGACTTAGATACGCGACTTTTGAGTTAGTCACGATACGCGACTTTTGAGTTAGTCACGCAACTTTTGACTTAGATACGCGACTTTTGAGCCAGTGACATATTCACTGACAGTGACAGATTCACTGAGACAGTGACAGATTCACTGAGACAGTGACAGATTCACTGAGCCAGTGACAGATTCACTGAGCCAGTGACAGATTCACTGAGCCAGTGACAGATTCACTGAGCCAGTGACAGATTCACTGAGCCAGTGACAGATTCACTGAGCCAGTGACAGATTCACTGAGACAGTGACAGATTCACTGAGACAGTGACAGATTTACTGAGACAGTCACAGATTCACTGAGACAGTGACAGATTCACTGAGACAGTGACAGATTCACTGAGACAGCGACAGATTCACTGAGACAGCGACAGATTCACTGAGTCACTGAGACAGTGACTGAGTCACTCAGCCAGTGACAGTCACGCAACTTTTGACATAGATACGCGACTTTTGAGTTAGTAGAAAGACTTTTGACTTAGACACGCGACTTTTGACTTAGGTACGCGACTTTTGACTTAGATACGCAACTTTTGAGTTAGATACGCGACTTTTGAGTTAGATACGCGACTTTTGACTTAGATACGCGACTTTTGAGTAAGTCACGCAACTTTTGACTTAGATACGCGACTTTTGAGATAGTCAAGCGACTTTTGACTTAGATACGCGACTTTTGAGTTAGTCACGCGACTTTTGACTTAGATACGCGACTTTTGAGTTAGTAGAGCGACTTTTGACTTAGATACGCGACTTTTGAGTTAGTCACGCGACTTTTGACTTAGATACGTGACTTTTGACTTAGATACGCGACTTTTGAGTTAGTCACGATACGCGACTTTTGAGTTAGTCACGCAACTTTTGACTTAGATACGCGAATTTTGAGCCAGTGACATATTCACTGACAGTGACAGATTCACTGAGACAGTGACAGATTCACTGAGACAGTGACAGATTCACTGAGACAGTGACAGATTAACTGAGACAGTGACAGATTCACTGAGCCAGTGACAGATTCACTGTGTCACTGAGCCAGTGACAGATTCACTGAGCCAGTGACAGATTCACTGAGCCAGTGACAGATTCACTGAGACAGTGACAGATTCACTGAGACAGTGACAGATTTACTGAGACAGTGACAGATTCACTGAGACAGTGACAGATTCACTGAGACAGTGACTGAGTCACTGAGACAGTGACTGAGTGACTGAGACAGTGACTGAGTCACTGTGTCACTGAGCCAGTGACAGATTCACTGAGACAGTGACTGAGTCACTGAGACAGTGACAGATTCACTGAGCCAGTGACAGTCACGCAACTTTTGACATAGATACGCGACTTTTGAGTTAGTAGAAAGACTTTTGACTTAGACACGTGACTTTTGACTTAGATACGCGACTTTTGACTTAGATACGTGACTTTTGAGTTAGATACGCGACTTTTGACTTAGATATGCGACTTTTGACTTAGATACGCCACTTTTGAGTTAGTCAAGCGACTTTTGACTTAGATACGCGACTTTTGACTTAGTTACGCGACTTTTGAGTTAGTCACGCAACTTTTGACTTAGATATGCCACTTTTGACTTAGATACGCGACTTTTGAGTTAGTCAAGCGACTTTTGTCTTAGATACGCGACTTTTGAGTTAGTAGATCGACTTTTGAGTTAGTCACGCGACTTTTGACTTAGATACGCGACTTTTGAGCCAGTGAAAAGTCACTTAGCTAGTGACAGATTCACTGAGACAGTGACAGATTCACTGAGACTGACAGATTCACTGAGACTGACAGATTCACTGAGTCAGTGACAGATTCACTGAGACTGACAGATTCACTGAGACAGTGACAGATTCACTGAGACTGTGACAGATTCACTGAGACTGTGACAGATTCACTGAGACAGTGACAGATTCACTGAGACTGACAGATTCACTCAGACAGTGACAGATTCACTGAGACAGCGACAGATTCACTGAGACAGCGACAGATTCACTGAGACAGCGACAGATTCACTGAGACAGCGACAGATTCACTGAGACAGCGACAGATTCACTGAGACAGCGACAGATTCACTGAGACAGCGACAGATTCACTGAGACAGCGACAGATTCACTGAGACAGCGACAGATTCACTGAGACAGCGACAGATTCACTGAGACAGCGACAGATTCACTGAGACAGCGACAGATTCACCGAGACAGCGACAGATTCACCGAGACAGCGACAGATTCACCGAGACTGACAGATTCACCGAGACTGACAGATTCACCGAGACTGACAGATTCACCGAGACTGTGACAGATTCACCGAGACAGTGACAGATTCACCGAGACAGTGACAGATTCACCGAGACAGTGACAGATTCACCGAGACAGTGACAGATTCACCGAGACAGTGACAGATTCACCGAGACAGTGACAGATTCACCGAGACAGCGACAGATTCACCGAGAGACAGCGACACATTCACTGAGACAGCGACACATTCACTGAGACAGCGACAGATTCACTGAGACAGCGACAGATTCACTGAGACAGCGACAGATTCACTGAGACAGCGACAGATTCACTGAGACAGCGACAGATTCACTGAGACAGCGACAGATTCACTGAGACAGCGACAGATTCACTGAGACAGCGACAGATTCAGTGAGACAGCGACAGATTCACTGAGACAGCGACAGATTCACTGAGACAGCGACAGATTCACTGAGACAGCGACAGATTCACTGAGACAGCGACAGATTCACTGAGACTGACAGAATCACTGAGACAGCGACAGATTCACTGAGACAGCGACAGATTCACTGACACAGCGACAGATTCACTGAGACCGCGACAGATTCACTGAGCGAGTGACAGATTCACTGAGCGAGTGACAGATTCACTGAGCGAGTGACAGATTCACTGAGCCAGTGACTGAGTCACTGAGCCAGTGACTGAGTCACTGAGCCAGTGACTGAGTCACTGAGCCAGTGACAGATTCCCTGAGACAGTGACTGAGTCACTGAGACAGTGAGAGATTCACTGAGCCAGTGACAGTCACGCAACTTTTGACATAGATACGCGACTTTTGAGTTAGTAGAAAGACTTTTGACTTAGACACGCGACTTTTGACTTAGATACGCGACTTTTGACTTAGATACGTGACTTTTGAGTTAGATACGCGACTTTTGAGTTTGAGTTAGTCAAGCGACTTTTGACTTAGATATGCGACTTTTGACTTAGATACGCGACTTTTGAGTCAGTCAAGCGACTTTTGACTTATATACGCGACTTTGACTTAGTTACGCGACTTTTGAGTTAGTCACGCAACTTTTGACTTAGATATGCGACTTTTGAGTTAGTAGATCGACTTTTCAGTTATTCACGCGACTTTTGACTTAGATACGCGACTTTTGAGCCAGTGACAGTCACTTAGCTAGTGACAGATTCACTGAGACAGTGACAGATTCACTGAGACAGTGACAGATTCACTGAGCCAGTGACAGATTCACTGAGACAGCGACAGATTCACTGAGACAGTGACAGATTCACTGAGCCAGTGACAGATTCACTGAGCCAGTGACAGATTCACTGAGCCAGTGACTGAGTCACTGAGCCAGTGACTGAGTCACTGAGCCAGTGACAGATTCACTGAGCCAGTGACAGATTCACTGAGCCAGTGACAGTCACGCTACTTTTGACATAGATACGCGACTTTTGAGTTAGTAGAGCGACTTTTGACTTAGATACGCGACTTTTGACTTAGATACCTGACTTTTGAGTTAGATACGCGACTTTTGACTTCGATAGGCGACTTTTGAGTTAGTCATGCAACTTTTGACTTAGATACGCGACTTTTGAGTTAGTCAAGCAAATTTTGACTTAGATACGCGACTTTTGAGTTAGTCAAGCGACTTTTGACTTAGATACGCGACTTTTGAGTTAGATACGCGACTTTTGAGTTAGTCAAGCGACTTTTGACTTAGATACGCGACTTTAGAGTTAGTAGATCGACTTTTGAGTTAGTCACGCGACTTTTGACTTAGATACGCAACTTTTGAGCCAGTGACAGAGTCACTTAGCTAGTGACAGATTCACTGAGCCAGTGACAGATTCACTGAGACAGTGACAGATTCACTGAGACAGTGACAGATTCACTGAGACAGTGACAGATTCACTGAGACAGCGACAGATTCACTGAGACAGCGACAGATTCACTGAGACAGTAAAGGTTCACTGAGCCAGTGACTGGGTCACTGAGACAGTGACAGATTCACTGAGACAGTAACAGATTCAGTGAGACAGTGACAGATTCACTGAGACAGCGACAGATTCACTGAGACAGTAAAGGTTCACTGAGCCAGTGACTGGGTCACTGAGACAGTGACAGATTCACTGAGACAGTAACAGATTCAGTGAGACAGCGACAGATTCACTGAGACAGCGACAGATTCACTGAGACAGCGACAGATTCACTGAGACAGTGACAGATTCACGGAGACTGACAGATTCACTGAGACTGACAGATTCACTGAGACAGTAACAGATTCACTGAGAAAGCGACAGATTCACGGAGACTGTGACAGATTCACTGAGACTGACAGATTCACAGAGACAGTGACACATTCACTGAGACAGTGACACATTCACTGAGACAGTGACAGATTCACTGAGCCAGTGACAGATTCACTGAGACTGACAGATTCACTGAGACTGACAGATTCACTGAGACTGACAGATTCACTGAGACAGCGACAGATTCACTGAGACAGCGACAGATTCACTGAGACAGCGACAGATTCACTGAGACAGCGACAGATTCACTGAGCCAGTGACAGATTCACTGAGCCAGTGACAGATTCACTGAGACAGTGACAGATTCACTGAGCCAGTGACAGATTCACTGAGACAGCGACAGATTCACTGAGCCAGTGACAGATTCACTGAGCCAGTGACAGATTCACTGAGTCACTGAGCCAGTGACAGATTCACTGAGACAGTGACAGATTCACTGAGACAGTGACAGATTCACTGAGACAGTGACAGATTCACTGAGACAGCAAAGGTTCACTGAGCCAGTGACTGGGTCACTGAGACAGTGACAGATTCACTGAGCCAGTGACAGATTCACTGAGACAGTGTCAGATTCACTGAGACAGTGACAGATTCACTGAGCCAGTGACAGATTCACTGAGCCAGTGACAGATTCACTGAGACAGTGACAGATTCACTGAGATAGTGACAGATTCACTGAGACAGTAAAGGTTCACTGAGCCAGTGACTGGGTCACTGAGACAGTGACAGATTCACTGAGCCAGTGACAGATTCACTGAGCCAGTGACAGATTCACTGAGCCAGTGACAGTCACGCAACTTTTGACATAGATACGCGACTTTTTAGTTCGTAGAGCGACTTTTGACTTAGACACGCGACTTTTGACTTAGATACGCGACTTTTGACTTCGATACGCGACTTTTGAGTTAGTTAGGCAACTTTTGACTTAGATACGCGACTTTTGAGTTAGTCAAGCAAATTTTGACTTAGATACGCGACTTTTGAGTTAGTCAAGCGACTTTTGACTTAGATACGCGACTTTTGAGCCAGTGACAGATTCACTTAGCTAGTGACAGATTCACTGAGACTGACAGATTCACTGAGACAGTGACAGATTCACTGAGACAGTGACAGATTCACTGAGACAGTGACAGATTCACTGAGCCAGCGACAGATTCACTGAGACAGCGACAGATTCACTGAGACAGCGACAGATTCACTGAGACAGCGACAGATTCACTGAGACAGCGACAGATTCACTGAGACAGCGACAGATTCACTGAGACAGCGACAGATTCACTGAGACAGTGACAGATTCACTGAGACAGTGACTGACTCACTGAGACAGTGACTGACTCACTGAGACAGTGACTGACTCACTGAGCCAGTGACAGTCACGCAACTTTTGACATAGATACGCGACTTATGAGTTAGTAGAAAGACTTTTGACTTAGACACGCGACTTTTGACTTAGATACGCGACTTTTGACTTCGAAACGCGACTTTTGACTTCGATACGCGACTTTTGACTTAGATACGCGACTTTTGAGTTAGTCAAGCAAATTTTTACTTAGATACGCGACTTTTGAGTTAGTCAAGCGACTTTTGACATAGATACGCGACTTTTGAGTTAGATACGCGACTTTTCAGTTAGTCAAGCGACTTTTGACTTAGATACGCGACTTTTGAGTTAGATCGACTTTTGAGTTAGTCACGCGACTTTTGACTTAGATACGCGACTTTTGAGCCAGTGACAGATTCACTTAGCTAGTGACAGATTCACTGAGACTGACAGATTCACTGAGACAGTGACAGATTCACTGAGACAGTGACAGATTCACTGAGCCAGCGACAGATTCACTGAGACAGCGACAGATTCACTGAGACAGTGACAGATTCACTGAGACAGTGACTGACTCACTGAGACAGTGACTGACTCACTGAGACAGTGACAGATTCACTGAGCCAGTGACAGTCGCAACTTTTGACATAGATACGCGACTTTTGAGTTAGTGGAAAGACTTTTGAATTAGACACGCGACTTTTGACTTAGATACGTGACTTTTGAGTTAGATACGCGACTTTTGACTTAGATACGCGACTTTTGAGTTAGTCACGCAACTTTTGACTTAGATACGCGACTTTTGAGTTAGTCACGCAAATTTTGAGTTAGATACGCGACTTGTGAGTTAGTCAAGCGAATTTTGACTTAGATACGCGACTTGTGAGTTAGATACGCGACTTTTGACTTAGATACGCGACTTTTGACTTAGATACGCGACTTTTGAGTTAGTCAAGCGACTTTTGACTTAGATACGCGACTTTTGAGTTAGATACGCGACTTTTGACTTATATACGCGACTTTTGACTTAGTTACGCGACTTTTGAGTTAGTCACGCAACTTTTGACTTAGATATGCGACTTTTGAGTTAGTAGATCGACTTTTGAGTTATTCACGCGACTTTTGACTTAGATACGCGACTTTTGAGCCAGTGACAGTCACTTAGCTAGTGACAGATTCACTGAGACAGTGACAGATTCACTGAGACAGTGACAGATTCACTGAGACAGTGACAGATTCACTGAGACAGCGACAGATTCACTGAGACAGTGACAGATTCACGACAGTGACAGATACGCGACTTTTGACTTAGATACCTGACTTTTGAGTTAGATACGCGACTTTTGACTTCGATAGGCGACTTTTGAGTTAGTCATGCAACTTGACTTAGATACGCGACTTTTGAGTTAGTCAAGCAAATTTTGACTTAGATACGCGACTTTTGAGTTAGTCAAGCGACTTTTGACTTAGATACGCGACTTTTGAGTTAGATACGCGACTTTTGAGTTAGATACGCGACTTTTGAGTTAGTCAAGCGACTTTTGACTTAGATACGCGACTTTAGAGTTAGTAGATCGACTTTTGAGTTAGTCACGCGACTTTTGACTTAGATACGCGACTTTTGAGCCAGTGACAGAGTCACTTAGCTAGTGACAGATTCACTGAGACAGTGACAGATTCACTGAGACAGTGACAGATTCACTGAGACAGTGACAGATTCACTGAGCCAGCGACAGATTCACTGAGACAGCGACAGATTCACTGAGACAGCGACAGATTCACTGAGACTGACAGATTCACTGAGACAGTAACAGATTCACTGAGAAAGCGACAGATTCACTGAGACTGACAGATTCACAGAGACAGTGACACATTCACTGAGACAGTGACAGATTCACTGAGCCAGTGACAGATTCACTGAGACTGACAGATTCACTGAGACTGACAGATTCACTGAGACTGACAGATTCACTGAGACTGACAGATTCACTGAGACTGACAGATTCACTGAGACTGACAGATTCACTGAGACTGACAGATTCACTGAGACTGACAGATTCACTGAGACAGCGACAGATTCACTGAGACAGCGACAGATTCACTGAGACAGCGACAGATTCACTGAGACAGCGACAGATTCACTGAGACAGCGACAGATTCACTGAGCCAGTGACAGATTCACTGAGACAGCGACAGATTCACTGAGCCAGCGACAGATTCACTGAGCCAGCGACTGAGTCACTGAGCCAGTGACTGAGTCACTGAGCCAGTGACAGATTCACTGAGTCACTGAGACAGTGACAGATTCACTGAGACAGTGACAGATTCACTGAGACAGTGACAGATTCACTGAGACAGAAAAGGTTCACTGAGACAGCAAAGGTTCACTGAGCCAGTGACAGATTCACTGAGCCAGTGACTGAGTCACTGAGACAGTGACAGATTCACTGAGCCAGTGACAGATTCACTGAGCCAGTGACAGATTCACTGAGCCAGTGACAGATTCACTGAGACAGTGACAGATTCACTGAGACAGTGACAGATTCACTGAGACAGTGACAGATTCACTGAGACAGTGACAGATTCACTGAGACAGTAAAGGTTCACTGAGACAGTAAAGGTTCACTGAGCCAGTGACAGTCACGCAACTTTTGACATAGATACGCGACTTTTGAGTTAGTAGAAAGACTTTTGACTTACACACGCGACGTTTGACTTAGATACGTGACTTTTGAGTTAGATACGCGACTTTTGACTTAGATACGCGACTTTTGAGTTAGTCACGCAACTTTTGACTTAGATACGCGACTTTTGAGTTAGTCACGCAAATTTTGAGTTAGATACGCGACTTGTGAGTTAGTCAAGCGAATTTTGACTTAGATACGCGACTTGTGAGTTAGATACGCGACTTTTGACTTAGATACGCGACTTTTGACTTAGATACGCGACTTTTGAGTTAGTCAAGCGACTTTTGACTTAGATACGCGACTTTTGAGTTAGATACGCGACTTTTGAGTTAGATACGCGACTTTTGACTTAGATACGCGACTTTTGAGTTAGTCAAGCGACTTTTGACTTAGATACGCGACTTTTGACTTAGTTACGCGACTTTTGAGTTAGTCAAGCGACTTTTGACTTAGATACGCGACTTTTGAGTTAGTAGAGCGACTTTTGACTTAGACACGCGACTTTTGACCTAGATTCGCGACTTTTGACTTAGACACGCGACTTTTGACCTAGATACGCGACTTTTGACTTAGATACGTGACTTTTGACTTAGATACGCTACTTTTGAGTTAGTCACGAACTTTTGACTTAGATACGCGACTTTTGAGCCAGTGGCAGATTCACTGAGACAGTGACAGATTCACTGAGACAGTGACAGATTCACTGAGCCAGTGACAGATTCACTGAGCCAGTGAAAGTCACGCAACTTTTGACATAGATACGCGACTTTTGAGTTTGTAGAGCGACTTTTGAGTTAGACACGCAACTTTTGACTTAGACACGCAACTTTTGACTTAGATACGCGACTTTTGAGTTAGATACGCGACTTTTGAGTTAGATACGCGACTTTTGACTTAGATACGCGACTTTTGACTTAGATACGCGACTTTTGAGCCAGTGACAGAGTCACTTAGCTAGTGACAGATTCACTGAGACAGTGACAGATTCACTGAGACTGACAGATTGACTGAGACAGATTCAATGAGACAGTGACAGATTCACTGAGACTGACAGATACACTGAGACTGACAGATTCACTGAGACTGACAGATTCAATGAGACAGTGACAGATTCACTGAGACAGTGACAGAGCTACTGAGCCAGTGACAGTAACTTAGCCAGTGACAGAGTCACTGAGCCAGTGACAGATTCACTGAGACAGTGACAGAGCTACTGAGCCAGTGACAGAGTCACTGAGACAGTGAAAGAGGCACTGAGCCAGTGACAGATTCACTGAGCCAGTGACAGTCACTGAGACAGTGACAGATTCACTGAGCCAGTGTCAGATTCACTGAGCCAGTGTCAGATTCACTGAGCCAGTGTCAGATTCACTGAGCCAGTGACAGAGTCACTGAGCCAGTGACAGAGCTACTGAGCCAGTGACAGATTCACGGAGCCAGTGACTCAGTGACCCGGTAAGTGAAACAGTGACAGACAGTGACCAGCTCAGAGAGACAGTGACACGGACTGAGACAGTGAGGGAGACAGTGACAGAGCTACTGAGCCAGTGACTCAGTGACCCGGTAAGTGAAACAGTGACAGAGACCAGCCCAGTGAGACAGTGACACGGACTCTGAGACAGTGACAGAGCTACTGAGCCAGTGACAGAGGCACTGAGACAGTGGCACTGAGCCACTGACAGAGTCACTTAGCCAGTGACAGAGTCACTGAGCCAGTGACAGATTCACTGAGCCAGTGACAGAGCTAATGAGCCAGTGACAGGGTCACTGAGCGAGTGACAGAGGCACTGAGCCAGTGACAGATTCACGGAGCCAGTGACAGATTGACTGAGCCACTGAGAGAGTCACTGAGACAGTGACAGTGAGCCAGTGACAGTAACTGCGCCAGTGACAGATTATCTGAGACAGTGACAGGGGCACTGAGCCAGTGACAGTCACTGAGTGGGTGACAGAGGCACTGAGCTAGTGTCAGAGTCACTGAGCCAGTGACAGATTCACGGAGCCAGTGACTCAGTGACCCGGTAAGTGAAACAGTGACAGACAGTGACCAGCTCAGTGAGACAGTGACACGGACTCTGAGACAGTGAGGGAGACAGTGACAGAGCTACCGAGCCAGTGACTCAGTGACCCGGTAAGTGAAACAGTGACAGACAGTGACCAGCTCAGTGTGACAGTGACAGGGACTCTGACAGTGACAGAGCTTCGAGCCAGTGACAGAGGCACTGAGCCAGTGACAGAGTCACTGAGCTAGTGACATTCACGGAGCCAGTGACTCTGTGATCCGGTAAGTGAAACAGTGACAGACAGTGACCAGCTCAGTGAGACTGAGAGAGACAGTGACACGGACTCTGAGACATTGAGGGAGACAGTGACAGAGCTACTGAGCCAGTGACTCAGTGACCCGGTAAGAGAAACAGTGACAGACAGTGAGAGAGACAGTGACCCGGAGTCTGAGACAGCGAGGGATTTAGTGAGACAGTGACAGAGTTACTGAGCCAGGGGTTCTTCCTAGACAAAGACTGAAATCTTAATATAAGTTACCCCTCGGACTAAGGGGTGCTTCCAAGAGAACAGTTGGAATCCTAGATAAGCCGCCCCTCGCATAAAGGGGTGTTCAAATCCTAGATAGGGCGCCTCTCGGATAGAGGTGCCTCCTCCAGAACTGTTCGAATCCTAGATAAGCTGCCCCTCGGATAAAGGCCCAAATCCTAGATATGACGCCTCTCGGATAAAGAGGTGTCTCCTACAGAACTTTGAATCCTAGATAAGTTGCCCCTCGGATAAAGGCCCAAATCCTAGATATGACGCCTCTCGGATAAAGAAACTGTTGGAATCCTAGATAAGATGCCCCTCGGATAAAGGACCAAATCCTAGATATGACGCCTCTCGGATAAAGAAACTGTTGGAATCCTAGATAAGATGCCCCTCGGATAAAGGCCCAAATCTTAGATATGACGCCTCTCGGATAAAGAGGTACTGTTGCAATCCTAGATAAGCTGCCCCTCGGATAAAGGCCCAAATCCTAGATATGACGCCTCTCGGATAAAGAGGTGCTTCCTACAGAACTGTTGGAATCTTAGATAAGCTGCCCCTCGGATAAAGGCCCAAATCCTAGATATGACGCCTCTCGGATAAGGAGGTACTTTTGCAATCCTAGATAAGCTGCCCCTCGGATAAAGGCCCGAATCCTAGATATGACGCCTCTCGGATAAAGAGGTGCTTCCTACAGAACTGTTGGAATCTTAGATAAGTTGCCCCTCGGATAAAGGGGTGTTTGCTAGCGAATCCTAGATATTGCGCCTCTCGGATAAAGAAGTGCTTACTGCAGAACTAGGACTTGAAGGCATTACAAATCGACGAAGGGTGTAGAGAGCTCAGCCCCTGGGATAAAGGGGAACGTCCCAAACGAATAGAACTACCCTCCATGGTCCAATAAGTAGCCCCTGAGATAAAGGGTCGGGTGCTCAAATCCTACGTTATGTGTTAGCTACATGTAGCCAAACCGGCCCCTGAAATAAAGGGGCCCGTACTCAAAACCCTTGCAATTACGTAAATGTGCCACCTCTCAAAATAGGCAAGGTACCTGGTACATGAAGGGTCCGTCAAAGAAATGCAAGAAAGTTCAACGCTACACAAAGGGTCCACTATTAGATAAACCCGTAGACATGCTCAAGGCCTACTCATTCTACATTAAGGGGCCGAGAAAAATCTCCCGCCATTCCCTATCAAATTATATATATATAAAGGGGGCGCTATTAGGTATAGCGGCCTTGTATGATAAAGGGCTTGTACACAACGGGTCACTCCCAGACAAGATCACCGTAGAAAATGCGCTGCACTTATATGAGAGCCAGCCCCTGTAGTCAAGGGCTTCTTGTTAGATTTCCAGCTAGATAAAGAGAGCTTCCTAGACAAAGCCCCTTATACATACATACAGCGGCTTTTCTAGATAGAGGGCCCTTGCTAGACAACAGCCCTTCCTAGACAAGGGCCGTTGGTAGACAAAAGCCCATCCTAGATAGGGGCCCTTCGTAGACTACTGCCCTTCACTAGAGAACGGCCAATCCTAGACAATGGCCCTTCATAGACAAAAGCCCATCCTAGATAAGGGCCCTTCCTAGACAATGGCCCTTCGTAGACAACTGCCCTTCCTAGAGAAGGGCCAATCCTAGACAATGGCCCTTCATAGACAAAAGCCCATCCTAGATAAGGGCCCTTCCTAGACAATGGCCCTTCGTAGACAACTGCCCTTCCTAGAGAAGGGCCAATCCTAGACAATGGCCCTTCATAGACAAAAGCCCATCCTAGATAAGGGCCCTTCCTAGACAATGGCCCTTCGTAGACTACTGCCCTTCCTAGAGAAGGGCCAATCCTAGACAATGGCCCTTCATAGACAAAAGCCCATCCTAGATAAGGGCCCTTCCTAGACAATGGCCCTTCGTAGACAACTGCCCTTCCTAGAGAAGGGCCAATCCTAGACAATGGCCCTTCATAGACAAAAGCCCATCCTAGATAAGGGCCCTTCCTAGACAATGGCCCTTTGTAGACAACTGCCCTTCCTAGAGAAGGGCCAATCCTAGACAACAGCCCTTCCTGGACAAAGGCGCATCCTAGACAAAGGCGCATCCTAGACAAGGGCCCTTCCTAGAAAAGGGCGCTCCCTAGACTAAGGGCCCCCCTAGACTAAGGGCCTCCCTACACTAAGGGCCCCCATAGACCAAGGGCCCCCCTTGACCAAGGGCCCCCCTAGACTAAGGGCCCCCCTAGACTAAGGTCCCCCTCCTAGACAAGTTGCCCGCCCAGACTACTGGGTCCTACCTTTGTCTAAGTCGTACCTAACACATAACCCCACTTTTTGAACGGGGCCTCGCCGATGGTCTAGGAGTGTCGGCCGTGGTCCAAAACGTGTAATTCCGGAGTTTGGTCGCTCTCCGTGCAGCCGTTCCCACTTTTCCGTATCGTGTCAGTACAAGCGGTTCAAGACGGGTCTGTCGTATAGTGGAGTACCCGGACTTGTAGCCTTAGGTTTTACAAGTTTTTCCAAAATGCGAACGGCTGCACGCAACTCGATGAATTTCACAATTGGTACGTTTCTCAACACGGGGAACACGCCTGGACCGGTCCCGAGTCGCTGCGGTCCTCGGTTCGAGTTTTAGAAATTTTCGATCGCTTCTTGCGAAGAAGTGAGAGGAGGTTTAAGAAATCAGACTGTGGAGTCGAGTAGCCCTTGGGGAGGACTACCGGAATCGGTGGTCAGAGTTCGACCCTCTGAAAGTTTAGAAAACTTTCTCCATCTTACGAGAGGTGTGGGCGCACTTTTTGAACGGGGACTCCTCGGAGAGGGTCGCCGATGGTCTAGGAGTGTCGGCCGTGGTCCAAAACGTGTAATTCCGGAGTTTGGTCGCTCTCCGTGCAGCCGTTCCCACTTTTCCGTATCGTGTCAGTACAAGCGGTTCAAGACGGGTCTGTCATATAGTGGAGTACCCGGACTTGTAGCCTTAGGTTTTACAAGCTTTTCCAAAATGCGAACGGCTGCACGGAACTTTCTGAATTTCATAATTGGAACGTTTCTTAACACGGGGAACACGCCTGGACCGGTGCCGAGTCGCTGCGGTCCTCGGTTCGAGTTTTAGAAATTTTTCGCCACCTTTAATCGCTTCTTGCGAAGAAGCCAGGATAGGTTTAAGAAATCCGACTGCAGGGCCGCATGGCCATCCGGGAGGCCTACCAGAATCGGTGGCCCCAGTTCGACCCCCGGCATCGAGTCGAGTGCAATAGCGTTTTATCCCGATATCGCGCGCTACCGCAGGCGCGGGGGGATGTCCCGTGGTGGGTGGGCAGTGGCCGTGGGGCCGAAGCTTCACCTAAAGTTTGGTGGCTCTATCGCAATTACGGCGCCGACGAGAGCGTCCCGCAGTTTTGCCCGACTTTGGAAGCTTCGATCCGGGCAGGGCGTACCGGTTTAAGCAATCTGAGCACATGTGTGGAAAGCGGTCGAGCCGCACTACAACAGTTAGTGGTCCGAATAGGCGGATTTTGCGCCGTTCAGATTTTAGAAAATTTTGGCCATCTTACGAGAGCTTTGGGCGGGCCACCGTCGGCGCGATTTCGGATGCGAAGGCGTTTCTGGAGAGCCCTCGCGAAGCACTACCCAGCTGGGGTGTCCCGGTTCGAAACCCGCGCACCGTTGGGGAGTAAATCGGTTTTTCGTCCCTAGAGGGTGCAGGTGGTGCGTGGGGACTGATTTTGCACCCGCATACGCTTGCACCTCGCCCTACGATGCAGAATCCCGAATTTCGCCGTCGCAGCCCAACTAGGGGCGCCGTTATCGATTTTTAGGACTTTTTTGACTCCTGCGCCCCAACGGCTGCAGATGGGGCCTAAGTGCACGTAAGCATTCTTGCTCGCCTCGCCGAGACGCGTCTTTTGAGTCCTCGCGCGGCGCGCTAGCTCGATTTTGACGAAATCGGCGGTGGCTCAACCGTAAGCGGCGCTCGGAGCAGTTTTAGAACGCGTGGTCGTAGAGCGATGCGGTTTTTTGCCTCGGGAGCGGCGGGACGAGCCCTCTCCAGCGCAGTTTTCGCCGTGCCGCTATCTTAATAGGTAAGGTTCATTTTTACGCACCTGCGTCCCTGTGGGAGATGGACCGACGGGGCCCGGACCGTCGGGTGGGGCACCCCGGATAAGCCCTAATCGAGTACCCACTCGGGGGGTCTGCGGCCCATAGGTTCCGAGATAACGGCACTTTTGTAACGGAGTGCGGGGGAGGGTGTAGGAGGCCGAGAGCGGTGCCGCGCCCCCTGGCGTTTGCCCCGTTCCCGAGATATGGCCGAAAACGTGCCAACACCCGGTGGGGCCCACGGGTGCCCGATCTACGCCCGGCCAAGGACCCAGCCAGACTGACTGACAGCTTCACCAAGTGCAGGTGGAGCCAGGGGAAAACCAGCCAAAGAGCTTTGTTCAAGCTCCAAAGCTGTCACGACCAGAAAGAACTCCCACTTCCCTGTCTAGTCAGATGGCGAAGGATGGCGAAGGATGACTCCACTGCCGCGACCGCTGCCGCGACTGGGGTAACTGCACGTGCCTAATTCACGAAACGCCGACATCACTTCCTGCACCTTGCCTCGCTCTCGCTGTGTTTATACCGCTCTTGCTCATTCGCCGGCATGGCCGCGACTCTGACTACCTTTCACCGCCCTTTCTCCGACTCGACACGTGTGCAAATGTACCGTCCTGCCCAAATTCGCTTAATTAACAGCGAAAACACTGTCACACAGGTGCGTTTCCAACAGTGTCCCCATCTGTCGGACGTCCGTAGCACAACCAGTGCCACACTCCGCCCGCCCGCCCGCCCGCCCGCCTCCCTCACACACACACTCAGCCAGCCGAACGAGCGAGCGACCTACTTGCTGGCTGGCCGCATGGGTGGAGCAGCTTCTGAAGGCTGGCTGGCTGGCTGGCTGGCTGGCTGGCGTGCTGGCGCGCAGTTTGAAAGAGGCATTTGCTCTCTCTCACGTCTTCTTCAAAAGTCGCCAAATCCGCCAAAACTCGCTAGCTATAGCGACTTTTCCAAAAAGCTCCAAATCGTGCATTTCTCGACTCTGGGCGACTCTCCTCGACGCGCGCGCGCAGCAACTTTGGTCATCTCGGCCGGCCGTCGCTCCATCTCCCGTACTTTGCAAATTAATCCACTCACTCCGGAAAAGTCGGACTCGAGCAACACGTAGATATTTCGCGTGGTTACCATGGAGATGTAGCAGTAATCAGATTTTGTTGGAATGTTCACATCTTTCTCAACTCACTTGTGGGTAAGTCGTTCACATCTCTCTCAACTCACTTGTGGGTAACTCGTTCACATCTCTATTTATGTATGTATTTACGGGCAGAAGAAGAAGAAGAAGGAGAAAATAAAGCGGGAGGAGAAGAGGAAAGAGGAGATGTCGAAGGATGATTAAGAAAAAGAGGCAGACACGCTAACCATCACGCTATTGAGGCGGGCAAGTTACCTGACATTTGTCCTCTCAGGACAAGGGAAAACCTCGGAAAAAAACCTTACCCGAATAACTTGCTAAGTGAGATTCAAAGGGCATCCGATATTGACTGCTTCAGTTCTTCACGTGTACTGGGCCTGGTAAGAAATATCTTCTCTTTTGGATAACCAGCAGTCACATGGATGTATATCTGGGGACCCAGAAGCCCTACTGTTTGGAAAATGTTGACTAGTTACATGATCACTATACGTGTTGGTTAATAGTGTTTTTACAGTATTGTGTATGTGGGCAGGAGCGCTGTCTTGCATGAAAACATGTTTTCAGTTTCATGATTCTGTGACACTGCTATTGCAAAGTCATACAATATTTAAAATATCCTGCCCATTTACCGTCACTGCTTTTTGTTTATCCATTTTCCCAAATTTGTTCATCTTGCAAAATGATTTTACAGAGTAGACTCTCTTCTCAATCCATTTAATGTTTGATATTTTGCTAGTACATGTGCATATTGTCTGTGACACTTGTGATAATGCTGAAGGATGCCAGTTTGAACTCGTATAGCTAAAGCCATGGCTCCTACAACTGCCGTCTGTATTCTTATGTTTATAGACACGACACAGTTACCATAGCAACAAGGAAAAGAACCCAACCTTGTAAACAGTTGGGGCACCAATATGAAACCAAACCACTAATATGTCAAGGAGATGCAGCTGTTTCAAAATGAGAAGTTACTTTAGAATAACCTGATATATTTCAGTTTCCATTTCAATATGTCAAACATACCATTTTGATCAAAATGGTTAGAACCATTTTTGAGGTGGGCCCTAATGATCTAGCTGTTGACGAGCCCTTAAACCCTCCTCACTCACTCCATTTTTGAGACCGTTTTAAAAAGAACATTTTTCCATGTAGAGGGTGTTTTCAGATGGGGATGTCTTGTATGTTTGGATGATGCTGAACTAAAATAACAAGTTTGTTTTATCTCTGAGTTATGGTGCTCCACTCTAACCTTTTCTTTTCTTCAGATTGTAGTAAAACACAATACTTCCTCTTCTTACTTCAGGTAATTGCCATAGAAGAGAAAAGGTTGGATGCATTTTGCAATTGGACGTCTTAACTGCAAATTTCAAACTAATTAATATTTTGATAAAGTAACTTTGAGTCAAAATTAGAACTTTTGGACTTCACTAACTTTTACTTACATAGTACAAGGTTTTGGAGAGTTGTCTACATCATCAGCTGCCTGGTTGTGGGTTCAAATCCGGCCCAGACCAATGGTTTTTAAGTGTGCTTAAAAACAACAGCTTCACGTCAATAGATTTACTGGCATGTAATAGAACTCCTGTGGGACAAACCAGCAATGCTGATGTGATCCTGGCAATGACAGCGTTGTTAAACAAAAAAATAGTTTAATTTAAGCTGCGTTGAACTGCTGGAATGATTTGAAGTGTTTGCTCTGGAGTCTTGAGATTTATCAAAAGACCAGTAGAGAGCCTCAAGACCAGAGTGAACACTTCAGATCATTCCATCAGACGAAGGTAGCTGACGATGCAAGCAACGTCTGTGAAACTTATGTATTAGGCAAGTAAAGCTCAGAGTAGTTCATTTCAATTCACTTCACTGTGTGCATCCCCAGCCAGTTTAATTTATTATCATAATTAATATTTGTTTGGCCTGAGCTAAAGGGTTAAAACATAATTTTTACCACTTAAGTACAAATTGGTTCAAATTCTTATACAACAGTATCACAGTTGATTGGTGTGGATGGAAAACAATTCATACTTCTCCTGTTAGTAGCCATTATAAACAAGTTCCTTAACCTGAAAAGTGTTAAAACATATTTATAGTATGTAATTTTGGATTTGACAGAAGTGTTTATGTTCCATAAAGATATGCATGCAGTAACACATCGGACATTCCAGTGACAGTCAAACTCATTTTGTGCATGTGATGTAGGTACTAAAAGTATGATACTTTTAGAAATGGTGCTTTGTCGAAATAATGGTGCATACATACGTATGTACGTACTTTAGTGTTAACACTAACAGTGTTGTTGACGTAGTGTAGTGAAGAAGAGAAGATTGCAGAGTGTTCTAACACACATTCCAGCGTCGCTGAATTGGCTTGCTCTGTAAGTGGTCTACTATCTCGTGTGTAACTTTCACAAAGTGTTCTATTATTATAATTTATTTTCTTACCTGTTATGCAAATTATTCATACAAAAATGTATTTTCCTAGTCCAGTGATACAATGTTGTAGGCTGGGACAACTTTCATGTTGGACAGTCATATTTATAGCTTCAATTAGAAGTTTTGGAGCTAAAACATTTTGCATTTGATAATTATTAAATTAAACAGAAAAGGTGAGTTGATTAATAACACTATACAACACTTATAATTTCCCGGAACATGTTTCGGAGGCTTGACTTTCCTCCATTATTAACTGGACATCGACTGTTTCTTCCTGGTGTGGATGGCGATGTTTTCTCTGAGATCTCCTCTGGTGCTGGTTCAAGGAACTTGCTGAAGATATCCTTCTCAGAATGTCGAAATTGAATACTCTGTTTCTATTTTTTAAAATGAAGATTTGTTCCCATGTGGACAGCTCTTGTTTTCCTGTTACAGATCTTCATTTTGAAAAATGAAAAGTAGAAACAGAGTATTCAATTTTGACATCCCCAAGAATGATATGTTCAGCTAGTTCCTTGAACTAGTACCAGAGGAGACCTGAGAGGAAACATCCCCATCCACACCAGTCGATGTCCACTTGATAATGGAGGAAAGTCAAGCCTTTGAAACATGTTCCAGTAAATTATCAGTAAGTGTTGTGTAGTGTCATTAATCAACTCACCTTTTTGGTTTAATTTGATTATTACAACACTGTTTTCAAACATCCAAGAAAGAAGATTGATAATTATTGTTCAACACATGCTTGTGTGTAGGCTAAATGTGGAAATGTAGAATCAAACTGAAAAATTAAAGGTCATAGCCGGGATTCAACCATGGATCTTCGGCTTTCCGTGCCAATGCTCTAAGCAAATGAGCTACCATGGCAACATGCTGGCATTATACTTCCCAACTTACTTGCATTGTTCCTGATTAAGAAGGCATTCTTAAATTCATTTTGAGTTAACACACTTCAATGAGACAGCAATTTACGGAATGTAAGTGCTTTAAGTCCCGGACTTCCATTAGGTCAATAAATGATAGTTAATTGTTCTTTCATGCAAACCCTGTATAGATTAAAGCCAGAAAGATAGAATGAAGACTGAAAATGCAATGCCATAGCTGGGATGCAAACTACAAGTGAGCTATCATTAAGTTCATATGCACCTAAAAGCATGCAAATACATGTAAATAAAGTGTTTTACTCACTGAACCCATTGCAGATTGTAGTTGTACAGGAAACAAAAAATTTGAAGTAGAGGTGTAGTGAGAATGACAGAATTACCATTTAGGAAATTGACTTTACAAGTATAGTAAAAGAGAGAAATATTCTTGCTTAAAAGTTTGATATACTGTATTTGCCAGTGTTCAAGAGGCACCCCACCTTTTAAGGCTGTTTTAGAGGAAGTTTCTCACCTTATACATCTACTGCAAAACACTTATAACATATATGCACGTACATCAGACATCTAGGCAATATAAGTAGGAGAAAGTTCTTGCCTTTTAATTGTTGTGCTCAAATCCCAAAGTTCATCTTCTCTTTTCCTTGTGTTAATGGCACATTGATGAAATTTAGCCATTTGTTCTTTGTACTCATCTGTGTTTTCTATGATATTTTGTTTTGATCTGCATACGAAGCTGATACTTTTTGATAAATCTTGAACACTATGATGTTGACTCAGTAAAGCTGGCGATCCCTTTGTAGGTGAATATTGCTTTCCCTTGATGAATGATCATTTTCATAAAAGCTGAAATTCCCACTTGTCTGTTCTCTAAAATCCAGATACTGAGCTCTGCTTCACATTTTGGCCATTTAGCAGTTCCACTTCTCGGGTTTAAGTTTACTGTGAGATGCTTTGTTTAAAACATCCTGATTCTGCCAAGTTGTTATTTTTGCTTTCTCTACTGGTAAGTAGGGGAAGTATTGTATTCCACCCAAAAATTTTATGTAGAGATTTCACCGGAAATATATGTTTTGAGACCCCCTGAATAAAAAAAAAGCATTTTTAGAAAAAGGTCCGTGTGTGTGTCTGTAGACAGCATAACTCAAAAACGAAAGCTCGGTTAAAAACTAAACTTGGTATTTAAGTTTAATGTCTTCCAAGGATGCGACACGAAGATTTTGAAGAAAATAGCCCTAACCTAAACTAGCCTTTACTTGGAACATTTTTGAAAATTTTTATTTTCTTGAAAATGTCTCTAACAATTTTGTTTAAAATGCCATATGTTTGAGATATTTTGATGACAATTGAAATGTATATTTTGAATTTTCTGGCTGTAGCCTGTGTAAGTCCTATTTACACTGGATAGCTTTTGAATAACTCGTAAACCGTAAGAGATAGACAAAATCTTACTATACAAAAAAATGTGGATCTTGCTAAAATATACAATATATGTCTAAATAAATTTTTTTGTACAGTGAACCATTTCAAAGATATTCCTTGTTATTTGTATAAGTTTTGGAGAACTTATACTTTTGTCAAATGGAACATCGTTATTTATTATATATTAACAGTACAAAGAGAACAGAATTTGAAAGCTTTACAAGATTTGACTATCACTCAAAGCCTACTGTATTCCCATATTCTTCTTGTACCTACAAGAAAATAAGATAATTTCTGGAAATGTTTATCTCGACTATCACAAAGAAGATATAGGAATAAGAGTTTGTAAGAATGGTTAGTACAAGAGTAGAGAAAGTCATGTGAGTGCAACGCATCACATTTTTTGGCCTTATTTTCGAAGGAAAAAAGTGCATCTTTTACACCAACAAATATGGTATTTTCATCAATAATGGAGGGTCAATTCTGGCAGGTGCCCCAAACATTTGATAGGCTGTTAAGTGGCAGTAGATCAGCTCTTGCTTGACGTGATTGGCTGCAGTAGCCGAGAAGTAGACTTAGGCACACTGTAGCTGTTGCACCAAAGAGTTGCTCTCACAAACATACATTTTAATCACAATCATTAAAGCTATTTTGACCAAATAAAAGAAACAGAAACATTTCATGTTAAGCAGTTTTTGGTATCGACAAATTTTTTCTTCAAAATCTCATTAACAAAATTTTAACTAGAAACCCATATGGCAAAGACATGTGTTATTTAAACAGCAAACTCTTACAGAGCAAGTCAATACAAATACAAACAAGAGAAGATTAAAAAGTGATTTCAGAGTTGTGGTGCAGAGATATTAATGTTTTATTTAAGAGGTTATTGGGTTTACTGAACATGATTTTGAATTTTTTATTTTAGGGCTATTCGTAGCATTCCTTATTCCAACGAAAAAAATGCTGTGAACTTGTGACATTGAGAATTTCAGAACTTCCAGATGGAAATGTTTAGAATCTCATATTACCTCAAAAATGAAATGAAGAAAAGTAATTGTGGGACATGAGAATTTCACAATGTTTAAATGCACTGTGTTGGTGACATTAATAGTACCAATGGTAATGTACAATAAAACTGTTTATGTCATGTCATTTTAAAGCTTAACATGTAGTTTACATAGAAATAGTGGGAAGATAAGACATGAACAAAATACTCACTTGCACAATAAACTAAACAGTTGGATGTATAAACTTAGGCTTTCACAGTCGGTGTCCTGACTATTAGCTAGCTTTTTCTCTTCCAGGCTTGTAGGCCGTGGTCTAGAAGACATTGAAGATACCGATGTTTCACTAAGTACTGTGCTTGGCATCTTCAGGTTAAGACAATCCGTTGTCTGCGCTGGTCAGAGTTCAAATGTGGAAGCAGAGAGAAAGCAATGACTGTTACGATCGTTGGCGCTCTTATATAGTGGGGGTGGACGGGGCATTGTTGCACTGACTAAGGTGGTGATTGGCTCGCATCGGTTGGCGGGGTTTTATTACAGCTGTTGTGTCTGTCTGAAAGGTTATCTAAGACTGGTATCCATGCTTTCTGTACGTGGAGTGCCTCTTCCTTTCGATTGAAGTTGTCTCTGTGTTTGTAGATTTCTTTGGCTGTAGTTAGCTGTAGAGACAGGACTCCAATTTCTTTAAAGTTGACATCATGGCCGATTAATAAGGTGTTCTCTGCCACTGACAATTTTTCCGTTTGTCCAATCTGGTGTGACACTCATGTTCTTTTAATCTGGTGGCCACACTGCGCGTGGTAGTGCCTATGTATACTTTCTTGCAACTGCGGAGAACTTTATATTCACCTGCAGATGTGTGTGGGTGGTGCCATCTTACCCTGAAGATGGCAAGCGCAGTACTTGGCAAACTGTCGGTATCTTCACTGCCTTCTAGACCATGACCTACAAGCCTGAAAGATGAAACTAGCTAAACAGTTGGAAGTGGGAGTGGGTGGATGATCTGTATGGAAGACAGTGTGTTTCCTTTCCCCTTCCCTTGTGCACAGGATGAAGTGAGTGAGTGAGCGAGCAGCTTCACTGTGCACCATGGAGCAATGGGTTGATGGCTCCTGATCTAATGTTTGTGTGCTGGAAATAAATGTTTAAAACTCTACAGCATTTGTGCAATGTTGCCATATTGTACGAGGGCTGTTTGTAAATGATTTACAATGGTGGTGCTTAAAAAGTACCGTTCCATCTATGGGCATGTCCTCTTATAGGACGATGAACTGATGCTGGTACACCACACAGACACTAGATGGCAGTTGTGAAGAGTGTAGTAGAGGAAGCTATGGACAAGATGAAGGTGACTATCATGTACAAAGATGGACTGCATGGTTTTTGTGTAAGGAAGGAAGGAATCAAAAAAGGTGTGAGAAAGGCACGTGCACACTGAGATGTAACATAGGCCAAGAGCTGAAGTCTGTTGTTGACTACTGGAAATGGAGAATGAAGATCCAGAAAGTGGTGACGAATCACCAGAAGCATCTCACAAGAAAGTCTTTGTTCCATAACATGAAAAATGCGCTGCAAGGTAATAAGGAATTGCAGGCAGCTGTGTGCACAATATGCTCAAACAGTGGTTCCATGACATAGTAACAAAGTTCTCAGGAAGGTGGCAGCAGTGTATAGATGATGGAGGAGTATATTGAGACATCCCGTGTACACTGAATAATTTTTATTAATAAATAAAGTATAAAAATGTATTACTGTAAATCATTTCTAAATACCCCTCATAATATTAATTTAACTATGTCATTTATGAGCAGTTTACAAAATTAGAGTAGTTTCAGAGACGAAACCTATGTTTTCAAATTTTTATGTGCAAATGTTATAATTGTAATACTTTGGCCTAAATGGTGAGGCATACTCATGATCTACTTATTTTGGACATACAAAGAAATTAATTTAGTATTTGTTTAATTGTTTAAACTTATTTTTCCTAGGAGTTAACTTTAAAGGTATTCAGATATGGTTGTGTAACTTCATGGTAAATGTATTGTTGAACATAGGTGACAGTTTGCACTAATTGGACGAACATTTCATGCACTTGGAGCATTTTGAACATTTGAAAGTATAGTGTTTAGAAAAAAGGGATTTGACTCAAATGATTTGTTGCACCAAACACAAAATTCTGTTTAAAGGTGGCTCTGGAGTTTAATATTGAACCTTGGAGTAAAATAAGTAGTGGTTCACAAGTGCTTCTTAATGCCTGAGGAATACTTGAACTGGAAAAGGAAACAGGAAAAGAAAAAGAAAATCTGATGTGAAGCTTACACAAACTTTTTCTACCAAAGAAAAATTTGCATATGTCTATTGTGTTTACATCGAAAGTGATTATTGGATCGTCAGTACACTACAAAAAGGATTCAACATGTACAAACGGCATTCAAATGTTTTTAGTAAAAAGTGTTTGTGAAAGAAATGCAAAGTTTCAAGTATGTCCATTACGAGAAGTTTAGGGAAGATAAGATGAGACCCTTTATTGTCATAAAATGCTCACAGTTCAGTCGAGCAAAAGCTCTGCAAACAGGTGACTTATCATGTTAAAATACACCAATTTAAAAAATGCAGTTAAACTTAGGGTTACTAGGACTACAAGTCAAATTGCAATAAAACATTTTCAGACATTCTAACTTGCAACAGGAAATATTTCAGAGACAGATAATGCTACAGCAAACTTTTTATCAGTTAGGATTTCCATGTTATACAAAATTGGGTAAAATTCAAGATAGACATTTTAATCAAAATTGTTATAGCTGTTTATGAGAATATAAAAATAAAAATGTTTGAATGTAAGAGTTAGCATGGGAGTGGGAGATATTGTTGAAAAATCTCTGTGTTGCATCCTTGGAAGATGCTGAATTTAAATACCAAATTTGTACTTATCAGAGTTCATTTTTGAGTTATGTTGTTCATTATGGATGGATGCACACAAGTGGAATTTTTTTAAGATTGTTATTTTTGGGGAAATTTCATAAATAAACTTTTGGATGGAATACAATACTTTCTCTAAGTAAAAATTTAATTTTTGGATATGTTTTTGTGTAAAATTAGAGTTGTAGTGACCCATAAGTTGTAGTAATACCTGCAGGCAGCTGACCTGATTGGGCAGCGTTAGCTCTCGAAGGAGGTTGTGAAAATGCTTAATGTCACAAGGTTGTAATATTGCTTGTTGAAGCCTTCCTCCATTCCTATAAGGGCAGTTGCTTTTGACTTGTCTTACATAGGAAAAATGTTAAGGTGACTTATCAACTGCACAAGTCCACAGAAATTTTCCTGAATTATTACTGCTGAAAAAATTACTGAGGTTGAAATTTGCATTTCAGGATTTTGTAGTGCAACACTCATTTTGTAAAGTTCTGGTGACTGAACTCGTAGCAAGCGATGTTGTTGCTAGTGCAGGTAGATCTCCCATCCTTTATGAGCCCAGCTTACACTATCCTGAATAAAAAGTCCTCTTGCCCAAGTGGAGCAGGCAGCTTATGTATGTCCATTATACAGAATGTCCCAAAATTAGACCAACACACTTGGGGAGCCTTCAGCCTCGGCTCAGAAATACTCAGCTGTAACCTTAATTCAGAGACTCTGTATCTTAAGTACGCTTAATTTTGTATGAAATTCAACCAAATTTGAGCTGAAACTAGTTATTTCTGACCTATGTTCATATAACTATTTTCATCCTTAACAAAAGGATGTATTTCAAAGCTGAGTGCATATTATAGTAGTGTACATTATTGGACAATTTCAAAGGACTTTTTGCAATTGATATGTCACTTTGTATTGATTAGGATTAGATGTTGATACTTGTGGCTGATGAATAAATAACATCACTTGTAGCTCTATTTTTGTACTATATTATTGTAGATTAGAAGATAGGCTCTGTGTAAAATATTGTACAATAACAGTAATACTGTATATGGAAATATAAAAGAAATTGTTAATGTTATGCATGTTTGAAGTGTCAGTGTCCCAGGAGTTTGTGAAGTATCCTTCTGTAGTCGCCACTTGTCTCGTCACAGATCGTGTTGGCAAGCTTGGTGCCATTCATGCTGAGGTAACTGTCCTTTATATCTCCTAGGTCCACCTGCAAACAATATCAAAGATGTAACATTCTGCGTTGTAGGGTGAAGGGAATAAAGGAGCAGCTTCTGAGTTTCTCTCTCTAAGATAAAGTTTTGTTTGTGGAAACGTGAACACTGCTGAACTAATTTTTGATAATTGTTTCACCCTTGAAAAGCCCTGTTCTTCCCAGTAGACATAGCCAGCTTAATTTCAATTTCTAAACGGCTAAAAGACGAAACAGAATATACAAGGTACAAGGACTGTTCAATAAAGAATGATCATAATTTTTTATGGACATAATTTCTTGCGCTAAACTTCAATCTTATGATATTCTGTTAGCTTAATGTGAAACAAACACGCCATAGTAGTTTTATTGTTGGTACTCCTGTCCAGCCAGTAGTATGATAGTGCTGTCTGGGAGTAAAGAGGGGTGAAGAAAGGGAATGGAGGGGAAGCTAGGAAGGTCTTGTTAAACAATCATGATACACTTGCATTTCCTGTACTGTTGGGTTTCTCTTGAGTAATGCATCTGGCAGTCTCCAGCTCCCTCAGCACTGCTATATGAATCTTATTTGTGCACTGGCGACAGACTGAAACATTCTTACATTTGCCTTTTGTTATAAACATATTATAAATTATAAGCACAGGTCTGATACCTCTTGAATATTTATACAGCCAAAATATTAGAAAATGCTCACATGCCGTCTTCTAGGTGATCAAACATAGGATGTTAATTGAGGATTGGTTATGTTTACGCTATAGCTTGCTTATTTGTGAACATGTTCTGGAAACACTTTTTCCCAGCCTCAGCTTTCAACTGACTATCAATTAGCAAATTGATGTAGTTGTGTAATTTTTTATACTATTGATGATGGAGGTCTCTGTAGCGATGATATCCACTGCACTCACCTCGTTGGGTCCCTGAGGGACCAATTGAGGAGCTACTTGATTGAAAAGTAGCAGCCTCTGGTCAAGAAGACTGCATAACTGGAATTGACCATGTCCCACCTGCAGTACTGCACCCCACTCATGACGCCATGTAGGGAAACAGCAGCCGGGTGATTAGGCCTTGGCCTGGATGGGCTGTTAGACCTCAGAATTTACAGAGGAAGTTTTCTGTGATGCTAGAATGATGTTATCTTTTCTGAAATCTTTGGTCTGCCCAAGGATGACATGTGAATTTCTTGTATTGGAGGATTTCTTTTTGGGCTTTTAATGCAGTAGTCACTGATGGTTTTGAGTTTTTGTGTGTGTTGTATAGTGTTAGAACTGACACTATTTGGGGTATATGTATGATATTCTTGTTTGCTGAGAAGTGTGTTAAGTAGCCTGTATATTAAACTGTTGAAGACTGCAAGTTGGTGGGATTTTGGATTGAAGTTATCACTCTCTGTGTGTGGGGGTTTCCTATAAATGCCATAAGTGAGTTCCTGGTTCTGTTTGATGTTTTTGAGCCCAAGAAAGGTAAGTAGCCACGTTTCTCAGTCTCCATTGTGAACCATGTAGATTTGTTAGGACATCATTGTGAGCTGCAGTGTGCTACTGTTCCCCATTTCCCCTCCAGAGTGCAGAACACACCACCCCCCTCATCATAGGCCTACAGAACTTATAAGCTATATGTTTAAGCTATATGTTTATTCTATGATACAACATTTACCTGCTGCAGTGTCTCTCTCATCTTATGTACATGTTAAGACTGAAGTATGCAAGAATTAGAATAGTTGGTGTCATTATAGACAAATGCAGTCATTTCCTGACAGAATGAGGCAATGCCGTTCATGTTAACAGACATACTTCTCATCTCATTGTATGTATGCTCTATTTCATGAACTATGCCTTCATTTAAAATGTTAAAATAAACTTTAAGAAAATAAAATTTAACTATGTACAGTCATATATGTTTAATAAATTACAATTCACAGCTAGCATCGGATACCTCACGAACTATGAAGTTCATTTTAAATGTTAAAATTATATTTTACAGAAGAAGATATAAGGTATTTATTTTCAAAATTGGCCAAGTTCATATCTTATAGAATTCACATTTTAATTTAATTTCAATTTAAAGTAATTTCAATTTTGTAGTAGATATTCACATTGAATGCAGTTCAAAGAGCAAAGTTCATTCATACAGTAGACTGTGTGTCTCAAAACTTTTTTCAGGATTTTCCCATAAACTGGGGAGAGTTTTGAAAATAGATGCCTCATAAAATTGTGCTATATACAGAGGTACCTATATGTAACCATGTCCCTGGGGGGACTTGCGCACTTTTTGCAACTACTTCTACCTAAGAGCACACTTGCAGCGGGTCGTGACTTGGTAAAACATACAAGAGAATATATACATACATGCTGAATATGTTACAAAGTACTGCCCGATGAACTATACACTTCACGTAAAATGAAACATAAAATATTTAAGATAATATACAACACTGTTATTTACAGGATATATATTACATATTTCTGTGAGGTTAATCTAATATATACATATAGTCCCTATTCATGTCATTGAGACATGATTGAAGGACTTCTATTATTCCTTATATAATTGATGCTGTTTAAACGTTTGTAGAAAATGTGAACATAAAGGTATACAAAATAATATACAACACAGTTATTTACATTATTTATATATATATGTCATATAATAGAAATTGCTAGCTAGGTCCACCAATATATAATTATACTAGTCTCTTCTCATGTATGAGGTTTTCAGAAAGAGTGATTGAAATGGTTGTAGTATCATGTGCCAGGGAACATTTTCCACACTGGACACGGCGCAGCAGACTGACTCACTCACTGACTGACTCACTGACTGGCTGACTCATTCACTGACTGACTCATCACTGACTCTCTCACTCTGACTGACACTCACTGACTAGCTGACTCACTCACTGACTCACTCACTCTGACTGACACCACACAAAAGATAGACCTGGTCATGAACTACCAGAATATGTGGAGATATTCGATATAACTGTGTTAGTTTTCCTGTAAATGACGAGGTTGTTTTGTATCACAACTTGCATGTAAGTGCTTCGATTCCCACAAAACACCACTCAAACGATAGATCTGGTCATGAACTACCAGAATACATACTTGTACTATTGACTACTTTTACATTGGCACAACTGACTGACTCTCTAAAACACGAGGAGTTGTAACAATTGTGTCAAGACATTTTTCAAGTACGTTTGCTGATTCTGCTGTAATAATTTTTAGTAACAACAAAGAACATTTAATCTGAAACATTATTGATTTTTCTCATACAAGAAAAACTGTTTTTGGAGTTGACGTTACTGATAAGATCAATATTCAGTCACACAGTTTTGTTTAGCTGCTGCTGCTGCTATTTATGAACCCTTTTGTAAATGTTCATTGAATATGAAGCAAAACTCGTGCTTTTATATAGGAGGAGGAGGAGGAGGAGCGTCATCACCCGGTGTACGTTAATAGCAAACAACATAGTGAAAATGTGCTGCTGCTGCTACGTAATAATAATAATAATAGTAATAATAATAATAATAATAATAATAATAATAATAGTACTAGTAATAATAATAGTAGTAGCAATAATAATAATATTAACTTTGTGATTTGTGGTGATAAACTATTACACTTGTTTTAATGAAGCTTCATTGGTAACAAATACATTTATCGATCGCCATGTTACAGACGGTCAATGTCTAGAAATTCTTTGAACAAATTTACTAGATGGGTAAATATGTGATTCATCCAAATAATATATATCTTGGAGCAGCAGCACATGAACACATGAAAAATGTTAGCTGGCTGATGCAAATGCACGGCGGCGGCGGCGACATTTCAAGGAAGAAAGCAATAATTTTATATCTCTGTCCCAGTGAACACCAATATACGGCACGGTAACAAATTAACGATCGTAGGGGCCGTGAGGGGCTCTCACCTAGAGAATAAAACGCATTTTCAAACAACAACAACTAACAAACACATATATACTGTAGAATACACAAAATGTAATAGTAATAGTGTCTCGTAGTTGTACTTGGCAGGGACTGACTGCACACGTGTTCTCCGTAGTCAGTCGATATATCTCTCTGCCTGCCTATACTCTGTGGCCGTGCCTTAGGTTGGCAACTACCCCCTCTCCGCCGCCTCTCGGAAGCAAGGTGCCAAGATGGCTGAACGGCGGTCGGAGCTCGTGTGTGTCTCTCTCTGATTTTGTTTCTAAAAGTGATATTAGCCCTTGGTGTGTGTGATAATTACTAGTGCATTAGTTGAATTAACACCTCAGGTAAATGCGTGTGTGATATTACAGTGCTGCATGCTCTAATTCTCGCGTTTTCGTCACTTTCAGTGAATTGCTTTTTGGCGCCTTTACGAGACATTTTCAGCCGAAATGCAAAACTCGCCACTCAAGGTACGTACAGTGTTTCAATAATTATAATTACATTTCCGTGAAAATTGAGTGTTCTGTGTTAGTTGCTATTAATACATGATATTATTTCAGCCGTAAAAAGTGTGTTACGCATTTCGTAATATTTGTCGACCGCGTGGTATTTCTTTACGCGTATTTTTCAGTATTAACTTGTGTTATTAATAATTCTCTTTATCCAGTGGATGTAATAAGTTGTTTTATGCCACGGATTGCTCGTAATGTGCGTGTTTACGGCCTGGATTAGCTGGATATTAATCCAAAATATATAAATGTTAAAACTGTGCAAATATGGCCGACTTTTACCCCGAGCGTCACGTAACCATTTCAAGATGGCTAGCTAGCTAACGGATTCTTCGTGTTCAAATATTTCAACACGCGTATGTGCATAGTCAGTTATTCGAATACTTGTGTCAAATCTTACTTACTTCACAATATTTATAATATTATAACATTATTCTTTTAATATTAATAATAATTATTGTTACTATTTCTATTACTGTGCTCTTTGTAAAGTGTTCGTTTATTCCAGTGCTGTGCGATCATGTATAAACATTCACATGAGTTTCTCGTCTTATTACGGATATCTGATGTGTTACAATCACATGGCTTTCTCGTGTTAATACTGATACCTGATGGGTTACATTCACATGGCTTTCTCATTTTAATACAGATATCTGATGGGTTACATTCACATGGCTTTCTCATTTTAATACAGATACCTGATGTGTTACATTCACATGGCTTTCTCATTCGAAACTTTACTGAAATTTCTCTGACACCGTTCTTCTTACATTTACAATGTTTGACTGTAGAGCATTTGTCTATTTGTATAAACGTGTTATTTATACTTAACTGATTCCTTTTCATGAGCTGAGGCTGGTGACGGTGATGGCTGTGGATGTAACTCGCAGAGTTTCTGCCCAGTTGGATCTACTACTGGTGAGTAAAATAATAATTTATCTTTCCTTAACCCATTTGCATTAGCCGTAATGAGTCCAACACACACCAACAGTGTTAATGTCTGCCGCTGCTGATACTGCTTATGTAATGTGAAGTATTGAAATGTTGTGCGTATTAATGTCCAGTTTGCAGGCGTGCTAGGCTGCTTTAAAATTCACAGCGTACTCACAAGTTTTCTTACTTAAGCAACCTCGCTGTTACACTGCGAGTCTCCTAGTGGTATATTATATTTGTGTATTTGCACCGAGTTTCTTAGCGAGCCCTGCCAATCAGCTGTTGTAACAGAGTTTACTCCGCATACACTCTGACATGTTTTATTGTTGGCAGTGGACTCAGGATATGATTCGCAATGTATGTCTTGTAATTACCTAAGTTCTGAATTTCATAGCGAGCCCTCCCAGTCAGCTGTTGTAACAGAGTTTACTCCGCATACACTCTGACATGTTTTATTGTTGGCAGTCGACTCAGGATATGATTCGCAATGTATGTCTTGTAATTACCTAAGTTCTGAATTTCATAGCGAGCCCTCCCAATCAGCTGTTGTAACAGAGTTTACTCCGCATACACTGACATGTTTTATTGTTGGCAGTCGACTCAGGATATGATTCGCAATGTATGTCTTGTAATTACCTAAGTTCTGAATTTCATAGCGAGCCCTCCCAATCAGCTGTTGTAACAGAGTTTACTCCGCATACACTGACATGTTTTATTGTTGGCAGTCGACTCAGGATATGATTCGCAATGTATGTCTTGTAATTACCTAAGTTCTGAATTTCATAGCGAGCCCTCCCAATCAGCTGTTGTAACAGAGTTTACTCCGCATACACTGACATGTTTTATTGTTGGCAGTCGACTCAGGATATGATTCGCAATGTATGTCTTGTAATTACCTAAGTTCTGAATTTCATAGCGAGCCCTCCCAATCAGCTGTTGTAACAGAGTTTCCTCCGCATACACTCTGACATGTTTTATTGTTGGCAGTCGACTCAGGATATGATTCGCAATGTATGTCTTGTAATTACCTAAGTTCTGAATTTCATAGCGAGCCCTCCCAATCAGCTGTTGTAACAGAGTTTCCTCCGCATACACTCTGACATGTTTTATTGTTGGCAGTCGACTCAGGATATGATTCGCAATGTATGTCTTGTAATTACCTAAGTTCTGAATTTCATAGCGAGCCCTCCCAATCAGCTGTTGTAACAGAGTTTACTCCGCATACACTCTGACATGTTTTATTGTTGGCAGTCGACTCAGGATATGATTCGCAATGTATGTCTTGTAATTACCTAAGTTCTGAATTTCATAGCGAGCCCTCCCAATCAGCTGTTGTAACAGAGTTTCCTCCGCATACACTCTGACATGTTTTATTGTTGGCAGTGGACTCAGGATATGATTCGCAATGTATGTCTTGTAATTACCTAAGTTCTGAATTTCATAGCGAGCCCTCCCAATCAGCTGTTGTAACAGAGTTTCCTCCGCATACACTCTGACATGTTTTATTGTTGGCAGTCGACTCAGGATATGATTCGCAATGTATGTCTTGTAATTACCTAAGTTCTGAATTTCATAGCGAGCCCTCCCAATCAGCTGTTGTAACAGAGTTTACTCCGCATACACTCTGACATGTTTTATTGTTGGCAGTGGACTCAGGATATGATTCGCAATGTATGTCTTGTAATTACCTAAGTTCTGAATTTCATAGCGAGCCCTCCCAATCAGCTGTTGTAACAGAGTTTCCTCCGCATACACTCTGACATGTTTTATTGTTGGCAGTGGACTCAGGATATGATTCGCAATGTATGTCTTGTAATTACCTAAGTTCTGAATTTCATAGCGAGCCCTCCCAATCAGCTGTTGTAACAGAGTTTCCTCCGCATACACTCTGACATGTTTTATTGTTGGCAGTCGACTCAGGATATGATTCGCAATGTATGTCTTGTAATTACCTAAGTTCTGAATTTCATAGCGAGCCCTCCCAATCAGCTGTTGTAACAGAGTTTACTCCGCATACACTCTGACATGTTTTATTGTTGGCAGTGGACTCAGGATATGATTCGCAATGTATGTCTTGTAATTACCTAAGTTCTGAATTTCATAGCGAGCCCTCCCAATCAGCTGTTGTAACAGAGTTTACTCCGCATACACTCTGACAATGTTTTATTGTTGGCAGTGGACTCAGGATATGATTCGCAATGTATGTCTTGTAATTACCTAAGTTCTGAATTTCATAGCGAGCCCTCCCAATCAGCTGTTGTAACAGAGTTTACTCCGCATACACTCTGACATGTTTTATTGTTGGCAGTGGACTCAGGATATGATTCGCAATGTATGTCTTGTAATTACCTAAGTTCTGAATTTCATAGCGAGCCCTCCCAGTCAGCTGTTGTAACAGAGTTTACTCCGCATACACTCTGACATGTTTTATTGTTGGCAGTCGACTCAGGATATGATTCGCAATGTATGTCTTGTAATTACCTAAGTTCTGAATTTCATAGCGAGCCCTCCCAATCAGCTGTTGTAACAGAGTTTACTCCGCATACACTCTGACATGTTTTATTGTTGGCAGTCGACTCAGGATATGATTCGCAATGTATGTCTTGTAATTACCTAAGTTCTGAATTTCATAGCGAGCCCTCCCAATCAGCTGTTGTAACAGAGTTTACTCCGCATACACTCTGACATGTTTTATTGTTGGCAGTCGACTCAGGATATGATTCGCAATGTATGTCTTGTAATTACCTAAGTTCTGAATTTCATAGCGAGCCCTCCCAATCAGCTGTTGTAACAGAGTTTACTCCGCATACACTCTGACATGTTTTATTGTTGGCAGTGGACTCGGGATATGATTCGCAATGTATGTCTTGTAATTACCTAAGTTCTGAATTTCATAGCGAGCCCTCCCAATCAGCTGTTGTAACAGAGTTTCCTCCGCATACACTCTGACATGTTTTATTGTTGGCAGTCGACTCAGGATATGATTCGCAATGTATGTCTTGTAATTACCTAAGTTCTGAATTTCATAGCGAGCCCTCCCAATCAGCTGTTGTAACAGAGTTTACTCCGCATACACTCTGACATGTTTTATTGTTGGCAGTCGACTCAGGATATGATTCGCAATGTATGTCTTGTAATTACCTAAGTTCTGAATTTCATAGCGAGCCCTCCCAATCAGCTGTTGTAACAGAGTTTATTCCACATACACTCTGACATGTTTTATTGTTGGCAGTCGACTCAGGATATGATTCGCAATGTATGTCTTGTAATTACCTAAGTTCTGAATTTCATAGCGAGCCCTCCCAATCAGCTGTTGTAACAGAGTTTCCTCCGCATACACTCTGACATGTTTTATTGTTGGCAGTCGACTCAGGATATGATTCGCAATGTATGTCTTGTAATTACCTAAGTTCTGAATTTCATAGCGAGCCCTCCCAATCAGCTGTTGTAACAGAGTTTCCTCCGCATACACTCTGACATGTTTTATTGTTGGCAGTCGACTCAGGATATGATTCGCAATGTATGTCTTGTAATTACCTAAGTTCTGAATTTCATAGCGAGCCCTCCCAATCAGCTGTTGTAACAGAGTTTACTCCGCATACACTCTGACATGTTTTATTGTTGGCAGTGGACTCAGGATATGATTCGCAATGTATGTCTTGTAATTACCTAAGTTCTGAATTTCATAGCGAGCCCTCCCAATCAGCTGTTGTAACAGAGTTTCCTCCGCATACACTCTGACATGTTTTATTGTTGGCAGTCGACTCAGGATATGATTCGCAATGTATGTCTTGTAATTACCTAAGTTCTGAATTTCATAGCGAGCCCTCCCAATCAGCTGTTGTAACAGAGTTTCCTCCGCATACACTCTGACATGTTTTATTGTTGGCAGTCGACTCAGGATATGATTCGCAATGTATGTCTTGTAATTACCTAAGTTCTGAATTTCATAGCGAGCCCTCCCAATCAGCTGTTGTAACAGAGTTTCCTCCGCATACACTCTGACATGTTTTATTGTTGCCTGCCCATGCCAGTTCTATAGCGTATATATATTCTTGGTTAAACTTTACAGCTAAGGGCCCTCCTCTGTTAGCTGATATGATTCGCATGTAATGTTATATGTATGTCTTGTAATTACCTAAGTTCTGAATTTCATTCTAAGTTTGTGCGAGGCTGTTTTGGAGTACAAAATGTGCTCGTGTGGGTGATATATTTTACGAGTGCTTAGATCACGTACACAATATCATATTAGGATGCTGCGTAGATCTCAAACAGGATTTACCTGGAAACTTAACACTACGTTACATGAAGTGTCATCAGTAGTGAAATGATGTCATCAAAGGCGGCACGTAAACTCTCCAACATCTAATTCCACGTTGAGTCGATATTGTTCACTTGCACTAATGTTTAATTTTTCAGCAGTAATTCATGTAAGCCCATTGTTGTGCTCTAATTATTTTACCCCTTATTGTGAAATTGCATCTTATTTTATGTGTCAGGGAAACACGATGTTTCAAAACAGTATTTCTAATATTTGTGCTAGGTATTAAATAATGTGAAACCCATTTTCACCATGCATTTGTGAACTAAAGTGAAGCGACTGTGAGCAAACAATTGTAACTCCCAAAGGGCTCACACTTTCTCTTCCATCCGCTATGGTAGTGGCTTGTGTGGAAGATACATTTGTCACCTCCTTCACTTAGTTTGGTTCGCTGGGTTTAAAACTGACATTGTTTATTTGTGCTTGTGAGAGATTAATACACAGTGCTGCACTTTGCGGCTTAGAGCCCTCAATCTCTTGGCAGCTTATGCACACAATGGTTGGCAATATCCCCCCCCCCTCAAGTTCATTTTTCAGTGAATGCAGATTTTAAAGCGCTTGCACGTGAATCTCCCTATGTACGTACAGTGTTTCATTAATTATAATTACATTTCCGTGAAAATTGAGTGTTCTGTGTTACTTACTATTAAAACATGTTATTATTTCAGCCGTAAAAAGTGTTTTTCGAATTTCGTAATATTTCTCGACCGCGTGGTATTTCTTTACGCGTATTTTTCAGTGTTAACTTGAGTTATTAATATTTATCTTTATCCGGTGGATGTAATAAGTTGTTTTATGTCACGGATTGCTCGTAATTTTGCGTATTTACTGTCTGGATTAGCTGGATATTAATCCAAACTTTTGAAATACAAACATGGCCGACTTATTCAAATCGCGTGACGCAGTAAGTTCAAATTTTAACGGTTGCTCGACTCAACCCGCCAAGATGTCTGAGTAACGCTTCCTAGTTCAAACTTCTCGAGGTTTTTCTTTTTGCTACTGCGACTATTATGGGTAATCCTCTTTATCAAGTGAGTTGCGTTTAGAATTCTGTTTAAAATGGTGTAATTTTTCGTCAACACTTTGCCCGTTGAAAGAAATCGTGTTTCCTACATATTCTCTGTGGTGGCGCTGTCACAGATAAAAAGTTTTAAGTTTTCAGAGGTTGGCAACTTCCCCCTCTCCTCTGCCTGTCGAAACCGACAAGGTGTCATGGCCGATAGCCTATAGTTCGTTGCGTTTGTGTGTCTCCGGGTTTGTTCGTGAAACTGTTATAAATGTTTCGTGAGTGTGATAATTACTAGTGAATTAGCTGAATTAACACCTGAGGTGAATGTGTGTGTATTATCCCAGTGCTGCGTGGTCTATTTCTCAAGATTTCCTCAGTTTTAGTGAACGGTAATTTTTGGCGCGCTCCGAGGCGATTTCTCTGAGAATACATTTTTTTTCCTGTGAAGGTACGTAACATGTTTCAATAATTATAATTACATTTCCGTCAAAATTGAGTGTTCTGTGTTAGTTTCTATTAATAAATGTTATTCTTTGAGCCGTAAAAACTTTGCTACGCGTATCGTAATGTTTGGCGACCACGTGATGCTTGTGAACACTTTGCTTTCTGTGTTAACTTGGCTTCTTAATGTAAATGCGAATAATTCTCTTTATCCGGTGGATGTAATAAGTTGTTTTATGTCGCGGATTGCTCGTAATGTGCGTATTTACGGTCTGGATTAGTTGGATATTAATCCAAACTTTTGAAGTGCTGGGAATTACCAACATGGCGGAGGTGACGCCACGCTTTCATTTCAAATTTCAACGGTTCCTGGTTGTTCAACCCGCCAACGTGTCTGAGTAACGCTACCTAGTTCAAACTTGTCGAGGAGGTGAATTTTCACTATTATTCGAATACTTGTCTTTGCTTGTGTCGAATCTTTCTTACTTCACGATATTTATAATATTATATTAATTACTATGCTTATAAAGTGTTGATATATTTATGTAATACACTTGGCAGCATCTTTGACTATTTGCGTATTTGTATCAACTTACTCTTACAACCGATGATTCGTTTTAAGGAGCTGTCTGTACCGGTTGGTTGGTGATTATGACTGCTGCTACTGCTGTAACCTTCTGCTGCTGCCCTTCTGTTTCACCTACCTACTACTGGTGAGTACTTTTTACACAATTATTTAATTTTCAGGTCTTTGGATTCTCACCTCATGTTTGAATTACAACTGCTACGTATTACATTCATACTGTTTTCTCTACTCGGTTTTAGGTAACACATTCACATCGCTTTCTCTACTCACGCTTCAACAATTAAGTGTTACAATTTTCTGTAGGTTTGAAATACAAGTGCTGCGTATTACATTCATACTGTTTTCTCTACTCGGTTTTAGGTAACACATTCACATCGCTTTCTCTTCTCACGCTTCAACAATTAAGTGTTACAATTTTCTGTAGGTTTGAAATACAAGTGCTGCGTGTTACATTCATACTGTTTTCTCTACTCACTTTTAGGTAACACATTCACATCGCTTTCTCCACTCACGCTTCAACAATTAAGTGTTACAATTTTCTGTAGGTTTGAAATACAAGTGCAGCGTATTACATTCATACTGTTTTCTCTACTCGGTTTTAGGTAACACATTCACATCGCTTTCTCTACTCACGTTTCAAGAATTAAGTGTTACAATTTTCTGTAGGTTTGAAATACAAGTGCTGCGTATTACTGTTTACTATACTAACATTTGTTAAAACACATTCACATGGCTTTCTCTACTCACTCTTCTACAGATAACTCGTACAATTTTCTGTATGTTTGAAACAGATATGCATGTTACATTCACAGTGTTTTCTCTACTCACTTTTAGGTAACACATGTTTTTAGTGTAAATGGTTTCATCATTTTGACATAGATGCACATATACTCCATCCAGCCTTAGATCTGCAGCTTGTATCCCTCTGCGGTTAGCTCGTGTTGTCACTTGCGCCTTAACCAAACCTCACATGGACTCGTGCCATGTGTTTATGTTGCGGCACATGTGTATTTACTTGGCAGGTTTTTATAATGTTGGTGCCATCGTATTGCATTCCAGTAATCTTTTCCTGGGAAATCATACATTTTGAAAACTCTCAGATAATCACCGATATTTGGGGTACTATATTTTATGGTGTGCCTTGGTTTCTGCGTAACGTGTGTTAGTTGTTGACTGCTTGTGTTCACATCAAGTGCGGATCTAAGGGTGGAGCGATTATAGTCGTGTTGCCATGTTCTGTGTTACGACAGGAATGACCTGATTGTGCAAGTGTTTGATCTACTATTATTAGCATGCTATGTTGGTTTAAAATACAGAGTGTGCTCAACTACAAGTCCAGTTGTCGTGCAATAGTGCATCTTGGTCACTAGACTGCAGTAGTGATATAATATAATTGTCTATTGCCCCCGAGTTTGTTAACGAGCTCTCCCAATCTGTACTTTCACACACCTGCTGTGGATTTCTTAAATGTACTTCACCGGTTAAGTTATGCTCTTACATGTCGTTTGCCCATGCCAATTGTATAGCGTTCAACTCGCAGTCACTCGCCTCATATTACTGCCTATGTGATTGCGATGTAAAGAAATAAGTTTACACTTAGTACTTATATAACTTCTGACATTGATTATAACTTTATGCGAGGCTATTTTGCAGAACAAAATGTGCTCGTCTGATATCATTACATAGACACTTGAGCATCAGCAGTCGCAGCTGTTACAATGTCCATCATCACCACTTTTGTATTGGCTCCTCCTCATTATTATTATTATTATTATTATAATTATTCAAAAGTATGTGTTGATGTGTAGTAGTAGTTGCTTTATTATTTTTAGTAAACAAGCTCTTGGCAAACATGTGCTCAGAGACGTGATGTAATGTAGAACAGGGGATGATGGCATCGAGCTTCGTTGAGAGTCAGTCAGTCAGTCAGTGCTGGACTCGCTCGCTCGCTACTTGAATCCAGCTATTTTGGTCTACGATACTTTAGATAGGCCTAGCTATTTGACCGATACATTTCTATTTGCACCATGAAAATCTACTGTTATAGCCACTCTCAGTATGCACATGTGTTAATCGCGATACAAGATTTTTAAATGCTGTTGTTGTGTGTTCGTTCCCCAAGTGACACGTTCCTTTCATGTTGAGACAAATCACCAAAGTGCTATTGTAGATATCAACTTTAATACACGAGGAGGAGGAGGAGGAGGGGTAAATTGTATGAGTATACCAAGACTTTAAGTTAAATCAAGTAATATCCTTGAAGGTTATAAATAAAGCAGTTGAGACATGTTTAGTAGCGTGGCAGAGGGAGACAGTAAGCGGCGCATAGTTGTGAGTAGGAGGTCTCTCATTCAGTACATGTTTGCCGATGATGCTGCCTGGTGACATTTAAAAGGAGGACAAGGCTTGTTTACTAATGCATCATTGTGATGCATGTATATAGATGGAGCAGCAGCAGCAGACAACCTCAGTCGTCGGGTGTCGACAGACATCAGCAGTAAGGGATGACGACGACCCAAGTTGTCTCTCTCTCTCCATGTAAAAGTGTTGGTGACTGACTGCTACGTGTACCTCGGAAGTTCTTTAGGAAGGGCGACGATTGATCTGCACATTATTGTCATCACACATTTATTTACTGTAACACAAACACAAGCTGTTGATGCTGCAGCACCACACTCTTTACTATATGCATATATTTATTAACAACCAACAACCTTGAACCAAAAATGTACACTTTGATTTGAAATGTTAGCACTGTGTAGTGACGGGTAAGTACATACATTTATAATCTGTGTCTCTTTCATCATCATCCTGTTGTAAACATCTGGGCGGGCGGGAAGAGGAAAGACAGAAATCTGTTTAGCTGTTGATGGGTTTAGACAAGTTAACGGGCGTTTCCTTTTATTTGCATACTACTACTACTAGGATAACAGTACTGTATAACGTGACCAAGGCGAGTGCAGGCAAGCAGCGAGCAGTGTGATTTACTAACGTAGTGCTAGTGACGGAACCTCGGTGTGTGTGTGTGTGTGTGTGTGTTAGTTATTTATAATGTTAAGTTTGGTGACAAAGTGATCAAAAGGGAACAGAATAGCTATTACAAATGCTAGTGAAGGTGCTGTCTGTCGCTTCTACTGCCTGCGGTGAGAAGACAACGATATGCAAAGATTAGGAAAGAGGACCGACCCACCGACCGGCTTGAAGAAAGTTGGCTTCATGCTGATCATCATCTGGACTTGAAGAAGCCTATCATTTAATAAAAGAAATGTTGGCGACAATAATGTGGACTATGTCAACACTAAAGACTTACACACATGATGCTACTGGAGCAAGCAGTAACAGTAAACCTCTGTTCAGAAGGTGAAAGATATTCAAGAAACATATTGGAAAGGAGATGCGCTTATGGGAGTGGACTGCAGTGACGAGTGAGTCTGGAGAAGAAATGGCCAGAGCGACACGGCGAGTGAGTCAGAATGATGCAAGTTTCCCACGTGTTACTGTTTGTGAATACATGTGATTTTTTATGGTGTGGATTTACTTATAATTCAGTGATACGTAGAAAATGTCAACATTGTTCAGTGACCACACCGAGCGACACAGCTAGTGAGTCAGAATGATGCATGTTTCCCACGTGTTAGTGTTTGTGAATATATGTGATTTTTTTATGGTGTGAATATACTTATAATTCAGTGATACGTAGAAAATGTCAACATTGTTCAGTCAGCAGACCGAGCGACACAGCTAGTGAGTCAGAATGATGCATGTTTCCCACGTGTTAGTGTTTGTGAATATATGTGATTTTTTTATGGTGTGAATATACTTATAATTCAGTGATACGTAGAAAATGTCAACATTGTTCAGTCAGCAGACCGAGCGACACGGCTAGTGAGTCAGAATGATGCATGTTTCCCACGTGTTAGTGTTTGTGAATATATGTGATTTTTTTATGGTGTGGATATACTTATAATACAGTGTTACACACGTAGAAAATGTCAACTTGGTTCAACCGCACTGTACAGGAGGACGCGTACAGGAGTGCACTGGCCTTGGTCGGCGGGTTGCAAGTACTTTTCTGATCACTAATTTCCCACGCTCAGGTGTGCAAATGTTTGGATTCTTGTATACGTTAAGTAAATATCCCCACACATGTGTTTGGGGCTGGCTCGTGAGTTCTGAAAGGAATACATATATGCATAATACTACCTTATACAAATTAGGCACAAGACAGGTGAAATTATACACACTATTGAGCTGCATTTTACTTAACAATTACTAAAGGACACTGCCATTATACGTATGATATTTTTTGCATTCCTGTATCAGACAGCTCTCTCTCGCAAGGAGGTCTGAATGTTATTGTTTATAGTGTGGAGTTGCTTCTGATACGTGACACTGTAGTGTTGCAAAACTGACGTAGGTCTCACACGTCAGCTCCGCCCGCTGCCTTGTTGTTTACAGCAGGATTGAACTAGCCTGGTTTTAATATTTGTGTAAATGGTTCAATGTTCATCTAGAGATTAGAGGAGATATAAACCATGCATCGGCTTGTATCACACCGCTACGCGTAGGTATAATATGCATTTTACACCACTAAGAGGATATATTTACTTGAAGCGCTACTACTTAGGTCATCTCTGTCCAGCAGCGGCAGCTAGTGGGGCGGGCCAAGTTGGTTTTATATCTGCAGGTTCGGGATCACAGTTAACTGCCAACAGCACTTTGTTTAACCCTGCTGTTCTGTTCAGTATTACTTGACAAATGTGACCGACCGACGTGTCACCTAATGATCTGCCATGGTGTCGCAACATAGCCTACAGTTGTCGACAAGTGCTATTTCTTTCCCAGAGTAGTAACCCCTCATTATTGATAGAATGGGATATATTGTTCTTGTCACATGTTCAGCACACTACATTTATGTGGTACGTTGACCGGGATCTGCGCGTGCACTTGGATGTTATTTTCATCACGTCTTGGATAGCAAGTTAAGGATATTTCTACATTCTGCCGCGGTGTGCTCTACTTACCTTCTGCCACGGTGCTTTCGTGCTGAATAATGCACGTGCAGGCTTGTTACAGATTCACTTGACTGCGTGTTCTTACACTTTAACTATACTTGGTACACTTAGTTGATGCTGCTTTTGCAAACATTAAGTGACATTTCAGACCTTAGTAACAGTATCTCTACAAGGGACTACAGGGCGCGCTGTGCCTTTGTTTACGTCTCCTCTAATCTCTTGATGAACAGAGTATACATACATTTAGTCACATTGCTTGATAACTCATTACTATTTGTATAAATGGTTCCCCACGATGCAAAACTTGTTAATTTTCACTTGTGTCCCGTAATGCAATGTTAGCATATTGGTGAAATAATTTCTTAATCTTTGATAAAAAGACATGTTAAACTTAAAAGACACTATTCTTTTCATTTCAATTTCAAAATGGGAAACTTAATATCTACTTACTCAGCTGTTGTTCACGTTATGAAAAAAATTACTTCATGTTATTCCTAAGTATTGAAAATTGCATCGTGTGGAGCATTTTAAAGAGCAAATAGTGCTGAGAATAAAAACATGGATTATTCGAAAATGGAAATGTATGGACATGGCCACGTGATGACATAGTTAAAAAGGCCCTAAGGCTATAACGAGCAGCACAAGATTGATGCTATTTGATAAAACAAAGATCCATATCTGATATTTTTACACAGATGCGTATCCTAGGAAAGTGAGCATTTAATGACAACTAAATGAGACTGCAGTTAGAACGTCTCTTAACCGAAACATGGGGGGGGGGGGGGGGGCGAGGAGGTTCATTTCCATGTATTCTATAATCGCAGTACAATTTAACTGTTTCCTAGATTTCAAACATACGTCACAAATTGCGTTTATTTTTAACACGACCAGATGCATTGTTTTTTTCAGTTGCTCGTTTCAGATTACAGGGGTTCTATTGTAACACCAAATCTTTTCACTAAGAAAAAAACCATTTAAAACAAAAGTAAATTTTGAGGGCTAGGCAACGAAGGAAGCTAACATTTGATACCAAACTTACAGGGACCTTTCTTGTAACACCAAATACAAAAAAACTAAAATCTTTCAAAGCCAAAGTACAAGAGCAATTGCAAGATGGTAATCTTTCAAAATTTAGAATTTTTTTTCAAAATGACTTCACCGATGGTTTTAAATGGCCATGTGCTAGGGTGTATTTCAGCTTCATCGCACTCAAAGCAAGGTAAGTGTGTTTCCGACTCAATCTGTTGAGTTTGGATTACGTGGTTTGCTGTGACAACTTAGCCGAGCAACGTCTTCTTCTACACAGGTACGTAAATTGTTTCCATAATTATTATTACACTCACCTCTATATTAAATGTTCTCTGTTGGTTTTTGAGTGTTGTTTCATCACGACAAAGCCCACAATTACTAGATGGTTTTTTTTTTTAAACGTGTCTGCAATAATAGCGAATACCAGAGTGAAATGTGCATTACATATTAGTGTTATATCTCGTACAGTGAATGCCGTTTCTGGCTTGCAAGTGTGTGTCCAAGTGACGTTGAATAGGCTGGACTCTGCCTTTCTGTGTCTCCGAGCTTGTGAAACTTATATTTATGTAACGTGTGTGATGATAGCAAGTGAATTAGTTTCATGAACACCAGAGTTAAACGTGTGATTTACTAACGTAGTGCTAGTGACGGAACCTCGGTGTGTGTGTTAGTTATTTATAATGTTAAGTTTGGTGACAAAGTGATCAAAAGGGAACAGAATAGCTATTACAAATACTAGTGAAGGTGCTGTCTGTCGCTTCTACTGCCTGCGGTGAGAAGACAACCATATGCAAGATTAGGAAAGAGGACCGACCCACCGACCGACTTGAAGAAAGTTGGCTTCATGCCGATCATCATCTGGACTTGAAGAAGCCTATCATTTAATAAAAGAAATGTTGGCGACAATAATGTGGACTATGTCAACACTAAAGACTTACACACATGATGCTACTGGAGCAAGCAGTAACAGTAATCCTCTGTTCAGAAGGTGAAAGATATTCAAGAAACCTATTGGAAAAGAGATGCGCTTATTGGAGTGGACCACAGTGACGAGTGAGTCTGGAGAAGAAATGGCCAGAGCGACACGGCGAGTGAGTCAGAATGATGCAAGTTTCCCACGTGTTACTGTTTGTGAATACATGTGATTTTTTATGGTGTGGATTTACTTATAATTCAGTGATACGTAGAAAATGTCAACATTGTTCAGTGACCACACCGAGCGACACAGCTAGTGAGTCAGAATGATGCAAGTTTCCCACGTGTTAAGTGTCTATCGTTTTTTATAGTTAAAGTGTTTGTGAATACACGTGATTTTTTATGGTGTGGATATAGATATAATACTCTGATACGGAGCAAATGTGAACATTGTTGAGTGACCAGACACAGCGAGTGAGTCAGAATGATGCAAGTTTCCCACGTGTTAAGTGTCTATCGTTTTTTATAGTTAAAGTGTTTGTGAATACACGTGATTTTTTATGGTGTGGATATACTACTTTGTGATTTGTCACTTATGTTTGCGAGTGAGTGATGTTTGATTGCATGTCAAATGAGTGAAGTGTTATTTATACTGAGGTGGACAAGTGTTAGGGCTGCTGCTGCTGCGACAGATATCTTCTACACTCAGAAATTAGTCCAATTTACTAAACCACCCCGAGAAAATCTAGTAATTTCTGGTTTTGTTGTGATGAAACCATACTGCCATATTTCACAAAAATGCAAGATAATCTAGTGATTTTTGGTTTTACGTGGATACAATTAGTAAATCTATCACACAAGACTAGGAAATATACACATTTGTGTGTGTGTGTTTTGTCATATACACACAACACTAGGAAATATACACAACATTGTAGGTAGTTTTCACACAGTGATACTAGCACTGCGTGTTTATACCAGCTGTGTCACTCACATTCATATGAATTTTTTAGCATTTGCGCATATTGAAAATGCATGCCACGATGCAATTTTCCGCCAATCAGTTTGAAAATTTGCATGCTAATTTTAAAAACCTAAGTAACCACACCTGTCATAATTTCTCTTTATCATAAAAAGTTTTTGAGTTACAATTTCTTAATAGGACATTTCAACCTAAGATAGAAGAGAATAGTCATCAAAATGTTCCGTAAGAAATCTAGCAATCTGGCACTTAAGTCCAGGTGAAGCGAAAGTCAAAATTTGAACATTTAGTTAATATTTCCAAATCTGGTTAATTTTACAAAATTTGGTTAATTTTACAAAAGCTAGAGTTCTGGCCTTTTGTCATCGTGAAAACTTACTTAAAATTTGGTTAATTTTTTACAATTTGGTTAGTTTTAAAAACATTGGTTAATTTTTTTAAAATTGGTTAATTTTAATAAACTTGGTTAGTGTTTTCAAACTTGGTTAGTGTTTTCAAACTTGGTTAGTATTTTCAAACTTGATTAGTGTTTTCAAACTTGATTAGTGTTTTCAAACTTGGTTAGTGTTTTCAAATTTGGTTAATTTTTTAAAATTTGGTTAATATTTTGAAAATTTGGTTAATTCTTTTTCAATTTGGTTAATGTTTTTAAAGTGTGGGTAATTTTTCTTTTAAAACTTGGTTTACGTTTTCAAATTTGGTTAGTTTTTTAAAAATTTGGTTAATTTTGAAAATATTTGTTTTGGTTGTTTAATTTTTTACAATTTGGTTACATTTTTAAAATTTGGTTACTTTTTTATGATTTGGTTACTTTTTTAAGATTTGGTTACTTTTTTAAAATTTTTTAATTTTGGTTAACTTTTTCTTATTTGGTTACTTAAAATTCGATTAATGTTTTATAATTTGGTAAATTTATTTAAAATTTGGTTACTTTTTTAAAATTTGTTAAATCTTTTTAAGATTTGGTTACTTTTTTAAAATTTGGTTATGATTTTTAAAACTTGGTTAATATTTTTAAAATTCGGTTAATAAATTTTAAAATTTGCTTAATATTTTTAAAATGTGGTTAATATTTTAAAAATTTGGTTAATTTTTGTTTTAAAATTTGGTTAATTTTTGAAATTATGGCTAATTTTTAAAATTTTTTTAATTCTGGTTAATTTTTTACAATTTGGTTACATTTTAAAATTTGGTTACTTTTTAAAATTTTTTTATTTTGGTTAACTTTTTATCATTTGGTTACTTTCTTAAAATTTGGTTAATGTTTTCAAATTTGGTTAATCTTTTAAAAATGTGCTTAATTTTTAAAAATTTTGTTAATTTTTCTTTCAAAATTTTGTTAATTTTTCTTTCAAAATTTGGTTAAGTTTTATTTTAAAATTTGGTTAATATTTTGAAATTTGGTGAATTTTTTAAAAATTTTGTTACTCTTCTAAACTTTGGTTATTTTTTTAAAATTCGGTTAATTTTTTAAAATTGGGTTACTTTTTTAAAATTAAGTGAATTTTTCTTTTATAATTTGGCTAATTTTAAAATATTTGGTTAATTTTTTACAAACTTTGTTAATTTTTTTAAAATTTGGTTAATTTTTCTTTTAAAATTTGGTTAGTTTTCAAATTTGGTTACTTTTTTAAAAATTTGGTTAATTTTTTAAGATTTGGTTACTTTTTTAAAATTTTTTAATTTTGGTTAACTTTTTATTATTTGGTTACTTTCTTAAAATTTGGTTAATGTTTTAAAATTTGGTAAATTTATTTAAAATTTGGTTACTTTTTTAAAATTTGTTAATTCTTTTTAAAATTTGGTTACTTTTTTAAAATGTGGTTATGATTTTTGAAATTTGGTTAATATTTTTAAAATTCGGTTAATATTTTTAATATTTGGTTAATTTTTCTTTTATAATTTGGTTAATTTTTGAAATTATGGCTACTTTTTTAAAAATTTTTTAATTCTGGTTAATTTTTTACAATTTGGTTACATTTTTCAAATTTGGTTACTTTTATTATTTTTTAGTTTTGGTTAACTTTTTACAATTTGGTTACTTTTTTAAAATTTGGTTACTGTTTTAAAATTTGGTTAATATTTTCAAATTTGGTGAATTTTTTAAAAATTTGGTTACTCTTTTAAACTTTGGTTATTTTTTTTAAAATTCGGTTAATTTTTTAAAATTGGGTTACTTTTTTAAAATTAAGTGAATTTTTCTTTTAAAATTTGGTTAATTTTAAAATATTTGGTTAATTTTTTACAAACTTTGTTAATTTTTTAAAAATTTGGTTAATTTTTCTTTGAAAATTTGGTTAATTTTTAAAATATTTCTTTTGGTTCTTTAATTTTTTACACTTTGGTTACATTTTTAAGATTTGGTTACTTTTTTAAGATTTGGTTACTTTTTAAAAATTTTTTAATTTTGGTTAACTTTTTATAATTTGGTTACTTTCTTAAAATTTGGTTAATGTTTTCAAATTTGGTTAATGTTTTCGAATTTGGTTACTTTTTGGAAAGTGTGGTTAATGTTTTAACATTTGGTAAATTTATTAAAAATTTGGTTTGTGTTTTCAAATTTGGTTACTTTTTTATACCTGGTTAATTTTTCAAAAATTTGGTTAATTTTTCTTTTAGAATTTGGAGGTTTTTAAAATAAAATTTGTGAAAAACGCAGCTTATCAGATTTTTAGTTGCATTCTTTAGAAACGAGTTAATTTTGTTCTTTCTGAAAAATTGCATCGTGTGCTGGCTGCATTTTACCTAAACGCATTATTTTAAACTCTTAAACATTTACAAATAAAAACTGCTGTAGATTTTGCCTTCTTCAAATTCATAGTACTGTTTTAGAAGTAAGTACAACAAGATAAATGAATGGTTGTTAAAATTACATACTTGACGTTAGATTTATAGTTTAGAAAATAGATATCTTAGTTGTGCATTCTGTTAATTTATCAAACAACAACAAAACAAGAAATCACTAAGATTTCGGAGAGACAGCATTTAAAAAAGAGTGGTTAGCTAGCGGGTTTAGCGCTGCTGGCTGCGTGTTGGAATTTTATTGGCTTGTGTGTGCATGTTATTCAAATTGCAGCAGCTATTGAGAATTGAATAAAAAGTGTGTAAAAAGAAAAGTGTATAATTTAATTTATACCCAAATAACCCTATCCTGGACGACGCACAGACTAGAGCTAGCCAGACTACAACTACCCACAGACTAGAACTACTCTCGGACTAGAACTACTCCTACTCTCACACACACACTCTCTCTCACAGACTAGACACGTGTCTTTGACACGAGACTGATGTCTTAGTCACGCGAATCTTGACTTAGTCACGCAAATCTTGACTTAGTCACGCAAATCTTGACTTAGTCACGCGACACTTGACTTAGACACGCAAATCTTGACTTAGAGACGCAAATCTTGACTTAGAGACGCAAATCTTGACTTAGTCACGCAAATCTTGACTTAGTCACGCATATCTTGACTTAGTCACGCAAATCTTGACTTAGTCACGCAAATCTTGACTTAGTCACGTAAATCTTGACTTAGTCACGCAAATCTTGACTTAGTCACGCAAATCTTGACTTAGTCACGCAAATCTTGACTTAGACACGCAAATCTTCACTTAGATACGCAAATCTTGACTTAGTCACGCAAATCTTGACTTAGTCACGCGATACTTGACTTAGACACGCAAATCTTGACTTAGACACGCAAATCTTGACTTAGTCACGCAAATCTTGACTTAGTCACGCAAATCTTGACTTAGTCACGCAAATCTTGACTTAGTCACGCAAATCTTGACTTAGTCACGAAAATCTTGACTTAGTCACGCAAATCTTGACTTAGTCACGCAAATCTTGACTTAGATACGCGACTTTTGAGTTAATCATGCAACTTTTGACTTAGATACGCGACTTTTGACTTAGATATGCGACTTTTGACTTAGATACGCGACTTTTGAGTTAGTCACGCGACTTTTGAGTTAGTCACGCGACTTTTGAGTTAGTCACGCAACTTTTGACTTAGATATGCGACTTTTGACTTAGATACGCGACTTTTGAGTTAGATACGCGACTTTTGACTTAGATACGCGACTTTTGACTTAGATACGCGACTTTTGAGTTAGTCAAGCGACTTTTGACATAGATACGCGACTTTTGAGTTAGATACGCGACTTTTGACTTAGATACGCGACTTTTGAGTTAGATCGACTTTTGAGTTAGTCACGCGACTTTTGACTTAGATACGCGACTTTTGAGCCAGTGACAGATTCACTTAGCTAGTGACAGATTCACTGAGACTGACAGATTCACTGAGACAGTGACAGATTCACTGAGCCAGCGACAGATTCACTGAGACAGCGACAGATTCACTGAGACAGCGACAGATTCATTGAGACTGACAGATTCACTGAGACAGTGAGTGATTCACTGAGCCACTGACAGATTCACTGAGACACTGACAGATTCACTGAGACAGTGACAGATTCACTGAGACGACTTTTGAGTTAGTCAAGCAAATTTTTACTTAGATACGCGACTTTTGAGTTAGTCAAGCGACTTTTGACATAGATACGCGACTTTTCAGTTAGTCAAGCGACTTTTGACTTAGATACGCGACTTTTGAGTTAGATCGACTTTTGAGTTAGTCACGCGACTTTTGACTTAGATACGCGACTTTTGAGCCAGTGACAGATTCACTTAGCTAGTGACAGATTCACTGTGACTGACAGATTCACTGAGACAGTGACAGATTCACTGAGACAGTGACAGATTCACTGAGACAGCGACAGATTCACTGAGCCAGCGACAGATTCACTGAGACAGTGACAGATTCACTGAGACAGTGACAGATTCACTGAGACAGTGACAGATTCACTGAGACAGTGACAGATTCACTGAGACAGTGACTGACTCACTGAGACAGTGACTGACTCACTGAGACAGTGACAGATTCACTGAGCCAGTGACAGTCGCAACGTTTGACATAGATACGCGACTTTTGAGTTAGTGGAAAGACTTTTGAATTAGACACGCGACTTTTGACTTAGATACGTGACTTTTGAGTTAGTCACGCAACTTTTGACTTAGATACGCGACTTTTGAGTTAGTCACGCAAATTTTGAGTTAGATACGCGACTTGTGAGTTAGTCAAGCGAATTTTGACTTAGATACGCGACTTGTGAGTTAGATACGCGACTTTTGACTTAGATACGCGACTTTTGAGTTAGTCAAGCGACTTTTGACTTAGATACGCGACTTTTGACTTAGATACGCGACTTTTGAGTTAGATACGCGACTTTTGACTTATATACGCGACTTTTGACTTAGTTACGCGACTTTTGAGTTAGTCACGCAACTTTTGACTTAGATATGCGACTTTTGAGTTAGTAGATCGACTTTTGAGTTATTCACGCGACTTTTGACTTAGATACGCGACTTTTGAGCCAGTGACAGATTCACTGAGACAGTGACAGATTCACTGAGACAGTGACAGATTCACTGAGACAGTGACAGATTCACTGAGACAGTGACAGGTTCACTGAGACAGCGACAGATTCACTGAGACAGTGACAGATTCACTGAGTCAGTGACAGATTCACTGAGTCAGTGACAGATTCACTGAGTCAGTGACTGAGTCACTGAGCCAGTGACTGAGTCACTGAGCCAGTGACAGTCACGCTACTTTTGACATAGATACGCGACTTTTGAGTTAGTAGAGCGACTTTTGAGTTAATCAAGCGACTTTTGACATAGATACGCGACTTTTGAGTTAGATACGCGACTTTTGACTTAGATACGCGACTTTTGAGTTAGATCGACTTTTGAGTTAGTCACGCGACTTTTGACTTAGATACGCGACTTTTGAGCCAGTGACAGATTCACTTAGCTAGTGACAGATTCACTGAGACTGACAGATTCACTGAGACAGTGACAGATTCACTGAGACAGTGACAGGTTCACTGAGACAGCGACAGATTCACTGAGACAGTGACAGATTCACTGAGTCAGTGACAGATTCACTGAGTCAGTGACAGATTCACTGAGCCAGTGACTGAGTCACTGAGCCAGTGACTGAGTCACTGAGCCAGTGACAGTCACGCTACTTTTGACATAGATACGCGACTTTTGAGTTAGTAGAGCGACTTTTGAGTTAATCAAGCGACTTTTGACATAGATACGCGACTTTTGAGTTAGATACGCGACTTTTGACTTAGATACGCGACTTTTGAGTTAGATCGACTTTTGAGTTAGTCACGCGACTTTTGACTTAGATACGCGACTTTTGAGCCAGTGACAGATTCACTTAGCTAGTGACAGATTCACTGAGACTGACAGATTCACTGAGACAGTGACAGATTCACTGAGCCAGCGACAGATTCACTGAGACAGCGACAGATTCACTGAGACAGCGACAGATTCACTGAGACAGCGACAGATTCACTGAGACAGTGACAGATTCACTGAGACAGTGACAGATTCACTGAGACAGTGACAGATTCACTGAGACAGTGACAGATTCACTGAGACAGTGACAGATTCACTGAGACAGTGACAGATTCACTGAGACAGTGACAGAGTCACTGAGACAGTGACAGACTCACTGAGACAGTGACAGGTTCACTGAGACAGCGACAGGCTCACTGAGACAGCGACAGGCTCACTGAGACAGCGACAGGCTCACTGAGACAGCGACAGGCTCACTGAGACAGCGACAGGCTCACTGAGTCAGTGACAGATTCACTGAGCCAGTGACAGATTCACTGAGCCAGTGACAGATTCACTGAGTCACTGAGCCAGTGACAGATTCACTGAGACAGTGACAGATTCACTGAGACAGCAAAGGTTCACTGAGCCAGTGACTGGGTCACTGAGACAGTGACAGATTCACTGAGCCAGTGACAGATTCACTGAGACAGTGTCAGATTCACTGAGCCAGTGACAGATTCACTGAGCCAGTGACAGATTCACTGAGCCAGTGACAGATTCACTGAGACAGTGACAGATTCACTGAGACAGTAAAGGTTCACTGAGCCAGTGACTGGGTCACTGAGACAGTGACAGATTCACTGAGCCAGTGACAGATTCACTGAGCCAGTGACAGATTCACTGAGCCAGTGACAGTCACGCAACTTTTGACATAGATACGCGACTTTTTAGTTCGTAGAGCGACTTTTGACTTAGACACGCGACTTTTGACTTAGATACGCGACTTTTGACTTCAATACGCGACTTTTGAGTTAGTTAGGCAACTTTTGACTTAGATACGCGACTTTTGAGTTAGTCAAGCAAATTTTGACTTAGATACGCGACTTTTGAGTTAGTCAAGCGACTTTTGACATAGATACGCGACTTTTGAGTTAGATACGCGACTTTTGACTTAGATACGCGACTTTTGAGTTAGATCGACTTTTGAGTTAGTCACGCGACTTTTGACTTAGATACGCGACTTTTGAGCCAGTGACAGATTCACTTAGCTAGTGACAGATTCACTGAGACTGACAGATTCACTGAGACAGTGACAGATTCACTGAGACAGTGACAGATTCACTGAGCCAGCGACAGATTCACTGAGACAGCGACAGATTCACTGAGACAGCGACAGATTCACTGAGACAGCGACAGATTCATTGAGACTGACAGATTCACTGAGACAGTGACTGATTCACTGAGCCACTGACAGATTCACTGAGACACTGACAGATTCACTGAGACAGTGACAGATTCACTGAGACGACTTTTGAGTTAGTCAAGCAAATTTTTACTTAGATACGCGACTTTTGAGTTAGTCAAGCGACTTTTGACATAGATACGCGACTTTTGAGTTAGATACGCGACTTTTCAGTTAGTCAAGCGACTTTTGACTTAGATACGCGACTTTTGAGTTAGATCGACTTTTGAGTTAGTCACGCGACTTTTGACTTAGATACGCGACTTTTGAGCCAGTGACAGATTCACTTAGCTAGTGACAGATTCACTGTGACTGACAGATTCACTGAGACAGTGACAGATTCACTGAGACAGTGACAGATTCACTGAGCCAGCGACAGATTCACTGAGCCAGCGACAGATTCACTGAGACAGTGACAGATTCACTGAGACAGTGACAGATTCACTGAGACAGTGACAGATTCACTGAGACAGTGACTGACTCACTGAGACAGTGACTGACTCACTGAGAAAGTGACAGATTCACTGAGCCAGTGACAGTCGCAACTTTTGACATAGATACGCGACTTTTGAGTTAGTGGAAAGACTTTTGAATTAGACACGCGACTTTTGACTTAGATACGTGACTTTTGAGTTAGATACGCGACTTTTGACTTAGATACGCGACTTTTGAGTTAGTCACGCAACTTTTGACTTAGATACGCGACTTTTGAGTTAGTCACGCAAATTTTGAGTTAGATACGCGACTTGTGAGTTAGTCAAGCGAATTTTGACTTAGATACGCGACTTGTGAGTTAGATACGCGACTTTTGACTTAGATACGCGACTTTTGACTTAGATACGCGACTTTTGACTTAGATACGCGACTTTTGAGTTAGTCAAGCGACTTTTGACTTAGATACGCGACTTTTGACTTATATACGCGACTTTTGACTTAGTTACGCGACTTTTGAGTTAGTCACGCAACTTTTGACTTAGATATGCGACTTTTGAGTTAGTAGATCGACTTTTGAGTTATTCACGCGACTTTTGACTTAGATACGCGACTTTTGAGCCAGTGACAGTCACTTAGCTAGTGACAGATTCACTGAGACAGTGACAGATTCACTGAGACAGTGACAGATTCACTGAGACAGTGACAGATTCACTGAGACAGCGACAGATTCACTGAGACAGTGACAGATTCACTGAGTCAGTGACAGATTCACTGAGCCAGTGACTGAGTCACTGAGCCAGTGACTGAGTCACTGAGCCAGTGACAGATTCACTGAGCCAGTGACAGTCACGCTACTTTTGACATAGATACGCGACTTTTGAGTTAGTAGAGCGACTTTTGACTTAGATACGCGACTTTTGACTTAGATACCTGACTTTTGAGTTAGATACGCGACTTTTGACTTCGATAGGCGACTTTTGAGTTAGTCATGCAACTTTTGACTTAGATACGCGACTTTTGAGTTAGTCAAGCAAATTTTGACTTAGATACGCGACTTTTGAGTTAGTCAAGCGACTTTTGACTTAGATACGCGACTTTTGAGTTAGATACGCGACTTTTGAGTTAGATACGCGACTTTTGAGTCAGTCAAGCGACTTTTGACTTAGATACGTGACTTTAGAGTTAGTAGATCGACTTTTGAGTTAGTCACGCGACTTTTGACTTAGATACGCGACTTTTGAGCCAGTGACAGAGTCACTTAGCTAGTGACAGATTCACTGAGCCAGTGACAGATTCACTGAGACAGTGACAGATTCACTGAGACAGTAACAGATTCACTGAGACAGTAACAGATTCACTGAGACAGTGACAGATTCACTGAGACAGCGACAGATTCACTGAGACAGTAAAGGTTCACTGAGCCAGTGACTGGGTCACTGAGACAGTGACAGATTCACTGAGACAGTAACAGATTCAGTGAGACAGTGACAGATTCACTGAGACAGCGACAGATTCACTGAGACAGCGACAGATTCACTGAGACAGCGACAGATTCACGGAGACTGACAGATTCACGGAGACTGACAGATTCACTGAGACTGACAGATTCACTGAGACTGACAGATTCACTGAGACTGACAGATTCACTGAGACAGTAACAGATTCACTGAGAAAGCGACAGATTCACTGAGACAGTGACAGATTCACTGAGACAGTCACAGATTCACTGAGACAGTGACAGATTCACTGAGACAGCGACAGATTCACTGAGACAGCGACAGATTCACTGAGCCAGTGACTGGGTCACTGAGACAGTGACAGATTCACTGAGACAGTAACAGATTCAGTGAGACAGCGACAGATTCACTGAGACAGCGACAGATTCACTGAGACAGTGACAGATTCACTGAGACAGTGACAGATTCACGGAGACTGACAGATTCACTGAGACTGACAGATTCACTGAGACAGTAACAGATTCACTGAGAAAGCGACAGATTCACTGAGACAGTGACAGATTCACTGAGACAGTGACAGGTTCACTGAGACAGTGAGAGGTTCACTGAGACAGTGAGAGGTTCACTGAGACAGCGACAGGCTCACTGAGACAGCGACAGGCTCACTGAGTCAGTGACAGATTCACTGAGCCAGTGACAGATTCACTGAGCCAGTGACAGATTCACTGAGACAGTGACAGATTCACTGAGACAGCAAAGGTTCACTGAGCCAGTGACTGGGTCACTGAGACAGTGACAGATTCACTGAGCCAGTGACAGATTCACTGAGACAGTGTCAGATTCACTGAGCCAGTGACAGATTCACTGAGCCAGTGACAGATTCACTGAGACAGTGACAGATTCACTGAGACAGTAAAGGTTCACTGAGCCAGTGACTGGGTCACTGAGACAGTGACAGATTCACTGAGCCAGTGACAGATTCACTGAGCCAGTGACAGTCACGCAACTTTTGACATAGATACGCGACTTTTTAGTTCGTAGAGCGACTTTTGACTTAGACACGCGACTTTTGACTTAGATACGCGACTTTTGAGTTAGTCACGCAAATTTTGAGTTAGATACGCGACTTGTGAGTTAGTCAAGCGAATTTTGACTTAGATACGCGACTTGTGAGTTAGATACGCGACTTTTGACTTAGATACGCGACTTTTGACTTAGATACGCGACTTTTGAGTTAGTCAAGCGACTTTTGACTTAGATACGCGACTTTTGAGTTAGATACGCGACTTTTGACTTATATACGCGACTTTTGACTTAGTTACGCGACTTTTGAGTTAGTCACGCAACTTTTGACTTAGATATGCGACTTTTGAGTTAGTAGATCGACTTTTGAGTTATTCACGCGACTTTTGACTTAGATACGCGACTTTTGAGCCAGTGACAGTCACTTAGCTAGTGACAGATTCACTGAGACAGTGACAGATTCACTGAGACAGTGACAGATTCACTGAGACAGTGACAGATTCACTGAGACAGTGTCAGATTCACTGAGCCAGTGACAGATTCACTGAGCCAGTGACAGATTCACTGAGACAGTGACAGATTCACTGAGACAGTAAAGGTTCACTGAGCCAGTGACTGGGTCACTGAGACAGTGACAGATTCACTGAGCCAGTGACAGATTCACTGAGCCAGTGACAGTCACGCAACTTTTGACATAGATACGCGACTTTTTAGTTCGTAGAGCGACTTTTGACTTAGACACGCGACTTTTGACTTAGATACGCGACTTTTGAGTTAGTCACGCAAATTTTGAGTTAGATACGCGACTTGTGAGTTAGTCAAGCGAATTTTGACTTAGATACGCGACTTGTGAGTTAGATACGCGACTTTTGACTTAGATACGCGACTTTTGACTTAGATACGCGACTTTTGAGTTAGTCAAGCGACTTTTGACTTAGATACGCGACTTTTGAGTTAGATACGCGACTTTTGACTTATATACGCGACTTTTGACTTAGTTACGCGACTTTTGAGTTAGTCACGCAACTTTTGACTTAGATATGCGACTTTTGAGTTAGTAGATCGACTTTTGAGTTATTCACGCGACTTTTGACTTAGATACGCGACTTTTGAGCCAGTGACAGTCACTTAGCTAGTGACAGATTCACTGAGACAGTGACAGATTCACTGAGACAGTGACAGATTCACTGAGACAGTGACAGATTCACTGAGACAGCGACAGATTCACTGAGACAGTGACAGATTCACTGAGACAGTGACAGATTCACTGAGCCAGTGACTGAGTCACTGAGCCAGTGTCTGAGTCACTGAGCCAGTGACAGATTCACTGAGCCAGTGACAGTCACGCTACTTTTGACATAGATACGCGACTTTTGAGTTAGTAGAGCGACTTTTGACTTAGATACGCGACTTTTGACTTAGATACCTGACTTTTGAGTTAGATACGCGACTTTTGACTTCGATAGGCGACTTTTGAGTTAGTCATGCAACTTTTGACTTAGATACGCGACTTTTGAGTTAGTCAAGCAAATTTTGACTTAGATACGCGACTTTTGAGTTAGTCAAGCAAATTTTGACTTAGATACGCGACTTTTGAATTAGTCAAGCGACTTTTGACTTAGATAAGCGACTTTTGAGTTAGATACGCGACTTTTGAGTTAGATACGCGACTTTTGAGTTAGTCAAGCGACTTTTGACTTAGATACGCGACTTTAGAGTTAGTAGATCGACTTTTGAGTTAGTCACGCGACTTTTGACTTAGATACGCGACTTTTGAGCCAGTGACAGAGTCACTTAGCTAGTGACAGATTCACTGAGCCAGTGACAGATTCACTGAGACAGTGACAGATTCACTGAGCCAGTGACTGAGTCACTGAGCCAGTGACTGAGTCACTGAGCCAGTGACAGATTCACTGAGCCAGTGACAGTCACGCTACTTTTGACATAGATACGCGACTTTTGAGTTAGTAGAGCGACTTTTGACTTAGATACGCGACTTTTGACTTAGATACCTGACTTTTGAGTTAGATACGCGACTTTTGACTTCGATAGGCGACTTTTGAGTTAGTCATGCAACTTTTGACTTAGATACGCGACTTTTGAGTTAGTCAAGCAAATTTTGACTTAGATACGCGACTTTTGAGTTAGTCAAGCGACTTTTGACTTAGATACGCGACTTTTGAGTTAGATACGCGACTTTTGAGTTAGATACGCGACTTTTGAGTTAGGCAAGCGACTTTTGACTTAGATACGCGACTTTTGAGCCAGTGACAGAGTCACTTAGCTAGTGACAGATTCACTGAGCCAGTGACAGATTCACTGAGACAGTGACAGATTCACTGAGACAGTAACAGATTCACTGAGACAGTAACAGATTCACTGAGACAGTGACAGATTCACTGAGACAGCGACAGATTCACTGAGACAGTAAAGGTTCACTGAGCCAGTGACTGGGTCACTGAGACAGTGACAGATTCACTGAGACAGTAACAGATTCAGTGAGACAGTGACAGATTCACTGAGACAGCGACAGATTCACTGAGACAGTGACAGATTCACTGAGACAGCGACAGATTCACTGAGACAGCGACAGATTCACTGAGACAGTGACAGATTCACGGAGACTGACAGATTCACGGAGACTGACAGATTCACTGAGACTGACAGATTCACTGAGACAGTAACAGATTCACTGAGAAAGCGACAGATTCACTGAGACAGTGACAGATTCACTGAGACAGTCACAGATTCACTGAGACAGTGACAGATTCACTGAGACTGACAGATTCACAGAGACAGTGACACATTCACTGAGACAGTGACACATTCACTGAGACAGTGACAGATTCACTGAGCCAGTGACAGATTCACTGAGACAGTGACAGACTCACTGAGACAGTGACAGATTCACTGTGACAGTGACAGATTCACTGAGACAGTGACAGGTTCACTGAGACAGTGACAGGTTCACTGAGACAGTGACAGGCTCACTGAGACAGCGACAGGCTCACTGAGTCAGCGACAGGCTCACTGAGTCAGTGACAGATTCACTGAGCCAGTGACAGATTCACTGAGACAGTGACAGATTCACTGAGACAGTGACAGATTCACTGAGACAGTGACAGATTCACTGAGACAGCAAAGGTTCACTGAGCCAGTGACTGGGTCACTGAGACAGTGACAGATTCACTGAGCCAGTGACAGATTCACTGAGACAGTGTCAGATTCACTGAGCCAGTGACAGATTCACTGAGCCAGTGACAGATTCACTGAGACAGTGACAGATTCACTGAGACAGTAAAGGTTCACTGAGCCAGTGACTGGGTCACTGAGACAGTGACAGATTCACTGAGCCAGTGACAGATTCACTGAGCCAGTGACAGTCACGCAACTTTTGACATAGATACGCGACTTTTTAGTTCGTAGAGCGACTTTTGACTTAGATACGCGACTGTTGAGTTAGTCACGCAAATTTTGAGTTAGATACGCGACTTGTGAGTTAGTCAAGCGAATTTTGACTTAGATACGCGACTTGTGAGTTAGATACGCGACTTTTGACTTAGATACGCGACTTTTGACTTAGATACGCGACTTTTGAGTTAGTCAAGCGACTTTTGACTTAGATACGCGACTTTTGAGTTAGATATGCGACTTTTGACTTATATACGCGACTTTTGACTTAGTTACGCGACTTTTGAGTTAGTCACGCAACTTTTGACTTAGATATGCGACTTTTGAGTTAGTAGATCGACTTTTGAGTTATTCACGCGACTTTTGACTTAGATACGCGACTTTTGAGCCAGTGACAGTCACTTAGCTAGTGACAGATTCACTGAGACAGTGACAGATTCACTGAGACAGTGACAGATTCACTGAGACAGTGACAGATTCACTGAGACAGCGACAGATTCACTGAGACAGTGACAGATTCACTGAGCCAGTGACTGAGTCACTGAGCCAGTGACTGAGTCACTGAGCCAGTGACTGAGTCACTGAGCCAGTGACAGATTCACTGAGCCAGTGACAGTCACGCTACTTTTGACATAGATACGCGACTTTTGACTTAGATACGCGACTTTTGACTTAGATACCTGACTTTTGAGTTAGATACGCGACTTTTGACTTCGATAGGCGACTTTTGAGTTAGTCATGCAACTTTTGACTTAGATACGCGACTTTTGAGTTAGTCAAGCAAATTTTGACTTAGATACGCGACTTTTGAGTTAGTCAAGCGACTTTTGACTTAGATAAGCGACTTTTGAGTTAGATACGCGACTTTTGAGTTAGATACGCGACTTTTGAGTTAGATACGCGACTTTTGAGTTAGTCAAGCGACTTTTGACTTAGATACGCGACTTTAGAGTTAGTAGATCGACTTTTGAGTTAGTCACGCGACTTTTGACTTAGATACGCGACTTTTGAGCCAGTGACAGAGTCACTTAGCTAGTGACAGATTCACTGAGCCAGTGACAGATTCACTGAGACAGTGACAGATTCACTGAGACAGTAACAGATTCACTGAGACAGTGACAGATTCACTGAGACAGTGACAGATTCACTGAGACAGCGACAGATTCACTGAGACAGTAAAGGTTCACTGAGCCAGTGACTGGGTCACTGAGACAGTGACAGATTCACTGAGACAGTAACAGATTCAGTGAGACAGTGACAGATTCACTGAGACAGCGACAGATTCACTGAGACAGCGACAGATTCACTGAGACAGTGACAGATTCACTGAGACAGTGACAGATTCACGGAGACAGTGACAGATTCACGGAGACTGACAGATTCACTGAGACAGTAACAGATTCACTGAGAAAGCGACAGATTCACGGAGACTGTGACAGATTCACTGAGACAGTGACACATTCACTGAGACTGACAGATTCACTGAGACAGCGACAGTATCACTGAGACAGCGACAGATTCACTGAGACAGTGACAGGTTCACTGAGACAGTGAGAGGTTCACTGAGACAGTGAGAGGTTCACTGAGACAGCGACAGGCTCACTGAGACAGCGACAGGCTCACTGAGTCAGTGACAGATTCACTGAGCCAGTGACAGATTCACTGAGCCAGTGACAGATTCACTGAGACAGTGACAGATTCACTGAGACAGCAAAGGTTCACTGAGCCAGTGACTGGGTCACTGAGACAGTGACAGATTCACTGAGCCAGTGACAGATTCACTGAGACAGTGTCAGATTCACTGAGCCAGTGACAGATTCACTGAGCCAGTGACAGATTCACTGAGACAGTGACAGATTCACTGAGACAGTAAAGGTTCACTGAGCCAGTGACTGGGTCACTGAGACAGTGACAGATTCACTGAGCCAGTGACAGATTCACTGAGCCAGTGACAGTCACGCAACTTTTGACATAGATACGCGACTTTTTAGTTCGTAGAGCGACTTTTGACTTAGACACGCGACTTTTGACTTAGATACGCGACTTTTGAGTTAGTCACGCAAATTTTGAGTTAGATACGCGACTTGTGAGTTAGTCAAGCGAATTTTGACTTAGATACGCGACTTGTGAGTTAGATACGCGACTTTTGACTTAGATACGCGACTTTTGACTTAGATACGCGACTTTTGAGTTAGTCAAGCGACTTTTGACTTAGATACGCGACTTTTGAGTTAGATACGCGACTTTTGACTTATATACGCGACTTTTGACTTAGTTACGCGACTTTTGAGTTAGTCACGCAACTTTTGACTTAGATATGCGACTTTTGAGTTAGTAGATCGACTTTTGAGTTATTCACGCGACTTTTGACTTAGATACGCGACTTTTGAGCCAGTGACAGTCACTTAGCTAGTGACAGATTCACTGAGACAGTGACAGATTCACTGAGACAGTGACAGATTCACTGAGACAGTGACAGATTCACTGAGACAGTGTCAGATTCACTGAGCCAGTGACAGATTCACTGAGCCAGTGACAGATTCACTGAGACAGTGACAGATTCACTGAGACAGTAAAGGTTCACTGAGCCAGTGACTGGGTCACTGAGACAGTGACAGATTCACTGAGCCAGTGACAGATTCACTGAGCCAGTGACAGTCACGCAACTTTTGACATAGATACGCGACTTTTTAGTTCGTAGAGCGACTTTTGACTTAGACACGCGACTTTTGACTTAGATACGCGACTTTTGAGTTAGTCACGCAAATTTTGAGTTAGATACGCGACTTGTGAGTTAGTCAAGCGAATTTTGACTTAGATACGCGACTTGTGAGTTAGATACGCGACTTTTGACTTAGATACGCGACTTTTGACTTAGATACGCGACTTTTGAGTTAGTCAAGCGACTTTTGACTTAGATACGCGACTTTTGAGTTAGATACGCGACTTTTGACTTATATACGCGACTTTTGACTTAGTTACGCGACTTTTGAGTTAGTCACGCAACTTTTGACTTAGATATGCGACTTTTGAGTTAGTAGATCGACTTTTGAGTTATTCACGCGACTTTTGACTTAGATACGCGACTTTTGAGCCAGTGACAGTCACTTAGCTAGTGACAGATTCACTGAGACAGTGACAGATTCACTGAGACAGTGACAGATTCACTGAGACAGTGACAGATTCACTGAGACAGCGACAGATTCACTGAGACAGTGACAGGTTCACTGAGACAGTGAGAGGTTCACTGAGACAGTGAGAGGTTCACTGAGACAGCGACAGGCTCACTGAGACAGCGACAGGCTCACTGAGTCAGTGACAGATTCACTGAGCCAGTGACAGATTCACTGAGCCAGTGACAGATTCACTGAGACAGTGACAGATTCACTGAGACAGCAAAGGTTCACTGAGCCAGTGACTGGGTCACTGAGACAGTGACAGATTCACTGAGCCAGTGACAGATTCACTGAGACAGTGTCAGATTCACTGAGCCAGTGACAGATTCACTGAGCCAGTGACAGATTCACTGAGACAGTGACAGATTCACTGAGACAGTAAAGGTTCACTGAGCCAGTGACTGGGTCACTGAGACAGTGACAGATTCACTGAGCCAGTGACAGATTCACTGAGCCAGTGACAGTCACGCAACTTTTGACATAGATACGCGACTTTTTAGTTCGTAGAGCGACTTTTGACTTAGACACGCGACTTTTGACTTAGATACGCGACTTTTGAGTTAGTCACGCAAATTTTGAGTTAGATACGCGACTTGTGAGTTAGTCAAGCGAATTTTGACTTAGATACGCGACTTGTGAGTTAGATACGCGACTTTTGACTTAGATACGCGACTTTTGACTTAGATACGCGACTTTTGAGTTAGTCAAGCGACTTTTGACTTAGATACGCGACTTTTGAGTTAGATACGCGACTTTTGACTTATATACGCGACTTTTGACTTAGTTACGCGACTTTTGAGTTAGTCACGCAACTTTTGACTTAGATATGCGACTTTTGAGTTAGTAGATCGACTTTTGAGTTATTCACGCGACTTTTGACTTAGATACGCGACTTTTGAGCCAGTGACAGTCACTTAGCTAGTGACAGATTCACTGAGACAGTGACAGATTCACTGAGACAGTGACAGATTCACTGAGACAGTGACAGATTCACTGAGACAGTGTCAGATTCACTGAGCCAGTGACAGATTCACTGAGCCAGTGACAGATTCACTGAGACAGTGACAGATTCACTGAGACAGTAAAGGTTCACTGAGCCAGTGACTGGGTCACTGAGACAGTGACAGATTCACTGAGCCAGTGACAGATTCACTGAGCCAGTGACAGTCACGCAACTTTTGACATAGATACGCGACTTTTTAGTTCGTAGAGCGACTTTTGACTTAGACACGCGACTTTTGACTTAGATACGCGACTTTTGAGTTAGTCACGCAAATTTTGAGTTAGATACGCGACTTGTGAGTTAGTCAAGCGAATTTTGACTTAGATACGCGACTTGTGAGTTAGATACGCGACTTTTGACTTAGATACGCGACTTTTGACTTAGATACGCGACTTTTGAGTTAGTCAAGCGACTTTTGACTTAGATACGCGACTTTTGAGTTAGATACGCGACTTTTGACTTATATACGCGACTTTTGACTTAGTTACGCGACTTTTGAGTTAGTCACGCAACTTTTGACTTAGATATGCGACTTTTGAGTTAGTAGATCGACTTTTGAGTTATTCACGCGACTTTTGACTTAGATACGCGACTTTTGAGCCAGTGACAGTCACTTAGCTAGTGACAGATTCACTGAGACAGTGACAGATTCACTGAGACAGTGACAGATTCACTGAGACAGTGACAGATTCACTGAGACAGCGACAGATTCACTGAGACAGTGACAGATTCACTGAGACAGTGACAGATTCACTGAGCCAGTGACTGAGTCACTGAGCCAGTGTCTGAGTCACTGAGCCAGTGACAGATTCACTGAGCCAGTGACAGTCACGCTACTTTTGACATAGATACGCGACTTTTGAGTTAGTAGAGCGACTTTTGACTTAGATACGCGACTTTTGACTTAGATACCTGACTTTTGAGTTAGATACGCGACTTTTGACTTCGATAGGCGACTTTTGAGTTAGTCATGCAACTTTTGACTTAGATACGCGACTTTTGAGTTAGTCAAGCAAATTTTGACTTAGATACGCGACTTTTGAGTTAGTCAAGCAAATTTTGACTTAGATACGCGACTTTTGAATTAGTCAAGCGACTTTTGACTTAGATAAGCGACTTTTGAGTTAGATACGCGACTTTTGAGTTAGATACGCGACTTTTGAGTTAGTCAAGCGACTTTTGACTTAGATACGCGACTTTAGAGTTAGTAGATCGACTTTTGAGTTAGTCACGCGACTTTTGACTTAGATACGCGACTTTTGAGCCAGTGACAGAGTCACTTAGCTAGTGACAGATTCACTGAGCCAGTGACAGATTCACTGAGACAGTGACAGATTCACTGAGCCAGTGACTGAGTCACTGAGCCAGTGACTGAGTCACTGAGCCAGTGACAGATTCACTGAGCCAGTGACAGTCACGCTACTTTTGACATAGATACGCGACTTTTGAGTTAGTAGAGCGACTTTTGACTTAGATACGCGACTTTTGACTTAGATACCTGACTTTTGAGTTAGATACGCGAATTTTGACTTCGATAGGCGACTTTTGAGTTAGTCATGCAACTTTTGACTTAGATACGCGACTTTTGAGTTAGTCAAGCAAATTTTGACTTAGATACGCGACTTTTGAGTTAGTCAAGCGACTTTTGACTTAGATACGCGACTTTTGAGTTAGATACGCGACTTTTGAGTTAGATACGCGACTTTTGAGTTAGGCAAGCGACTTTTGACTTAGATACGCGACTTTTGAGCCAGTGACAGAGTCACTTAGCTAGTGACAGATTCACTGAGCCAGTGACAGATTCACTGAGACAGTGACAGATTCACTGAGACAGTAACAGATTCACTGAGACAGTAACAGATTCACTGAGACAGTGACAGATTCACTGAGACAGCGACAGATTCACTGAGACAGTAAAGGTTCACTGAGCCAGTGACTGGGTCACTGAGACAGTGACAGATTCACTGAGACAGTAACAGATTCAGTGAGACAGTGACAGATTCACTGAGACAGCGACAGATTCACTGAGACAGTGACAGATTCACTGAGACAGCGACAGATTCACTGAGACAGCGACAGATTCACTGAGACAGTGACAGATTCACGGAGACTGACAGATTCACGGAGACTGACAGATTCACTGAGACTGACAGATTCACTGAGACAGTAACAGATTCACTGAGAAAGCGACAGATTCACTGAGACAGTGACAGATTCACTGAGACAGTCACAGATTCACTGAGACAGTGACAGATTCACTGAGACTGACAGATTCACAGAGACAGTGACACATTCACTGAGACAGTGACACATTCACTGAGACAGTGACAGATTCACTGAGCCAGTGACAGATTCACTGAGACAGTGACAGACTCACTGAGACAGTGACAGATTCACTGTGACAGTGACAGATTCACTGAGACAGTGACAGGTTCACTGAGACAGTGACAGGTTCACTGAGACAGTGACAGGCTCACTGAGACAGCGACAGGCTCACTGAGTCAGCGACAGGCTCACTGAGTCAGTGACAGATTCACTGAGCCAGTGACAGATTCACTGAGACAGTGACAGATTCACTGAGACAGTGACAGATTCACTGAGACAGTGACAGATTCACTGAGACAGCAAAGGTTCACTGAGCCAGTGACTGGGTCACTGAGACAGTGACAGATTCACTGAGCCAGTGACAGATTCACTGAGACAGTGTCAGATTCACTGAGCCAGTGACAGATTCACTGAGCCAGTGACAGATTCACTGAGACAGTGACAGATTCACTGAGACAGTAAAGGTTCACTGAGCCAGTGACTGGGTCACTGAGACAGTGACAGATTCACTGAGCCAGTGACAGATTCACTGAGCCAGTGACAGTCACGCAACTTTTGACATAGATACGCGACTTTTTAGTTCGTAGAGCGACTTTTGACTTAGATACGCGACTGTTGAGTTAGTCACGCAAATTTTGAGTTAGATACGCGACTTGTGAGTTAGTCAAGCGAATTTTGACTTAGATACGCGACTTGTGAGTTAGATACGCGACTTTTGACTTAGATACGCGACTTTTGACTTAGATACGCGACTTTTGAGTTAGTCAAGCGACTTTTGACTTAGATACGCGACTTTTGAGTTAGATATGCGACTTTTGACTTATATACGCGACTTTTGACTTAGTTACGCGACTTTTGAGTTAGTCACGCAACTTTTGACTTAGATATGCGACTTTTGAGTTAGTAGATCGACTTTTGAGTTATTCACGCGACTTTTGACTTAGATACGCGACTTTTGAGCCAGTGACAGTCACTTAGCTAGTGACAGATTCACTGAGACAGTGACAGATTCACTGAGACAGTGACAGATTCACTGAGACAGTGACAGATTCACTGAGACAGCGACAGATTCACTGAGACAGTGACAGATTCACTGAGCCAGTGACTGAGTCACTGAGCCAGTGACTGAGTCACTGAGCCAGTGACTGAGTCACTGAGCCAGTGACAGATTCACTGAGCCAGTGACAGTCACGCTACTTTTGACATAGATACGCGACTTTTGACTTAGATACGCGACTTTTGACTTAGATACCTGACTTTTGAGTTAGATACGCGACTTTTGACTTCGATAGGCGACTTTTGAGTTAGTCATGCAACTTTTGACTTAGATACGCGACTTTTGAGTTAGTCAAGCAAATTTTGACTTAGATACGCGACTTTTGAGTTAGTCAAGCGACTTTTGACTTAGATAAGCGACTTTTGAGTTAGATACGCGACTTTTGAGTTAGATACGCGACTTTTGAGTTAGTCAAGCGACTTTTGACTTAGATACGCGACTTTAGAGTTAGTAGATCGACTTTTGAGTTAGTCACGCGACTTTTGACTTAGATACGCGACTTTTGAGCCAGTGACAGAGTCACTTAGCTAGTGACAGATTCACTGAGCCAGTGACAGATTCACTGAGACAGTGACAGATTCACTGAGACAGTAACAGATTCACTGAGACAGTGACAGATTCACTGAGACAGTGACAGATTCACTGAGACAGCGACAGATTCACTGAGACAGTAAAGGTTCACTGAGCCAGTGACTGGGTCACTGAGACAGTGACAGATTCACTGAGACAGTAACAGATTCAGTGAGACAGTGACAGATTCACTGAGACAGCGACAGATTCACTGAGACAGCGACAGATTCACTGAGACAGTGACAGATTCACTGAGACAGTGACAGATTCACGGAGACAGTGACAGATTCACGGAGACTGACAGATTCACTGAGACAGTAACAGATTCACTGAGAAAGCGACAGATTCACGGAGACTGTGACAGATTCACTGAGACAGTGACACATTCACTGAGACTGACAGATTCACTGAGACAGCGACAGATTCACTGAGACAGCGACAGATTCACTGAGACAGCGACAGATTCACTGAGACAGCGACAGATTCACTGATACAGCGACAGATTCACTGAGACAGCGACAGATTCACTGAGACAGCGACAGATTCACTGAGCCAGTGACAGATTCACTGAGCCTGTGACAGATTCACTGAGACTGTGACAGATTCACTGAGCCAGTGAGAGATTCACTGAGACAGTGACAGATTCACTGAGCCAGTGACAGATTCACTGAGCCAGTGACAGATTCACTGAGACAGCGACAGATTCACTGAGCCAGTGACAGATTCACTGAGCCAGTGACAGATTCACTGAGCCAGTGACAGATTCACTGAGACAGTGACAGATTCACTGAGACAGTGACAGATTCACTGAGACAGCAAAGGTTCACTGAGCCAGTGACAGATTCACTGAGCCAGTGACAGATTCACTGAGACAGTGACAGATTCACTGAGCCAGTGACAGATTCACTGAGACAGTGACAGATTCACTGAGACAGTGACAGATTCACTGAGACAGTGACAGATTCACTGAGACAGTAAAGGTTCACTGAGACAGTGACTGGGTCACTGAGACAGTGACAGATTCACTGAGCCAGTGACAGATTCACTGAGCCAGTGACAGTCACGCAACTTTTGACATAGATACGCGACTTTTTAGTTCGTAGAGCGACTTTTGACTTAGATACGCGACTTTTGAGTTAGTCAAGCGACTTTTGACATAGATACGCGACTTTTGAGTTAGATACGCGACTTTTGAGTTAGTCAAGCGACTTTTGACTTAGATACGCGACTTTTGAGTTAGATCGACTTTTGAGTTAGTCACGCGACTTTTGACTTAGATACGCGACTTTTGAGCCAGTGACAGATTCACTTAGCTAGTGACAGATTCACTGAGACTGACAGATTCACTGAGCCAGTGACAGATTCACTGAGCCAGTGACAGTCACGCAACTTTTGACATAGATACGCGACTTTTTAGTTCGTAGAGCGACTTTTGACTTAGATACGCGACTTTTGACTTCGATACGCGACTTTTGAGTTAGTTAGGCAACTTTTGACTTAGATACGCGACTTTTGAGTTAGTCAAGCAAATTTTGACTTAGATACGCGACTTTTGAGTTAGTCAAGCGACTTTTCACATAGATACGCGACTTTTGAGTTAGATACGCGACTTTTGAGTTAGTCAAGCGACTTTTGACTTAGATACGCGACTTTTGAGTTAGATCGACTTTTGAGTTAGTCACGCGACTTTTGACTTAGATACGCGACTTTTGAGCCAGTGACAGATTCACTTAGCTAGTGACAGATTCACTGAGACTGACAGATTCACTGAGCCAGTGACAGATTCACTGAGCCAGTGACAGTCACGCAACTTTTGACATAGATACGCGACTTTTTAGTTCGTAGAGCGACTTTTGACTTAGATACGCGACTTTTGACTTCGATACGCGACTTTTGAGTTAGTTAGGCAACTTTTGACTTAGATACGCGACTTTTGAGTTAGTCAAGCAAATTTTGACTTAGATACGCGACTTTTGAGTTAGTCAAGCGACTTTTGACATAGATACGCGACTTTTGAGTTAGACACGCAACTTTTGACTTAGACACGCAACTTTTGACTTAGATACGCGACTTTTGAGTTAGATACGCGACTTTTGAGTTAGATACGCGACTTTTGAGTTAGATACGCGACTTTTGACTTAGATACGCGACTTTTGACTTAGATACGCGACTTTTGAGCCAGTGACAGAGTCACTTAGCTAGTGACAGATTCACTGAGACAGTGACAGATTCACTGAGACTGACAGATTCACTGAGACAGTGACAGATTCACTGAGACTGACAGATACACTGTGACTGACAGATACACTGAGACTGACAGATTCACTGAGACTGACAGATTCACTGTGACCGACAGATTCACTGAGACAGTGACAGATTCACTGAGACAGTGACAGAGCTACTGAGCCAGTGACAGTAACTTAGCCAGTGACAGAGTCACTGAGCCAGTGACAGATTCACTGAGACAGTGACAGAGCTACTGAGCCAGTGACAGAGTCACTGAGACAGTGAAAGAGGCACTGAGCCAGTGAGTCACTTAGCCAGTGACAGATTCACTGAGCCAGTGACAGTCACTGAGACAGTGACAGATTCACTGAGCCAGTGTCAGATTCACTGAGCCAGTGTCAGATTCACTGAGCCAGTGTCAGATTCACTGAGCCAGTGACAGAGTCACTGAGCCAGTGACAGAGCCACTGAGCCAGTGACAGATTCACGGAGCCAGTGACAGATTGACTGAGCCACTGAGAGAGTCACTGAGACAGTGACAGTGAGCCAGTGACAGTAACTGCGCCAGTGACAGATTATCTGAGACAGTGACAGGGGCACTGAGCCAGTGACAGAGTCACTGAGTGGGTGACAGAGGCACTGAGCTAGTGTCAGAGTCACTGAGCCAGTGACAGATTCACGGAGCCAGTGACTCAGTGACCCGGTAAGTGAAACAGTGACAGACAGTGACCAGCTCAGTGTGACAGTGACAGGGACTCTGACAGTGACAGAGCTTCGAGCCAGTGACAGAGGCACTGAGCCAGTGACAGTCACTGAGCTAGTGACATTCACGGAGCCAGTGACTCTGTGATCCGGTAAGTGAAACAGTGACAGACAGTGACCAGCTCAGTGAGACTGAGAGAGACAGTGACACGGACTCTGAGACATTGAGGGAGACAGTGACAGAGCTACTGAGCCAGGGGTTCTTCCTAGACAAAGACTGAAATCTTAATATAAGTTACCCCTCGGACTAAGGGGTGCTTCCAAGAGAACAGTTGGAATCCTAGATAAGCCGCCCCTCGCATAAAGGGGTGTTCAAATCCTAGATAGGGCGCCTCTCGGATAGAGGTGCCTCCTCCAGAACTGTTCGAATCCTAGATAAGCTGCCCCTCGGATAAAGGCCCAAATCCTAGATATGACGCCTCTCGGATAAAGAGGTGTCTCCTACAGAACTATGAATCCTAGATAAGTTGCCCCTCGGATAAAGGCCCAAATCCTAGATATGACGCCTCTCGGATAAAGAAACTGTTGGAATCCTAGATAAGATGCCCCTCGGATAAAGGCCCAAATCTTAGATATGACGCCTCTCGGATAAAGAGGTACTCTTGCAATCCTAGATAAGCTGCCCCTCGGATAAAGGCCCAAATCCTAGATATGACGCCTCTCGGATAAAGAGGTGCTTCCTACAGAACTGTTGGAATCTTAGATAAGCTGCCCCTCGGATAAAGGCCCAAATCCTAGATATGACGCCTCTCGGATAAGGAGGTACTGTTGCAATCCTAGATAAGCTGCCCCTCGGATAAAGGCCCGAATCCTAGATATGACGCCTCTCGGATAAAGAGGTGCTTCCTACAGAACTGTTGGAATCTTAGATAAGTTGCCCCTCGGATAAAGGGGTGTTTGCTAGCGAATCCTAGATATTGCGCCTCTCGGATAAAGAAGTGCTTACTGCAGAACTAGGGCTTGAAGGCATTACAAATCGATGAAGGGTGTAGAGAGCTCAGCCCCTGGGATAAAGGGGAACGTCCCAAACGAATAGAACTACCCTCCATGGTCCAATAAGTAGCCCCTGAGATAAAGGGTCGGGTGCTCAAATCCTACGTTATGTGTTAGCTACATGTAGCCAAACCGGCCCCTGAAATAAAGGGGCCCGTACTCAAAACCCTTGCAATTACGTAAATGTGCCACCTCTCAAAATAGGCAAGGTACCTGGTACATGAAGGGTCCGTCAAAGAAATGCAAGAAAGTTCAACGCTACACAAAGGGTCCACTATTAGATAAACCCGTAGACATGCTCAAGGCCTACTCATTCTACATTAAGGGGCCGAGAAAAATCTCCCGCCATTCCCTATCAAATTATATATATATATAAAGGGGGCGCTATTAGGTATAGCGGCCTTGTATGATAAAGGGCTTGTACACAACGGGTCACTCCCAGACAAGATCACCGTAGAAAATGCGCTGCACTTATATGAGAGCCAGCCCCTGTAGTCAAGGGCTTCTTGTTAGATTTCCAGCTAGATAAAGAGAGCTTCCTAGACAAAGCCCCTTATACATACATACAGCGGCTTTTCTAGATAGAGGGCCCTTGCTAGACAACAGCCCTTCCTAGACAAGGGCCGTTGGTAGACAAAAGCCCATCCTAGATAGGGGCCCTTCGTAGACTACTGCCCTTCACTAGAGAACGGCCAATCCTAGACAATGGCCCTTCATAGACAAAAGCCCATCCTAGATAAGGGCCCTTCCTAGACAATGGCCCTTCGTAGACTACTGCCCTTCCTAGAGAAGGGCCAATCCTAGACAATGGCCCTTCATAGACAAAAGCCCATCCTAGATAAGGGCCCTTCCTAGACAATGGCCCTTCGTAGACAACTGCCCTTCCTAGAGAAGGGCCAATCCTAGACAATGGCCCTTCATAGACAAAAGCCCATCCTAGATAAGGGCCCTTCCTAGACAATGGCCCTTTGTAGACAACTGCCCTTCCTAGAGAAGGGCCAATCCTAGACAACAGCCCTTCCTGGACAAAGGCGCATCCTAGACAAAGGCGCATCCTAGACAAGGGCCCTTCCTAGAAAAGGGCGCCCCCTAGACTAAGGGCCCCCCTAGACTAAGGGCCCCCCTAGACTAAGGGCCTCCCTACACTAAGGGCCCCCATAGACCAAGGGCCCCCCTTGACCAAGGGCCCCCCTAGACTAAGGGCCCCCCTAGACTAAGGTCCCCCTCCTAGACAAGTTGCCCGCCCAGACTACTGGGTCCTACCTTTGTCTAAGTCGTACCTAACACATAACCCCACTTTTTGAACGGGGCCTCGCCGATGGTCTAGGAGTGTCGGCCGTGGTCCAAAACGTGTAATTCCAGAGTTTGGTCGCTCTCCGTGCAGCCGTTCCCACTTTTCCGTATCGTGTCAGTACAAGCGGTTCAAGACGGGTCTGTCGTATAGTGGAGTACCCGGACTTGTAGCCTTAGGTTTTACAAGTTTTTCCAAAATGCGAACGGCTGCACGCAACTCGATGAATTTCACAATTGGTACGTTTCTCAACACGGGGAACACGCCTGGACCGGTCCCGAGTCGCTGCGGTCCTCGGTTCGAGTTTTAGAAATTTTCGATCGCTTCTTGCGAAGAAGTGAGAGGAGGTTTAAGAAATCAGACTGTGGAGTCGAGTAGCCCTTGGGGAGGACTACCGGAATCGGTGGTCAGAGTTCGACCCTCTGAAAGTTTAGAAAACTTTCTCCATCTTACGAGAGGTGTGGGCGCACTTTTTGAATGGGGACTCCTCGGAGAGGGTCGCCGATGGTCTAGGAGTGTCGGCCGTGGTCCAAAACGTGTAATTCCGGAGTTTGGTCGCTCTCCGTGCAGCCGTTCCCACTTTTCCGTATCGTGTCAGTACAAGCGGTTCAAGACGGGTCTGTCGTATAGTGGAGTACCCGGACTTGTAGCCTTAGGTTTTACAAGTTTTTCCAAAATGCGAACGGCTGCACGCAACTCGATGAATTTCACAATTGGTACGTTTCTCAACACGGGGAACACGCCTGGACCGGTCCCGAGTCGCTGCGGTCCTCGGTTCGAGTTTTAGAAATTTTCGATCGCTTCTTGCGAAGAAGTGAGAGGAGGTTTAAGAAATCAGACTGTGGAGTCGAGTAGCCCTTGGGGAGGACTACCGGAATCGGTGGTCAGAGTTCGACCCTCTGAAAGTTTAGAAAACTTTCTCCATCTTACGAGAGGTGTGGGCGCACTTTTTGAACGGGGACTCCTCGGAGAGGGTCGCCGATGGTCTAGGAGTGTCGGCCGTGGTCCAAAACGTGTAATTCCGGAGTTTGGTCGCTCTCCGTGCAGCCGTTCCCACTTTTCCGTATCGTGTCAGTACAAGCGGTTCAAGACGGGTCTGTCATATAGTGGAGTACCCGGACTTGTAGCCTTAGGTTTTACAAGCTTTTCCAAAATGCGAACGGCTGCACGGAACTTTCTGAATTTCATAATTGGAACGTTTCTTAACACGGGGAACACGCCTGGACCGGTGCCGAGTCGCTGCGGTCCTCGGTTCGAGTTTTAGAAATTTTTCGCCACCTTTAATCGCTTCTTGCGAAGAAGCCAGGATAGGTTTAAGAAATCCGACTGCAGGGCCGCATGGCCATCCGGGAGGCCTACCAGAATCGGTGGCCCCAGTTCGACCCCCGGCATCGAGTCGAGTGCAATAGCGTTTTATCCCGATATCGCGCGCTACCGCAGGCGCGGGGGGATGTCCCGTGGTGGGTGGGCAGTGGCCGTGGGGCCGAAGCTTCACCTAAAGTTTGGTGGCTCTATCGCAATTACGGCGCCGACGAGAGCGTCCCGCAGTTTTGCCCGACTTTGGAAGCTTCGATCCGGGCAGGGCGTACCGGTTTAAGCAATCTGAGCACATGTGTGGAAAGCGGTCGAGCCGCACTACAACAGTTAGTGGTCCGAATAGGCGGATTTTGCGCCGTTCAGATTTTAGAAAATTTTGGCCATCTTACGAGAGCTTTGGGCGGGCCACCGTCGGCGCGATTTCGGATGCGAAGGCGTTTCTGGAGAGCCCTCGCGAAGCACTACCCAGCTGGGGTGTCCCGGTTCGAAACCCGCGCACCGTTGGGGAGTAAATCGGTTTTTCGTCCCTAGAGGGTGCAGGTGGTGCGTGGGGACTGATTTTGCACCCGCATACGCTTGCACCTCGCCCTACGATGCAGAATCCCGAATTTCGCCGTCGCAGCCCAACTAGGGGCGCCGTTATCGATTTTTAGGACTTTTTTGACTCCTGCGCCCCAACGGCTGCAGATGGGGCCTAAGTGCACGTAAGCATTCTTGCTCGCCTCGCCGAGACGCGTCTTTTGAGTCCTCGCGCGGCGCGCTAGCTCGATTTTGACGAAATCGGCGGTGGCTCAACCGTAAGCGGCGCTCGGAGCAGTTTTAGAACGCGTGGTCGTAGAGCGATGCGGTTTTTTGCCTCGGGAGCGGCGGGACGAGCCCTCTCCAGCGCAGTTTTCGCCGTGCCGCTATCTTAATAGGTAAGGTTCATTTTTACGCACCTGCGTCCCTGTGGGAGATGGACCGACGGGGCCCGGACCGTCGGGTGGGGCACCCCGGATAAGCCCTAATCGAGTACCCACTCGGGGGGTCTGCGGCCCATAGGTTCCGAGATAACGGCACTTTTGTAACGGAGTGCGGGGGAGGGTGTAGGAGGCCGAGAGCGGTGCCGCGCCCCCTGGCGTTTGCCCCGTTCCCGAGATATGGCCGAAAACGTGCCAACACCCGGTGGGGCCCACGGGTGCCCGATCTACGCCCGGCCAAGGACCCAGCCAGACTGACTGACAGCTTCACCAAGTGCAGGTGGAGCCAGGGGAAAACCAGCCAAAGAGCTTTGTTCAAGCTCCAAAGCTGTCACGACCAGAAAGAACTCCCACTTCCCTGTCTAGTCAGATGGCGAAGGATGGCGAAGGATGACTCCACTGCCGCGACCGCTGCCGCGACTGGGGTAACTGCACGTGCCTAATTCACGAAACGCCGACATCACTTCCTGCACCTTGCCTCGCTCTCGCTGTGTTTATACCGCTCTTGCTCATTCGCCGGCATGGCCGCGACTCTGACTACCTTTCACCGCCCTTTCTCCGACTCGACACGTGTGCAAATGTACCGTCCTGCCCAAATTCGCTTAATTAACAGCGAAAACACTGTCACACAGGTGCGTTTCCAACAGTGTCCCCATCTGTCGGACGTCCGTAGCACAACCAGTGCCACACTCCGCCCGCCCGCCCGCCCGCCCGCCTCCCTCACACACACACTCAGCCAGCCGAACGAGCGAGCGACCTACTTGCTGGCTGGCCGCATGGGTGGAGCAGCTTCTGAAGGCTGGCTGGCTGGCTGGCTGGCTGGCTGGCGTGCTGGCGCGCAGTTTGAAAGAGGCATTTGCTCTCTCTCACGTCTTCTTCAAAAGTCGCCAAATCCGCCAAAACTCGCTAGCTATAGCGACTTTTCCAAAAAGCTCCAAATCGTGCATTTCTCGACTCTGGGCGACTCTCCTCGACGCGCGCGCGCAGCAACTTTGGTCATCTCGGCCGGCCGTCGCTCCATCTCCCGTACTTTGCAAATTAATCCACTCACTCCGGAAAAGTCGGACTCGAGCAACACGTAGATATTTCGCGTGGTTACCATGGAGATGTAGCAGTAATCAGATTTTGTTGGAATGTTCACATCTTTCTCAACTCACTTGTGGGTAAGTCGTTCACATCTCTCTCAACTCACTTGTGGGTAACTCGTTCACATCTCTATTTATGTATGTATTTACGGGCAGAAGAAGAAGAAGAAGGAGAAAATAAAGCGGGAGGAGAAGAGGAAAGAGGAGATGTCGAAGGATGATTAAGAAAAAGAGGCAGACACGCTAACCATCACGCTATTGAGGCGGGCAAGTTACCTGACATTTGTCCTCTCAGGACAAGGGAAAACCTCGGAAAAAAACCTTACCCGAATAACTTGCTAAGTGAGATTCAAAGGGCATCCGATATTGACTGCTTCAGTTCTTCACGTGTACTGGGCCTGGTAAGAAATATCTTCTCTTTTGGATAACCAGCAGTCACATGGATGTATATCTGGGGACCCAGAAGCCCTACTGTTTGGAAAATGTTGACTAGTTACATGATCACTATACGTGTTGGTTAATAGTGTTTTTACAGTATTGTGTATGTGGGCAGGAGCGCTGTCTTGCATGAAAACATGTTTTCAGTTTCATGATTCTGTGACACTGCTATTGCAAAGTCATACAATATTTAAAATATCCTGCCCATTTACCGTCACTGCTTTTTGTTTATCCATTTTCCCAAATTTGTTCATCTTGCAAAATGATTTTACAGAGTAGACTCTCTTCTCAATCCATTTAATGTTTGATATTTTGCTAGTACATGTGCATATTGTCTGTGACACTTGTGATAATGCTGAAGGATGCCAGTTTGAACTCGTATAGCTAAAGCCATGGCTCCTACAACTGCCGTCTGTATTCTTATGTTTATAGACACGACACAGTTACCATAGCAACAAGGAAAAGAACCCAACCTTGTAAACAGTTGGGGCACCAATATGAAACCAAACCACTAATATGTCAAGGAGATGCAGCTGTTTCAAAATGAGAAGTTACTTTAGAATAACCTGATATATTTCAGTTTCCATTTCAATATGTCAAACATACCATTTTGATCAAAATGGTTAGAACCATTTTTGAGGTGGGCCCTAATGATCTAGCTGTTGACGAGCCCTTAAACCCTCCTCACTCACTCCATTTTTGAGACCGTTTTAAAAAGAACATTTTTCCATGTAGAGGGTGTTTTCAGATGGGGATGTCTTGTATGTTTGGATGATGCTGAACTAAAATAACAAGTTTGTTTTATCTCTGAGTTATGGTGCTCCACTCTAACCTTTTCTTTTCTTCAGATTGTAGTAAAACACAATACTTCCTCTTCTTACTTCAGGTAATTGCCATAGAAGAGAAAAGGTTGGATGCATTTTGCAATTGGACGTCTTAACTGCAAATTTCAAACTAATTAATATTTTGATAAAGTAACTTTGAGTCAAAATTAGAACTTTTGGACTTCACTAACTTTTACTTACATAGTACAAGGTTTTGGAGAGTTGTCTACATCATCAGCTGCCTGGTTGTGGGTTCAAATCCGGCCCAGACCAATGGTTTTTAAGTGTGCTTAAAAACAACTGCTTCACGTCAATAGATTTAATGGCATGTAATAGAACTCCTGTGGGACAAACCAGCAATGCTGATGTGATCCTGGCAATGACAGCGTTGTTAAACAAAAAAATAGTTTAATTTAAGCTGCGTTGAACTGCTGGAATGATTTGAAGTGTTTGCTCTGGAGTCTTGAGATTTATCAAAAGACCAGTAGAGAGCCTCAAGACCAGAGTGAACACTTCAGATCATTCCATCAGACGAAGGTAGCTGACGATGCAAGCAACGTCTGTGAAACTTATGTATTAGGCAAGTAAAGCTCAGAGTAGTTCATTTCAATTCACTTCACTGTGTGCATCCCCAGCCAGTTTAATTTATTATCATAATTAATATTTGTTTGGCCTGAGCTAAAGGGTTAAAACATAATTTTTACCACTTAAGTACAAATTGGTTCAAATTCTTATACAACAGTATCACAGTTGATTGGTGTGGATGGAAAACAATTCATACTTCTCCTGTTAGTAGCCATTATAAACAAGTTCCTTAACCTGAAAAGTGTTAAAACATATTTATAGTATGTAATTTTGGATTTGACAGAAGTGTTTATGTTCCATAAAGATATGCATGCAGTAACACAACGGACATTCCAGTGACAGTCAAACTCATTTTGTGCATGTGATGTAGGTACTAAAAGTATGATACTTTTAGAAATGGTGCTTTGTCGAAATAATGGTGCATACATACGTATGTACGTACTTTAGTGTTAACACTAACAGTGTTGTTGACGTAGTGTAGTGAAGAAGAGAAGATTGCAGAGTGTTCTAACACACATTCCAGCGTCGCTGAATTGGCTTGCTCTGTAAGTGGTCTACTATCTCGTGTGTAACTTTCACAAAGTGTTCTATTATTATAATTTATTTTCTTACCTGTTATGCAAATTATTCATACAAAAATGTATTTTCCTAGTCCAGTGATACAATGTTGTAGGCTGGGACAACTTTCATGTTGGACAGTCATATTTATAGCTTCAATTAGAAGTTTTGGAGCTAAAACATTTTGCATTTGATAATTATTAAATTAAACAGAAAAGGTGAGTTGATTAATAACACTATACAACACTTATAATTTCCCGGAACATGTTTCGGAGGCTTGACTTTCCTCCATTATTAACTGGACATCGACTGTTTCTTCCTGGTGTGGATGGCGATGTTTTCTCTGAGATCTCCTCTGGTGCTGGTTCAAGGAACTTGCTGAAGATATCCTTCTCAGAATGTCGAAATTGAATACTCTGTTTCTATTTTTTAAAATGAAGATTTGTTCCCATGTGGACAGCTCTTGTTTTCCTGTTACAGATCTTCATTTTGAAAAATGAAAAGTAGAAACAGAGTATTCAATTTTGACATCCCCAAGAATGATATGTTCAGCTAGTTCCTTGAACTAGTACCAGAGGAGACCTGAGAGGAAACATCCCCATCCACACCAGTCGATGTCCACTTGATAATGGAGGAAAGTCAAGCCTTTGAAACATGTTCCAGTAAATTATCAGTAAGTGTTGTGTAGTGTCATTAATCAACTCACCTTTTTGGTTTAATTTGATTATTACAACACTGTTTTCAAACATCCAAGAAAGAAGATTGATAATTATTGTTCAACACATGCTTGTGTGTAGGCTAAATGTGGAAATGTAGAATCAAACTGAAAAATTAAAGGTCATAGCCGGGATTCAACCATGGATCTTCGGCTTTCCGTGCCAATGCTCTAAGCAAATGAGCTACCATGGCAACATGCTGGCATTATACTTCCCAACTTACTTGCATTGTTCCTGATTAAGAAGGCATTCTTAAATTCATTTTGAGTTAACACACTTCAATGAGACAGCAATTTACGGAATGTAAGTGCTTTAAGTCCCGGACTTCCATTAGGTCAATAAATGATAGTTAATTGTTCTTTCATGCAAACCCTGTATAGATTAAAGCCAGAAAGATAGAATGAAGACTGAAAATGCAATGCCATAGCTGGGATGCAAACTACAAGTGAGCTATCATTAAGTTCATATGCACCTAAAAGCATGCAAATACATGTAAATAAAGTGTTTTACTCACTGAACCCATTGCAGATTGTAGTTGTACAGGAAACAAAAAATTTGAAGTAGAGGTGTAGTGAGAATGACAGAATTACCATTTAGGAAATTGACTTTACAAGTATAGTAAAAGAGAGAAATATTCTTGCTTAAAAGTTTGATATACTGTATTTGCCAGTGTTCAAGAGGCACCCCACCTTTTAAGGCTGTTTTAGAGGAAGTTTCTCACCTTATACATCTACTGCAAAACACTTATAACATATATGCACGTACATCAGACATCTAGGCAATATAAGTAGGAGAAAGTTCTTGCCTTTTAATTGTTGTGCTCAAATCCCAAAGTTCATCTTCTCTTTTCCTTGTGTTAATGGCACATTGATGAAATTTAGCCATTTGTTCTTTGTACTCATCTGTGTTTTCTATGATATTTTGTTTTGATCTGCATACGAAGCTGATACTTTTTGATAAATCTTGAACACTATGATGTTGACTCAGTAAAGCTGGCGATCCCTTTGTAGGTGAATATTGCTTTCCCTTGATGAATGATCATTTTCATAAAAACTGAAATTCCCACTTGTCTGTTCTCTAAAATCCAGATACTGAGCTCTGCTTCACATTTTGGCCATTTAGCAGTTCCACTTCTCGGGTTTAAGTTTACTGTGAGATGCTTTGTTTAAAACATCCTGATTCTGCCAAGTTGTTATTTTTGCTTTCTCTACTGGTAAGTAGGGGAAGTATTGTATTCCACCCAAAAATTTTATGTAGAGATTTCACCGGAAATATATGTTTTGAGACCCCCTGAATAAAAAAAAAGCATTTTTAGAAAAAGGTCCGTGTGTGTGTCTGTAGACAGCATAACTCAAAAACGAAAGCTCGGTTAAAAACTAAACTTGGTATTTAAGTTTAATGTCTTCCAAGGATGCGACACGAAGATTTTGAAGAAAATAGCCCTAACCTAAACTAGCCTTTACTTGGAACATTTTTGAAAATTTTTATTTTCTTGAAAATGTCTCTAACAATTTTGTTTAAAATGCCATATGTTTGAGATATTTTGATGACAATTGAAATGTATATTTTGAATTTTCTGGCTGTAGCCTGTGTAAGTCCTATTTACACTGGATAGCTTTTGAATAACTCGTAAACCGTAAGAGATAGACAAAATCTTACTATACAAAAAAATGTGGATCTTGCTAAAATATACAATATATGTCTAAATAAATTTTTTTGTACAGTGAACCATTTCAAAGATATTCCTTGTTATTTGTATAAGTTTTGGAGAACTTATACTTTTGTCAAATGGAACATCGTTATTTATTATATATTAACAGTACAAAGAGAACAGAATTTGAAAGCTTTACAAGATTTGACTATCACTCAAAGCCTACTGTATTCCCATATTCTTCTTGTACCTACAAGAAAATAAGATAATTTCTGGAAATGTTTATCTCGACTATCACAAAGAAGATATAGGAATAAGAGTTTGTAAGAATGGTTAGTACAAGAGTAGAGAAAGTCATGTGAGTGCAACGCATCACATTTTTTGGCCTTATTTTCGAAGGAAAAAAGTGCATCTTTTACACCAACAAATATGGTATTTTCATCAATAATGGAGGGTCAATTCTGGCAGGTGCCCCAAACATTTGATAGGCTGTTAAGTGGCAGTAGATCAGCTCTTGCTTGACGTGATTGGCTGCAGTAGCCGAGAAGTAGACTTAGGCACACTGTAGCTGTTGCACCAAAGAGTTGCTCTCACAAACATACATTTTAATCACAATCATTAAAGCTATTTTGACCAAATAAAAGAAACAGAAACATTTCATGTTAAGCAGTTTTTGGTATCGACAAATTTTTTCTTCAAAATCTCATTAACAAAATTTTAACTAGAAACCCATATGGCAAAGACATGTGTTATTTAAACAGCAAACTCTTACAGAGCAAGTCAATACAAATACAAACAAGAGAAGATTAAAAAGTGATTTCAGAGTTGTGGTGCAGAGATATTAATGTTTTATTTAAGAGGTTATTGGGTTTACTGAACATGATTTTGAATTTTTTATTTTAGGGCTATTCGTAGCATTCCTTATTCCAACGAAAAAAATGCTGTGAACTTGTGACATTGAGAATTTCAGAACTTCCAGATGGAAATGTTTAGAATCTCATATTACCTCAAAAATGAAATGAAGAAAAGTAATTGTGGGACATGAGAATTTCACAATGTTTAAATGCACTGTGTTGGTGACATTAATAGTACCAATGGTAATGTACAATAAAACTGTTTATGTCATGTCATTTTAAAGCTTAACATGTAGTTTACATAGAAATAGTGGGAAGATAAGACATGAACAAAATACTCACTTGCACAATAAACTAAACAGTTGGATGTATAAACTTAGGCTTTCACAGTCGGTGTCCTGACTATTAGCTAGCTTTTTCTCTTCCAGGCTTGTAGGCCGTGGTCTAGAAGACATTGAAGATACCGATGTTTCACTAAGTACTGTGCTTGGCATCTTCAGGTTAAGACAATCCGTTGTCTGCGCTGGTCAGAGTTCAAATGTGGAAGCAGAGAGAAAGCAATGACTGTTACGATCGTTGGCGCTCTTATATAGTGGGGGTGGACGGGGCATTGTTGCACTGACTAAGGTGGTGATTGGCTCGCATCGGTTGGCGGGGTTTTATTACAGCTGTTGTGTCTGTCTGAAAGGTTATCTAAGACTGGTATCCATGCTTTCTGTACGTGGAGTGCCTCTTCCTTTCGATTGAAGTTGTCTCTGTGTTTGTAGATTTCTTTGGCTGTAGTTAGCTGTAGAGACAGGACTCCAATTTCTTTAAAGTTGACATCATGGCCGATTAATAAGGTGTTCTCTGCCACTGACAATTTTTCCGTTTGTCCAATCTGGTGTGACACTCATGTTCTTTTAATCTGGTGGCCACACTGCGCGTGGTAGTGCCTATGTATACTTTCTTGCAACTGCGGAGAACTTTATATTCACCTGCAGATGTGTGTGGGTGGTGCCATCTTACCCTGAAGATGGCAAGCGCAGTACTTGGCAAACTGTCGGTATCTTCACTGCCTTCTAGACCATGACCTACAAGCCTGAAAGATGAAACTAGCTAAACAGTTGGAAGTGGGAGTGGGTGGATGATCTGTATGGAAGACAGTGTGTTTCCTTTCCCCTTCCCTTGTGCACAGGATGAAGTGAGTGAGTGAGCGAGCAGCTTCACTGTGCACCATGGAGCAATGGGTTGATGGCTCCTGATCTAATGTTTGTGTGCTGGAAATAAATGTTTAAAACTCTACAGCATTTGTGCAATGTTGCCATATTGTACGAGGGCTGTTTGTAAATGATTTACAATGGTGGTGCTTAAAAAGTACCGTTCCATCTATGGGCATGTCCTCTTATAGGACGATGAACTGATGCTGGTACACCACACAGACACTAGATGGCAGTTGTGAAGAGTGTAGTAGAGGAAGCTATGGACAAGATGAAGGTGACTATCATGTACAAAGATGGACTGCATGGTTTTTGTGTAAGGAAGGAAGGAAGGAAGGAATCAAAAAAGGTGTGAGAAAGGCACGTGCACACTGAGATGTAACATAGGCCAAGAGCTGAAGTCTGTTGTTGACTACTGGAAATGGAGAATGAAGATCCAGAAAGTGGTGACGAATCACCAGAAGCATCTCACAAGAAAGTCTTTGTTCCATAACATGAAAAATGCGCTGCAAGGTAATAAGGAATTGCAGGCAGCTGTGTGCACAATATGCTCAAACAGTGGTTCCATGACATAGTAACAAAGTTCTCAGGAAGGTGGCAGCAGTGTATAGATGATGGAGGAGTATATTGAGACATCCCGTGTACACTGAATAATTTTTATTAATAAATAAAGTATAAAAATGTATTACTGTAAATCATTTCTAAATACCCCTCATAATATTAATTTAACTATGTCATTTATGAGCAGTTTACAAAATTAGAGTAGTTTCAGAGACGAAACCTATGTTTTCAAATTTTTATGTGCAAATGTTATAATTGTAATACTTTGGCCTAAATGGTGAGGCATACTCATGATCTACTTATTTTGGACATACAAAGAAATTAATTTAGTATTTGTTTAATTGTTTAAACTTATTTTTCCTAGGAGTTAACTTTAAAGGTATTCAGATATGGTTGTGTAACTTCATGGTAAATGTATTGTTGAACATAGGTGACAGTTTGCACTAATTGGACGAACATTTCATGCACTTGGAGCATTTTGAACATTTGAAAGTATAGTGTTTAGAAAAAAGGGATTTGACTCAAATGATTTGTTGCACCAAACACAAAATTCTGTTTAAAGGTGGCTCTGGAGTTTAATATTGAACCTTGGAGTAAAATAAGTAGTGGTTCACAAGTGCTTCTTAATGCCTGAGGAATACTTGAACTGGAAAAGGAAACAGGAAAAGAAAAAGAAAATCTGATGTGAAGCTTACACAAACTTTTTCTACCAAAGAAAAATTTGCATATGTCTATTGTGTTTACATCGAAAGTGATTATTGGATCGTCAGTACACTACAAAAAGGATTCAACATGTACAAACGGCATTCAAATGTTTTTAGTAAAAAGTGTTTGTGAAAGAAATGCAAAGTTTCAAGTATGTCCATTACGAGAAGTTTAGGGAAGATAAGATGAGACCCTTTATTGTCATAAAATGCTCACAGTTCAGTCGAGCAAAAGCTCTGCAAACAGGTGACTTATCATGTTAAAATACACCAATTTAAAAAATGCAGTTAAACTTAGGGTTACTAGGACTACAAGTCAAATTGCAATAAAACATTTTCAGACATTCTAACTTGCAACAGGAAATATTTCAGAGACAGATAATGCTACAGCAAACTTTTTATCAGTTAGGATTTCCATGTTATACAAAATTGGGTAAAATTCAAGATAGACATTTTAATCAAAATTGTTATAGCTGTTTATGAGAATATAAAAATAAAAATGTTTGAATGTAAGAGTTAGCATGGGAGTGGGAGATATTGTTGAAAAATCTCTGTGTTGCATCCTTGGAAGATGCTGAATTTAAATACCAAATTTGTACTTATCAGAGTTCATTTTTGAGTTATGTTGTTCATTATGGATGGATGCACACAAGTGGAATTTTTTTAAGATTGTTATTTTTGGGGAAATTTCATAAATAAACTTTTGGATGGAATACAATACTTTCTCTAAGTAAAAATTTAATTTTTGGATATGTTTTTGTGTAAAATTAGAGTTGTAGTGACCCATAAGTTGTAGTAATACCTGCAGGCAGCTGACCTGATTGGGCAGCGTTAGCTCTCGAAGGAGGTTGTGAAAATGCTTAATGTCACAAGGTTGTAATATTGCTTGTTGAAGCCTTCCTCCATTCCTATAAGGGCAGTTGCTTTTGACTTGTCTTACATAGGAAAAATGTTAAGGTGACTTATCAACTGCACAAGTCCACAGAAATTTTCCTGAATTATTACTGCTGAAAAAATTACTGAGGTTGAAATTTGCATTTCAGGATTTTGTAGTGCAACACTCATTTTGTAAAGTTCTGGTGACTGAACTCGTAGCAAGCGATGTTGTTGCTAGTGCAGGTAGATCTCCCATCCTTTATGAGCCCAGCTTACACTATCCTGAATAAAAAGTCCTCTTGCCCAAGTGGAGCAGGCAGCTTATGTATGTCCATTATACAGAATGTCCCAAAATTAGACCAACACACTTGGGGAGCCTTCAGCCTCGGCTCAGAAATACTCAGCTGTAACCTTAATTCAGAGACTCTGTATCTTAAGTACGCTTAATTTTGTATGAAATTCAACCAAATTTGAGCTGAAACTAGTTATTTCTGACCTATGTTCATATAACTATTTTCATCCTTAACAAAAGGATGTATTTCAAAGCTGAGTGCATATTATAGTAGTGTACATTATTGGACAATTTCAAAGGACTTTTTGCAATTGATATGTCACTTTGTATTGATTAGGATTAGATGTTGATACTTGTGGCTGATGAATAAATAACATCACTTGTAGCTCTATTTTTGTACTATATTATTGTAGATTAGAAGATAGGCTCTGTGTAAAATATTGTACAATAACAGTAATACTGTATATGGAAATATAAAAGAAATTGTTAATGTTATGCATGTTTGAAGTGTCAGTGTCCCAGGAGTTTGTGAAGTATCCTTCTGTAGTCGCCACTTGTCTCGTCACAGATCGTGTTGGCAAGCTTGGTGCCATTCATGCTGAGGTAACTGTCCTTTATATCTCCTAGGTCCACCTGCAAACAATATCAAAGATGTAACATTCTGCGTTGTAGGGTGAAGGGAATAAAGGAGCAGCTTCTGAGTTTCTCTCTCTAAGATAAAGTTTTGTTTGTGGAAACGTGAACACTGCTGAACTAATTTTTGATAATTGTTTCACCCTTGAAAAGCCCTGTTCTTCCCAGTAGACATAGCCAGCTTAATTTCAATTTCTAAACGGCTAAAAGACGAAACAGAATATACAAGGTACAAGGACTGTTCAATAAAGAATGATCATAATTTTTTATGGACATAATTTCTTGCGCTAAACTTCAATCTTATGATATTCTGTTAGCTTAATGTGAAACAAACACGCCATAGTAGTTTTATTGTTGGTACTCCTGTCCAGCCAGTAGTATGATAGTGCTGTCTGGGAGTAAAGAGGGGTGAAGAAAGGGAATGGAGGGGAAGCTAGGAAGGTCTTGTTAAACAATCATGATACACTTGCATTTCCTGTACTGTTGGGTTTCTCTTGAGTAATGCATCTGGCAGTCTCCAGCTCCCTCAGCACTGCTATATGAATCTTATTTGTGCACTGGCGACAGACTGAAACATTCTTACATTTGCCTTTTGTTATAAACATATTATAAATTATAAGCACAGGTCTGATACCTCTTGAATATTTATACAGCCAAAATATTAGAAAATGTACACAGTCTTCTAGGTGATCAAACATAGGATGTTAATTGAGGATTGGTTATGTTTACGCTATAGCTTGCTTATTTGTGAACATGTTCTGGAAACACTTTTTCCCAGCCTCAGCTTTCAACTGACTATCAATTAGCAAATTGATGTAGTTGTGTAATTTTTTATACTATTGATGATGGAGGTCTCTGTAGCGATGATATCCACTGCACTCACCTCGTTGGGTCCCTGAGGGACCAATTGAGGAGCTACTTGATTGAAAAGTAGCAGCCTCTGGTCAAGAAGACTGCATAACTGGAATTGACCATGTCCCACCTGCAGTACTGCACCCCACTCATGACGCCATGTAGGGAAACAGCAGCCGGGTGATTAGGCCTTGGCCTGGATGGGCTGTTAGACCTCAGAATTTACAGAGGAAGTTTTCTGTGATGCTAGAATGATGTTATCTTTTCTGAAATCTTTGGTCTGCCCAAGGATGACATGTGAATTTCTTGTATTGGAGGATTTCTTTTTGGGCTTTTAATGCAGTAGTCACTGATGGTTTTGAGTTTTTGTGTGTGTTGTATAGTGTTAGAACTGACACTATTTGGGGTATATGTATGATATTCTTGTTTGCTGAGAAGTGTGTTAAGTAGCCTGTATATTAAACTGTTGAAGACTGCAAGTTGGTGGGATTTTGGATTGAAGTTATCACTCTCTGTGTGTGGGGGTTTCCTATAAATGCCATAAGTGAGTTCCTGGTTCTGTTTGATGTTTTTGAGCCCAAGAAAGGTAAGTAGCCACGTTTCTCAGTCTCCATTGTGAACCATGTAGATTTGTTAGGACATCATTGTGAGCTGCAGTGTGCTACTGTTCCCCATTTCCCCTCCAGAGTGCAGAACACACCACCCCCCTCATCATAGGCCTACAGAACTTATAAGCTATATGTTTAAGCTATATGTTTATTCTATGATACAACATTTACCTGCTGCAGTGTCTCTCTCATCTTATGTACATGTTAAGACTGAAGTATGCAAGAATTAGAATAGTTGGTGTCATTATAGACAAATGCAGTCATTTCCTGACAGAATGAGGCAATGCCGTTCATGTTAACAGACATACTTCTCATCTCATTGTATGTATGCTCTATTTCATGAACTATGCCTTCATTTAAAATGTTAAAATAAACTTTAAGAAAATAAAATTTAACTATGTACAGTCATATATGTTTAATAAATTACAATTCACAGCTAGCATCGGATACCTCACGAACTATGAAGTTCATTTTAAATGTTAAAATTATATTTTACAGAAGAAGATATAAGGTATTTATTTTCAAAATTGGCCAAGTTCATATCTTATAGAATTCACATTTTAATTTAATTTCAATTTAAAGTAATTTCAATTTTGTAGTAGATATTCACATTGAATGCAGTTCAAAGAGCAAAGTTCATTCATACAGTAGACTGTGTGTCTCAAAACTTTTTTCAGGATTTTCCCATAAACTGGGGAGAGTTTTGAAAATAGATGCCTCATAAAATTGTGCTATATACAGAGGTACCTATATGTAACCATGTCCCTGGGGGGACTTGCGCACTTTTTGCAACTACTTCTACCTAAGAGCACACTTGCAGCGGGTCGTGACTTGGTAAAACATACAAGAGAATATATACATACATGCTGAATATGTTACAAAGTACTGCCCGATGAACTATACACTTCACGTAAAATGAAACATAAAATATTTAAGATAATATACAACACTGTTATTTACAGGATATATATTACATATTTCTGTGAGGTTAATCTAATATATACATATAGTCCCTATTCATGTCATTGAGACATGATTGAAGGACTTCTATTATTCCTTATATAATTGATGCTGTTTAAACGTTTGTAGAAAATGTGAACATAAAGGTATACAAAATAATATACAACACAGTTATTTACATTATTTATATATATATGTCATATAATAGAAATTGCTAGCTAGGTCCACCAATATATAATTATACTAGTCTCTTCTCATGTATGAGGTTTTCAGAAAGAGTGATTGAAATGGTTGTAGTATCATGTGCCAGGGAACATTTTCCACACTGGACACGGCGCAGCAGACTGACTCACTCACTGACTGACTCACTGACTGGCTGACTCATTCACTGACTGACTCATCACTGACTCTCTCACTCTGACTGACACTCACTGACTAGCTGACTCACTCACTGACTCACTCACTCTGACTGACACCACACAAAAGATAGACCTGGTCATGAACTACCAGAATATGTGGAGATATTCGATATAACTGTGTTAGTTTTCCTGTAAATGACGAGGTTGTTTTGTATCACAACTTGCATGTAAGTGCTTCGATTCCCACAAAACACCACTCAAACGATAGATCTGGTCATGAACTACCAGAATACATACTTGTACTATTGACTACTTTTACATTGGCACAACTGACTGACTCTCTAAAACACGAGGAGTTGTAACAATTGTGTCAAGACATTTTTCAAGTACGTTTGCTGATTCTGCTGTAATAATTTTTAGTAACAACAAAGAACATTTAATCTGAAACATTATTGATTTTTCTCATACAAGAAAAACTGTTTTTGGAGTTGACGTTACTGATAAGATCAATATTCAGTCACACAGTTTTGTTTAGCTGCTGCTGCTGCTATTTATGAACCCTTTTGTAAATGTTCATTGAATATGAAGCAAAACTCGTGCTTTTATATAGGAGGAGGAGGAGGAGGAGCGTCATCACCCGGTGTACGTTAATAGCAAACAACATAGTGAAAATGTGCTGCTGCTGCTACGTAATAATAATAATAATAGTAATAATAATAATAATAATAATAATAATAGTACTAGTAATAATAATAGTAGTAGCAATAATAATAATATTAACTTTGTGATTTGTGGTGATAAACTATTACACTTGTTTTAATGAAGCTTCATTGGTAACAAATACATTTATCGATCGCCATGTTACAGACGGTCAATGTCTAGAAATTCTTTGAACAAATTTACTAGATGGGTAAATATGTGATTCATCCAAATAATATATATCTTGGAGCAGCAGCACATGAACACATGAAAAATGTTAGCTGGCTGATGCAAATGCACGGCGGCGGCGGCGACATTTCAAGGAAGAAAGCAATAATTTTATATCTCTGTCCCAGTGAACACCAATATACGGCACGGTAACAAATTAACGATCGTAGGGGCCGTGAGGGGCTCTCACCTAGAGAATAAAACGCATTTTCAAACAACAACAACTAACAAACACATATATACTGTAGAATACACAAAATGTAATAGTAATAGTGTCTCGTAGTTGTACTTGGCAGGGACTGACTGCACACGTGTTCTCCGTAGTCAGTCGATATATCTCTCTGCCTGCCTATACTCTGTGGCCGTGCCTTAGGTTGGCAACTACCCCCTCTCCGCCGCCTCTCGGAAGCAAGGTGCCAAGATGGCTGAACGGCGGTCGGAGCTCGTGTGTGTCTCTCTCTGATTTTGTTTCTAAAAGTGATATTAGCCCTTGGTGTGTGTGATAATTACTAGTGCATTAGTTGAATTAACACCTCAGGTAAATGCGTGTGTGATATTACAGTGCTGCATGCTCTAATTCTCGCGTTTTCGTCACTTTCAGTGAATTGCTTTTTGGCGCCTTTACGAGACATTTTCAGCCGAAATGCAAAACTCGCCACTCAAGGTACGTACAGTGTTTCAATAATTATAATTACATTTCCGTGAAAATTGAGTGTTCTGTGTTAGTTGCTATTAATACATGATATTATTTCAGCCGTAAAAAGTGTGTTACGCATTTCGTAATATTTGTCGACCGCGTGGTATTTCTTTACGCGTATTTTTCAGTATTAACTTGTGTTATTAATAATTCTCTTTATCCAGTGGATGTAATAAGTTGTTTTATGCCACGGATTGCTCGTAATGTGCGTGTTTACGGCCTGGATTAGCTGGATATTAATCCAAAATATATAAATGTTAAAACTGTGCAAATATGGCCGACTTTTACCCCGAGCGTCACGTAACCATTTCAAGATGGCTAGCTAGCTAACGGATTCTTCGTGTTCAAATATTTCAACACGCGTATGTGCATAGTCAGTTATTCGAATACTTGTGTCAAATCTTACTTACTTCACAATATTTATAATATTATAACATTATTCTTTTAATATTAATAATAATTATTGTTACTATTTCTATTACTGTGCTCTTTGTAAAGTGTTCGTTTATTCCAGTGCTGTGCGATCATGTATAAACATTCACATGAGTTTCTCGTCTTATTACGGATATCTGATGTGTTACAATCACATGGCTTTCTCGTGTTAATACTGATACCTGATGGGTTACATTCACATGGCTTTCTCATTTTAATACAGATATCTGATGGGTTACATTCACATGGCTTTCTCATTTTAATACAGATACCTGATGTGTTACATTCACATGGCTTTCTCATTCGAAACTTTACTGAAATTTCTCTGACACCGTTCTTCTTACATTTACAATGTTTGACTGTAGAGCATTTGTCTATTTGTATAAACGTGTTATTTATACTTAACTGATTCCTTTTCATGAGCTGAGGCTGGTGACGGTGATGGCTGTGGATGTAACTCGCAGAGTTTCTGCCCAGTTGGATCTACTACTGGTGAGTAAAATAATAATTTATCTTTCCTTAACCCATTTGCATTAGCCGTAATGAGTCCAACACACACCAACAGTGTTAATGTCTGCCGCTGCTGATACTGCTTATGTAATGTGAAGTATTGAAATGTTGTGCGTATTAATGTCCAGTTTGCAGGCGTGCTAGGCTGCTTTAAAATTCACAGCGTACTCACAAGTTTTCTTACTTAAGCAACCTCGCTGTTACACTGCGAGTCTCCTAGTGGTATATTATATTTGTGTATTTGCACCGAGTTTCTTAGCGAGCCCTGCCAATCAGCTGTTGTAACAGAGTTTACTCCGCATACACTCTGACATGTTTTATTGTTGGCAGTGGACTCAGGATATGATTCGCAATGTATGTCTTGTAATTACCTAAGTTCTGAATTTCATAGCGAGCCCTCCCAGTCAGCTGTTGTAACAGAGTTTACTCCGCATACACTCTGACATGTTTTATTGTTGGCAGTCGACTCAGGATATGATTCGCAATGTATGTCTTGTAATTACCTAAGTTCTGAATTTCATAGCGAGCCCTCCCAATCAGCTGTTGTAACAGAGTTTACTCCGCATACACTGACATGTTTTATTGTTGGCAGTCGACTCAGGATATGATTCGCAATGTATGTCTTGTAATTACCTAAGTTCTGAATTTCATAGCGAGCCCTCCCAATCAGCTGTTGTAACAGAGTTTACTCCGCATACACTGACATGTTTTATTGTTGGCAGTCGACTCAGGATATGATTCGCAATGTATGTCTTGTAATTACCTAAGTTCTGAATTTCATAGCGAGCCCTCCCAATCAGCTGTTGTAACAGAGTTTACTCCGCATACACTGACATGTTTTATTGTTGGCAGTCGACTCAGGATATGATTCGCAATGTATGTCTTGTAATTACCTAAGTTCTGAATTTCATAGCGAGCCCTCCCAATCAGCTGTTGTAACAGAGTTTCCTCCGCATACACTCTGACATGTTTTATTGTTGGCAGTCGACTCAGGATATGATTCGCAATGTATGTCTTGTAATTACCTAAGTTCTGAATTTCATAGCGAGCCCTCCCAATCAGCTGTTGTAACAGAGTTTCCTCCGCATACACTCTGACATGTTTTATTGTTGGCAGTCGACTCAGGATATGATTCGCAATGTATGTCTTGTAATTACCTAAGTTCTGAATTTCATAGCGAGCCCTCCCAATCAGCTGTTGTAACAGAGTTTACTCCGCATACACTCTGACATGTTTTATTGTTGGCAGTCGACTCAGGATATGATTCGCAATGTATGTCTTGTAATTACCTAAGTTCTGAATTTCATAGCGAGCCCTCCCAATCAGCTGTTGTAACAGAGTTTCCTCCGCATACACTCTGACATGTTTTATTGTTGGCAGTGGACTCAGGATATGATTCGCAATGTATGTCTTGTAATTACCTAAGTTCTGAATTTCATAGCGAGCCCTCCCAATCAGCTGTTGTAACAGAGTTTCCTCCGCATACACTCTGACATGTTTTATTGTTGGCAGTCGACTCAGGATATGATTCGCAATGTATGTCTTGTAATTACCTAAGTTCTGAATTTCATAGCGAGCCCTCCCAATCAGCTGTTGTAACAGAGTTTACTCCGCATACACTCTGACATGTTTTATTGTTGGCAGTGGACTCAGGATATGATTCGCAATGTATGTCTTGTAATTACCTAAGTTCTGAATTTCATAGCGAGCCCTCCCAATCAGCTGTTGTAACAGAGTTTCCTCCGCATACACTCTGACATGTTTTATTGTTGGCAGTGGACTCAGGATATGATTCGCAATGTATGTCTTGTAATTACCTAAGTTCTGAATTTCATAGCGAGCCCTCCCAATCAGCTGTTGTAACAGAGTTTCCTCCGCATACACTCTGACATGTTTTATTGTTGGCAGTCGACTCAGGATATGATTCGCAATGTATGTCTTGTAATTACCTAAGTTCTGAATTTCATAGCGAGCCCTCCCAATCAGCTGTTGTAACAGAGTTTACTCCGCATACACTCTGACATGTTTTATTGTTGGCAGTGGACTCAGGATATGATTCGCAATGTATGTCTTGTAATTACCTAAGTTCTGAATTTCATAGCGAGCCCTCCCAATCAGCTGTTGTAACAGAGTTTACTCCGCATACACTCTGACAATGTTTTATTGTTGGCAGTGGACTCAGGATATGATTCGCAATGTATGTCTTGTAATTACCTAAGTTCTGAATTTCATAGCGAGCCCTCCCAATCAGCTGTTGTAACAGAGTTTACTCCGCATACACTCTGACATGTTTTATTGTTGGCAGTGGACTCAGGATATGATTCGCAATGTATGTCTTGTAATTACCTAAGTTCTGAATTTCATAGCGAGCCCTCCCAGTCAGCTGTTGTAACAGAGTTTACTCCGCATACACTCTGACATGTTTTATTGTTGGCAGTCGACTCAGGATATGATTCGCAATGTATGTCTTGTAATTACCTAAGTTCTGAATTTCATAGCGAGCCCTCCCAATCAGCTGTTGTAACAGAGTTTACTCCGCATACACTCTGACATGTTTTATTGTTGGCAGTCGACTCAGGATATGATTCGCAATGTATGTCTTGTAATTACCTAAGTTCTGAATTTCATAGCGAGCCCTCCCAATCAGCTGTTGTAACAGAGTTTACTCCGCATACACTCTGACATGTTTTATTGTTGGCAGTCGACTCAGGATATGATTCGCAATGTATGTCTTGTAATTACCTAAGTTCTGAATTTCATAGCGAGCCCTCCCAATCAGCTGTTGTAACAGAGTTTACTCCGCATACACTCTGACATGTTTTATTGTTGGCAGTGGACTCGGGATATGATTCGCAATGTATGTCTTGTAATTACCTAAGTTCTGAATTTCATAGCGAGCCCTCCCAATCAGCTGTTGTAACAGAGTTTCCTCCGCATACACTCTGACATGTTTTATTGTTGGCAGTCGACTCAGGATATGATTCGCAATGTATGTCTTGTAATTACCTAAGTTCTGAATTTCATAGCGAGCCCTCCCAATCAGCTGTTGTAACAGAGTTTACTCCGCATACACTCTGACATGTTTTATTGTTGGCAGTCGACTCAGGATATGATTCGCAATGTATGTCTTGTAATTACCTAAGTTCTGAATTTCATAGCGAGCCCTCCCAATCAGCTGTTGTAACAGAGTTTATTCCACATACACTCTGACATGTTTTATTGTTGGCAGTCGACTCAGGATATGATTCGCAATGTATGTCTTGTAATTACCTAAGTTCTGAATTTCATAGCGAGCCCTCCCAATCAGCTGTTGTAACAGAGTTTCCTCCGCATACACTCTGACATGTTTTATTGTTGGCAGTCGACTCAGGATATGATTCGCAATGTATGTCTTGTAATTACCTAAGTTCTGAATTTCATAGCGAGCCCTCCCAATCAGCTGTTGTAACAGAGTTTCCTCCGCATACACTCTGACATGTTTTATTGTTGGCAGTCGACTCAGGATATGATTCGCAATGTATGTCTTGTAATTACCTAAGTTCTGAATTTCATAGCGAGCCCTCCCAATCAGCTGTTGTAACAGAGTTTACTCCGCATACACTCTGACATGTTTTATTGTTGGCAGTGGACTCAGGATATGATTCGCAATGTATGTCTTGTAATTACCTAAGTTCTGAATTTCATAGCGAGCCCTCCCAATCAGCTGTTGTAACAGAGTTTCCTCCGCATACACTCTGACATGTTTTATTGTTGGCAGTCGACTCAGGATATGATTCGCAATGTATGTCTTGTAATTACCTAAGTTCTGAATTTCATAGCGAGCCCTCCCAATCAGCTGTTGTAACAGAGTTTCCTCCGCATACACTCTGACATGTTTTATTGTTGGCAGTCGACTCAGGATATGATTCGCAATGTATGTCTTGTAATTACCTAAGTTCTGAATTTCATAGCGAGCCCTCCCAATCAGCTGTTGTAACAGAGTTTCCTCCGCATACACTCTGACATGTTTTATTGTTGCCTGCCCATGCCAGTTCTATAGCGTATATATATTCTTGGTTAAACTTTACAGCTAAGGGCCCTCCTCTGTTAGCTGATATGATTCGCATGTAATGTTATATGTATGTCTTGTAATTACCTAAGTTCTGAATTTCATTCTAAGTTTGTGCGAGGCTGTTTTGGAGTACAAAATGTGCTCGTGTGGGTGATATATTTTACGAGTGCTTAGATCACGTACACAATATCATATTAGGATGCTGCGTAGATCTCAAACAGGATTTACCTGGAAACTTAACACTACGTTACATGAAGTGTCATCAGTAGTGAAATGATGTCATCAAAGGCGGCACGTAAACTCTCCAACATCTAATTCCACGTTGAGTCGATATTGTTCACTTGCACTAATGTTTAATTTTTCAGCAGTAATTCATGTAAGCCCATTGTTGTGCTCTAATTATTTTACCCCTTATTGTGAAATTGCATCTTATTTTATGTGTCAGGGAAACACGATGTTTCAAAACAGTATTTCTAATATTTGTGCTAGGTATTAAATAATGTGAAACCCATTTTCACCATGCATTTGTGAACTAAAGTGAAGCGACTGTGAGCAAACAATTGTAACTCCCAAAGGGCTCACACTTTCTCTTCCATCCGCTATGGTAGTGGCTTGTGTGGAAGATACATTTGTCACCTCCTTCACTTAGTTTGGTTCGCTGGGTTTAAAACTGACATTGTTTATTTGTGCTTGTGAGAGATTAATACACAGTGCTGCACTTTGCGGCTTAGAGCCCTCAATCTCTTGGCAGCTTATGCACACAATGGTTGGCAATATCCCCCCCCCCTCAAGTTCATTTTTCAGTGAATGCAGATTTTAAAGCGCTTGCACGTGAATCTCCCTATGTACGTACAGTGTTTCATTAATTATAATTACATTTCCGTGAAAATTGAGTGTTCTGTGTTACTTACTATTAAAACATGTTATTATTTCAGCCGTAAAAAGTGTTTTTCGAATTTCGTAATATTTCTCGACCGCGTGGTATTTCTTTACGCGTATTTTTCAGTGTTAACTTGAGTTATTAATATTTATCTTTATCCGGTGGATGTAATAAGTTGTTTTATGTCACGGATTGCTCGTAATTTTGCGTATTTACTGTCTGGATTAGCTGGATATTAATCCAAACTTTTGAAATACAAACATGGCCGACTTATTCAAATCGCGTGACGCAGTAAGTTCAAATTTTAACGGTTGCTCGACTCAACCCGCCAAGATGTCTGAGTAACGCTTCCTAGTTCAAACTTCTCGAGGTTTTTCTTTTTGCTACTGCGACTATTATGGGTAATCCTCTTTATCAAGTGAGTTGCGTTTAGAATTCTGTTTAAAATGGTGTAATTTTTCGTCAACACTTTGCCCGTTGAAAGAAATCGTGTTTCCTACATATTCTCTGTGGTGGCGCTGTCACAGATAAAAAGTTTTAAGTTTTCAGAGGTTGGCAACTTCCCCCTCTCCTCTGCCTGTCGAAACCGACAAGGTGTCATGGCCGATAGCCTATAGTTCGTTGCGTTTGTGTGTCTCCGGGTTTGTTCGTGAAACTGTTATAAATGTTTCGTGAGTGTGATAATTACTAGTGAATTAGCTGAATTAACACCTGAGGTGAATGTGTGTGTATTATCCCAGTGCTGCGTGGTCTATTTCTCAAGATTTCCTCAGTTTTAGTGAACGGTAATTTTTGGCGCGCTCCGAGGCGATTTCTCTGAGAATACATTTTTTTTCCTGTGAAGGTACGTAACATGTTTCAATAATTATAATTACATTTCCGTCAAAATTGAGTGTTCTGTGTTAGTTTCTATTAATAAATGTTATTCTTTGAGCCGTAAAAACTTTGCTACGCGTATCGTAATGTTTGGCGACCACGTGATGCTTGTGAACACTTTGCTTTCTGTGTTAACTTGGCTTCTTAATGTAAATGCGAATAATTCTCTTTATCCGGTGGATGTAATAAGTTGTTTTATGTCGCGGATTGCTCGTAATGTGCGTATTTACGGTCTGGATTAGTTGGATATTAATCCAAACTTTTGAAGTGCTGGGAATTACCAACATGGCGGAGGTGACGCCACGCTTTCATTTCAAATTTCAACGGTTCCTGGTTGTTCAACCCGCCAACGTGTCTGAGTAACGCTACCTAGTTCAAACTTGTCGAGGAGGTGAATTTTCACTATTATTCGAATACTTGTCTTTGCTTGTGTCGAATCTTTCTTACTTCACGATATTTATAATATTATATTAATTACTATGCTTATAAAGTGTTGATATATTTATGTAATACACTTGGCAGCATCTTTGACTATTTGCGTATTTGTATCAACTTACTCTTACAACCGATGATTCGTTTTAAGGAGCTGTCTGTACCGGTTGGTTGGTGATTATGACTGCTGCTACTGCTGTAACCTTCTGCTGCTGCCCTTCTGTTTCACCTACCTACTACTGGTGAGTACTTTTTACACAATTATTTAATTTTCAGGTCTTTGGATTCTCACCTCATGTTTGAATTACAACTGCTACGTATTACATTCATACTGTTTTCTCTACTCGGTTTTAGGTAACACATTCACATCGCTTTCTCTACTCACGCTTCAACAATTAAGTGTTACAATTTTCTGTAGGTTTGAAATACAAGTGCTGCGTATTACATTCATACTGTTTTCTCTACTCGGTTTTAGGTAACACATTCACATCGCTTTCTCTTCTCACGCTTCAACAATTAAGTGTTACAATTTTCTGTAGGTTTGAAATACAAGTGCTGCGTGTTACATTCATACTGTTTTCTCTACTCACTTTTAGGTAACACATTCACATCGCTTTCTCCACTCACGCTTCAACAATTAAGTGTTACAATTTTCTGTAGGTTTGAAATACAAGTGCAGCGTATTACATTCATACTGTTTTCTCTACTCGGTTTTAGGTAACACATTCACATCGCTTTCTCTACTCACGTTTCAAGAATTAAGTGTTACAATTTTCTGTAGGTTTGAAATACAAGTGCTGCGTATTACTGTTTACTATACTAACATTTGTTAAAACACATTCACATGGCTTTCTCTACTCACTCTTCTACAGATAACTCGTACAATTTTCTGTATGTTTGAAACAGATATGCATGTTACATTCACAGTGTTTTCTCTACTCACTTTTAGGTAACACATGTTTTTAGTGTAAATGGTTTCATCATTTTGACATAGATGCACATATACTCCATCCAGCCTTAGATCTGCAGCTTGTATCCCTCTGCGGTTAGCTCGTGTTGTCACTTGCGCCTTAACCAAACCTCACATGGACTCGTGCCATGTGTTTATGTTGCGGCACATGTGTATTTACTTGGCAGGTTTTTATAATGTTGGTGCCATCGTATTGCATTCCAGTAATCTTTTCCTGGGAAATCATACATTTTGAAAACTCTCAGATAATCACCGATATTTGGGGTACTATATTTTATGGTGTGCCTTGGTTTCTGCGTAACGTGTGTTAGTTGTTGACTGCTTGTGTTCACATCAAGTGCGGATCTAAGGGTGGAGCGATTATAGTCGTGTTGCCATGTTCTGTGTTACGACAGGAATGACCTGATTGTGCAAGTGTTTGATCTACTATTATTAGCATGCTATGTTGGTTTAAAATACAGAGTGTGCTCAACTACAAGTCCAGTTGTCGTGCAATAGTGCATCTTGGTCACTAGACTGCAGTAGTGATATAATATAATTGTCTATTGCCCCCGAGTTTGTTAACGAGCTCTCCCAATCTGTACTTTCACACACCTGCTGTGGATTTCTTAAATGTACTTCACCGGTTAAGTTATGCTCTTACATGTCGTTTGCCCATGCCAATTGTATAGCGTTCAACTCGCAGTCACTCGCCTCATATTACTGCCTATGTGATTGCGATGTAAAGAAATAAGTTTACACTTAGTACTTATATAACTTCTGACATTGATTATAACTTTATGCGAGGCTATTTTGCAGAACAAAATGTGCTCGTCTGATATCATTACATAGACACTTGAGCATCAGCAGTCGCAGCTGTTACAATGTCCATCATCACCACTTTTGTATTGGCTCCTCCTCATTATTATTATTATTATTATTATAATTATTCAAAAGTATGTGTTGATGTGTAGTAGTAGTTGCTTTATTATTTTTAGTAAACAAGCTCTTGGCAAACATGTGCTCAGAGACGTGATGTAATGTAGAACAGGGGATGATGGCATCGAGCTTCGTTGAGAGTCAGTCAGTCAGTCAGTGCTGGACTCGCTCGCTCGCTACTTGAATCCAGCTATTTTGGTCTACGATACTTTAGATAGGCCTAGCTATTTGACCGATACATTTCTATTTGCACCATGAAAATCTACTGTTATAGCCACTCTCAGTATGCACATGTGTTAATCGCGATACAAGATTTTTAAATGCTGTTGTTGTGTGTTCGTTCCCCAAGTGACACGTTCCTTTCATGTTGAGACAAATCACCAAAGTGCTATTGTAGATATCAACTTTAATACACGAGGAGGAGGAGGAGGAGGGGTAAATTGTATGAGTATACCAAGACTTTAAGTTAAATCAAGTAATATCCTTGAAGGTTATAAATAAAGCAGTTGAGACATGTTTAGTAGCGTGGCAGAGGGAGACAGTAAGCGGCGCATAGTTGTGAGTAGGAGGTCTCTCATTCAGTACATGTTTGCCGATGATGCTGCCTGGTGACATTTAAAAGGAGGACAAGGCTTGTTTACTAATGCATCATTGTGATGCATGTATATAGATGGAGCAGCAGCAGCAGACAACCTCAGTCGTCGGGTGTCGACAGACATCAGCAGTAAGGGATGACGACGACCCAAGTTGTCTCTCTCTCTCCATGTAAAAGTGTTGGTGACTGACTGCTACGTGTACCTCGGAAGTTCTTTAGGAAGGGCGACGATTGATCTGCACATTATTGTCATCACACATTTATTTACTGTAACACAAACACAAGCTGTTGATGCTGCAGCACCACACTCTTTACTATATGCATATATTTATTAACAACCAACAACCTTGAACCAAAAATGTACACTTTGATTTGAAATGTTAGCACTGTGTAGTGACGGGTAAGTACATACATTTATAATCTGTGTCTCTTTCATCATCATCCTGTTGTAAACATCTGGGCGGGCGGGAAGAGGAAAGACAGAAATCTGTTTAGCTGTTGATGGGTTTAGACAAGTTAACGGGCGTTTCCTTTTATTTGCATACTACTACTACTAGGATAACAGTACTGTATAACGTGACCAAGGCGAGTGCAGGCAAGCAGCGAGCAGTGTGATTTACTAACGTAGTGCTAGTGACGGAACCTCGGTGTGTGTGTGTGTGTGTGTGTGTGTTAGTTATTTATAATGTTAAGTTTGGTGACAAAGTGATCAAAAGGGAACAGAATAGCTATTACAAATGCTAGTGAAGGTGCTGTCTGTCGCTTCTACTGCCTGCGGTGAGAAGACAACGATATGCAAAGATTAGGAAAGAGGACCGACCCACCGACCGGCTTGAAGAAAGTTGGCTTCATGCTGATCATCATCTGGACTTGAAGAAGCCTATCATTTAATAAAAGAAATGTTGGCGACAATAATGTGGACTATGTCAACACTAAAGACTTACACACATGATGCTACTGGAGCAAGCAGTAACAGTAAACCTCTGTTCAGAAGGTGAAAGATATTCAAGAAACATATTGGAAAGGAGATGCGCTTATGGGAGTGGACTGCAGTGACGAGTGAGTCTGGAGAAGAAATGGCCAGAGCGACACGGCGAGTGAGTCAGAATGATGCAAGTTTCCCACGTGTTACTGTTTGTGAATACATGTGATTTTTTATGGTGTGGATTTACTTATAATTCAGTGATACGTAGAAAATGTCAACATTGTTCAGTGACCACACCGAGCGACACAGCTAGTGAGTCAGAATGATGCATGTTTCCCACGTGTTAGTGTTTGTGAATATATGTGATTTTTTTATGGTGTGAATATACTTATAATTCAGTGATACGTAGAAAATGTCAACATTGTTCAGTCAGCAGACCGAGCGACACAGCTAGTGAGTCAGAATGATGCATGTTTCCCACGTGTTAGTGTTTGTGAATATATGTGATTTTTTTATGGTGTGAATATACTTATAATTCAGTGATACGTAGAAAATGTCAACATTGTTCAGTCAGCAGACCGAGCGACACGGCTAGTGAGTCAGAATGATGCATGTTTCCCACGTGTTAGTGTTTGTGAATATATGTGATTTTTTTATGGTGTGGATATACTTATAATACAGTGTTACACACGTAGAAAATGTCAACTTGGTTCAACCGCACTGTACAGGAGGACGCGTACAGGAGTGCACTGGCCTTGGTCGGCGGGTTGCAAGTACTTTTCTGATCACTAATTTCCCACGCTCAGGTGTGCAAATGTTTGGATTCTTGTATACGTTAAGTAAATATCCCCACACATGTGTTTGGGGCTGGCTCGTGAGTTCTGAAAGGAATACATATATGCATAATACTACCTTATACAAATTAGGCACAAGACAGGTGAAATTATACACACTATTGAGCTGCATTTTACTTAACAATTACTAAAGGACACTGCCATTATACGTATGATATTTTTTGCATTCCTGTATCAGACAGCTCTCTCTCGCAAGGAGGTCTGAATGTTATTGTTTATAGTGTGGAGTTGCTTCTGATATGTGACACTGTAGTGTTGCAAAACTGACGTAGGTCTCACACGTCAGCTCCGCCCGCTGCCTTGTTGTTTACAGCAGGATTGAACTAGCCTGGTTTTAATATTTGTGTAAATGGTTCAATGTTCATCTAGAGATTAGAGGAGATATAAACCATGCATCGGCTTGTATCACACCGCTACGCGTAGGTATAATATGCATTTTACACCACTAAGAGGATATATTTACTTGAAGCGCTACTACTTAGGTCATCTCTGTCCAGCAGCGGCAGCTAGTGGGGCGGGCCAAGTTGGTTTTATATCTGCAGGTTCGGGATCACAGTTAACTGCCAACAGCACTTTGTTTAACCCTGCTGTTCTGTTCAGTATTACTTGACAAATGTGACCGACCGACGTGTCACCTAATGATCTGCCATGGTGTCGCAACATAGCCTACAGTTGTCGACAAGTGCTATTTCTTTCCCAGAGTAGTAACCCCTCATTATTGATAGAATGGGATATATTGTTCTTGTCACATGTTCAGCACACTACATTTATGTGGTACGTTGACCGGGATCTGCGCGTGCACTTGGATGTTATTTTCATCACGTCTTGGATAGCAAGTTAAGGATATTTCTACATTCTGCCGCGGTGTGCTCTACTTACCTTCTGCCACGGTGCTTTCGTGCTGAATAATGCACGTGCAGGCTTGTTACAGATTCACTTGACTGCGTGTTCTTACACTTTAACTATACTTGGTACACTTAGTTGATGCTGCTTTTGCAAACATTAAGTGACATTTCAGACCTTAGTAACAGTATCTCTACAAGGGACTACAGGGCGCGCTGTGCCTTTGTTTACGTCTCCTCTAATCTCTTGATGAACAGAGTATACATACATTTAGTCACATTGCTTGATAACTCATTACTATTTGTATAAATGGTTCCCCACGATGCAAAACTTGTTAATTTTCACTTGTGTCCCGTAATGCAATGTTAGCATATTGGTGAAATAATTTCTTAATCTTTGATAAAAAGACATGTTAAACTTAAAAGACACTATTCTTTTCATTTCAATTTCAAAATGGGAAACTTAATATCTACTTACTCAGCTGTTGTTCACGTTATGAAAAAAATTACTTCATGTTATTCCTAAGTATTGAAAATTGCATCGTGTGGAGCATTTTAAAGAGCAAATAGTGCTGAGAATAAAAACATGGATTATTCGAAAATGGAAATGTATGGACATGGCCACGTGATGACATAGTTAAAAAGGCCCTAAGGCTATAACGAGCAGCACAAGATTGATGCTATTTGATAAAACAAAGATCCATATCTGATATTTTTACACAGATGCGTATCCTAGGAAAGTGAGCATTTAATGACAACTAAATGAGACTGCAGTTAGAACGTCTCTTAACCGAAACATGGGGGGGGGGGGGGGGGCGAGGAGGTTCATTTCCATGTATTCTATAATCGCAGTACAATTTAACTGTTTCCTAGATTTCAAACATACGTCACAAATTGCGTTTATTTTTAACACGACCAGATGCATTGTTTTTTTCAGTTGCTCGTTTCAGATTACAGGGGTTCTATTGTAACACCAAATCTTTTCACTAAGAAAAAAACCATTTAAAACAAAAGTAAATTTTGAGGGCTAGGCAACGAAGGAAGCTAACATTTGATACCAAACTTACAGGGACCTTTCTTGTAACACCAAATACAAAAAAACTAAAATCTTTCAAAGCCAAAGTACAAGAGCAATTGCAAGATGGTAATCTTTCAAAATTTAGAATTTTTTTTCAAAATGACTTCACCGATGGTTTTAAATGGCCATGTGCTAGGGTGTATTTCAGCTTCATCGCACTCAAAGCAAGGTAAGTGTGTTTCCGACTCAATCTGTTGAGTTTGGATTACGTGGTTTGCTGTGACAACTTAGCCGAGCAACGTCTTCTTCTACACAGGTACGTAAATTGTTTCCATAATTATTATTACACTCACCTCTATATTAAATGTTCTCTGTTGGTTTTTGAGTGTTGTTTCATCACGACAAAGCCCACAATTACTAGATGGTTTTTTTTTTTAAACGTGTCTGCAATAATAGCGAATACCAGAGTGAAATGTGCATTACATATTAGTGTTATATCTCGTACAGTGAATGCCGTTTCTGGCTTGCAAGTGTGTGTCCAAGTGACGTTGAATAGGCTGGACTCTGCCTTTCTGTGTCTCCGAGCTTGTGAAACTTATATTTATGTAACGTGTGTGATGATAGCAAGTGAATTAGTTTCATGAACACCAGAGTTAAACGTGTGATTTACTAACGTAGTGCTAGTGACGGAACCTCGGTGTGTGTGTTAGTTATTTATAATGTTAAGTTTGGTGACAAAGTGATCAAAAGGGAACAGAATAGCTATTACAAATACTAGTGAAGGTGCTGTCTGTCGCTTCTACTGCCTGCGGTGAGAAGACAACCATATGCAAGATTAGGAAAGAGGACCGACCCACCGACCGACTTGAAGAAAGTTGGCTTCATGCCGATCATCATCTGGACTTGAAGAAGCCTATCATTTAATAAAAGAAATGTTGGCGACAATAATGTGGACTATGTCAACACTAAAGACTTACACACATGATGCTACTGGAGCAAGCAGTAACAGTAATCCTCTGTTCAGAAGGTGAAAGATATTCAAGAAACCTATTGGAAAAGAGATGCGCTTATTGGAGTGGACCACAGTGACGAGTGAGTCTGGAGAAGAAATGGCCAGAGCGACACGGCGAGTGAGTCAGAATGATGCAAGTTTCCCACGTGTTACTGTTTGTGAATACATGTGATTTTTATGGTGTGGATTTACTTATAATTCAGTGATACGTAGAAAATGTCAACATTGTTCAGTGACCACACCGAGCGACACAGCTAGTGAGTCAGAATGATGCAAGTTTCCCACGTGTTAAGTGTCTATCGTTTTTTATAGTTAAAGTGTTTGTGAATACACGTGATTTTTTATGGTGTGGATATAGATATAATACTCTGATACGGAGCAAATGTGAACATTGTTGAGTGACCAGACACAGCGAGTGAGTCAGAATGATGCAAGTTTCCCACGTGTTAAGTGTCTATCGTTTTTTATAGTTAAAGTGTTTGTGAATACACGTGATTTTTTATGGTGTGGATATACTACTTTGTGATTTGTCACTTATGTTTGCGAGTGAGTGATGTTTGATTGCATGTCAAATGAGTGAAGTGTTATTTATACTGAGGTGGACAAGTGTTAGGGCTGCTGCTGCTGCGACAGATATCTTCTACACTCAGAAATTAGTCCAATTTACTAAACCACCCCGAGAAAATCTAGTAATTTCTGGTTTTGTTGTGATGAAACCATACTGCCATATTTCACAAAAATGCAAGATAATCTAGTGATTTTTGGTTTTACGTGGATACAATTAGTAAATCTATCACACAAGACTAGGAAATATACACATTTGTGTGTGTGTGTTTTGTCATATACACACAACACTAGGAAATATACACAACATTGTAGGTAGTTTTCACACAGTGATACTAGCACTGCGTGTTTATACCAGCTGTGTCACTCACATTCATATGAATTTTTTAGCATTTGCGCATATTGAAAATGCATGCCACGATGCAATTTTCCGCCAATCAGTTTGAAAATTTGCATGCTAATTTTAAAAACCTAAGTAACCACACCTGTCATAATTTCTCTTTATCATAAAAAGTTTTTGAGTTACAATTTCTTAATAGGACATTTCAACCTAAGATAGAAGAGAATAGTCATCAAAATGTTCCGTAAGAAATCTAGCAATCTGGCACTTAAGTCCAGGTGAAGCGAAAGTCAAAATTTGAACATTTAGTTAATATTTCCAAATCTGGTTAATTTTACAAAATTTGGTTAATTTTACAAAAGCTAGAGTTCTGGCCTTTTGTCATCGTGAAAACTTACTTAAAATTTGGTTAATTTTTTACAATTTGGTTAGTTTTAAAAACATTGGTTAATTTTTTTAAAATTGGTTAATTTTAATAAACTTGGTTAGTGTTTTCAAACTTGGTTAGTGTTTTCAAACTTGGTTAGTATTTTCAAACTTGATTAGTGTTTTCAAACTTGATTAGTGTTTTCAAACTTGGTTAGTGTTTTCAAATTTGGTTAATTTTTTAAAATTTGGTTAATATTTTGAAAATTTGGTTAATTCTTTTTCAATTTGGTTAATGTTTTTAAAGTGTGGGTAATTTTTCTTTTAAAACTTGGTTTACGTTTTCAAATTTGGTTAGTTTTTTAAAAATTTGGTTAATTTTGAAAATATTTGTTTTGGTTGTTTAATTTTTTACAATTTGGTTACATTTTTAAAATTTGGTTACTTTTTTATGATTTGGTTACTTTTTTAAGATTTGGTTACTTTTTTAAAATTTTTTAATTTTGGTTAACTTTTTCTTATTTGGTTACTTAAAATTCGATTAATGTTTTATAATTTGGTAAATTTATTTAAAATTTGGTTACTTTTTTAAAATTTGTTAAATCTTTTTAAGATTTGGTTACTTTTTTAAAATTTGGTTATGATTTTTAAAACTTGGTTAATATTTTTAAAATTCGGTTAATAAATTTTAAAATTTGCTTAATATTTTTAAAATGTGGTTAATATTTTAAAAATTTGGTTAATTTTTGTTTTAAAATTTGGTTAATTTTTGAAATTATGGCTAATTTTTAAAATTTTTTTAATTCTGGTTAATTTTTTACAATTTGGTTACATTTTAAAATTTGGTTACTTTTTAAAATTTTTTTATTTTGGTTAACTTTTTATCATTTGGTTACTTTCTTAAAATTTGGTTAATGTTTTCAAATTTGGTTAATCTTTTAAAAATGTGCTTAATTTTTAAAAATTTTGTTAATTTTTCTTTCAAAATTTTGTTAATTTTTCTTTCAAAATTTGGTTAAGTTTTATTTTAAAATTTGGTTAATATTTTGAAATTTGGTGAATTTTTTAAAAATTTTGTTACTCTTCTAAACTTTGGTTATTTTTTTAAAATTCGGTTAATTTTTTAAAATTGGGTTACTTTTTTAAAATTAAGTGAATTTTTCTTTTATAATTTGGCTAATTTTAAAATATTTGGTTAATTTTTTACAAACTTTGTTAATTTTTTTAAAATTTGGTTAATTTTTCTTTTAAAATTTGGTTAGTTTTCAAATTTGGTTACTTTTTTAAAAATTTGGTTAATTTTTTAAGATTTGGTTACTTTTTTAAAATTTTTTAATTTTGGTTAACTTTTTATTATTTGGTTACTTTCTTAAAATTTGGTTAATGTTTTAAAATTTGGTAAATTTATTTAAAATTTGGTTACTTTTTTAAAATTTGTTAATTCTTTTTAAAATTTGGTTACTTTTTTAAAATGTGGTTATGATTTTTGAAATTTGGTTAATATTTTTAAAATTCGGTTAATATTTTTAATATTTGGTTAATTTTTCTTTTATAATTTGGTTAATTTTTGAAATTATGGCTACTTTTTTAAAAATTTTTTAATTCTGGTTAATTTTTTACAATTTGGTTACATTTTTCAAATTTGGTTACTTTTATTATTTTTTAGTTTTGGTTAACTTTTTACAATTTGGTTACTTTTTTAAAATTTGGTTACTGTTTTAAAATTTGGTTAATATTTTCAAATTTGGTGAATTTTTTAAAAATTTGGTTACTCTTTTAAACTTTGGTTATTTTTTTTAAAATTCGGTTAATTTTTTAAAATTGGGTTACTTTTTTAAAATTAAGTGAATTTTTCTTTTAAAATTTGGTTAATTTTAAAATATTTGGTTAATTTTTTACAAACTTTGTTAATTTTTTTAAAATTTGGTTAATTTTTCTTTGAAAATTTGGTTAATTTTTAAAATATTTCTTTTGGTTCTTTAATTTTTTACACTTTGGTTACATTTTTAAGATTTGGTTACTTTTTTAAGATTTGGTTACTTTTTAAAAATTTTTTAATTTTGGTTAACTTTTTATAATTTGGTTACTTTCTTAAAATTTGGTTAATGTTTTCAAATTTGGTTAATGTTTTCGAATTTGGTTACTTTTTGGAAAGTGTGGTTAATGTTTTAACATTTGGTAAATTTATTAAAAATTTGGTTTGTGTTTTCAAATTTGGTTACTTTTTTATACCTGGTTAATTTTTCAAAAATTTGGTTAATTTTTCTTTTAGAATTTGGAGGTTTTTAAAATAAAATTTGTGAAAAACGCAGCTTATCAGATTTTTAGTTGCATTCTTTAGAAACGAGTTAATTTTGTTCTTTCTGAAAAATTGCATCGTGTGCTGGCTGCATTTTACCTAAACGCATTATTTTAAACTCTTAAACATTTACAAATAAAAACTGCTGTAGATTTTGCCTTCTTCAAATTCATAGTACTGTTTTAGAAGTAAGTACAACAAGATAAATGAATGGTTGTTAAAATTACATACTTGACGTTAGATTTATAGTTTAGAAAATAGATATCTTAGTTGTGCATTCTGTTAATTTATCAAACAACAACAAAACAAGAAATCACTAAGATTTCGGAGAGACAGCATTTAAAAAAGAGTGGTTAGCTAGCGGGTTTAGCGCTGCTGGCTGCGTGTTGGAATTTTATTGGCTTGTGTGTGCATGTTATTCAAATTGCAGCAGCTATTGAGAATTGAATAAAAAGTGTGTAAAAAGAAAAGTGTATAATTTAATTTATACCCAAATAACCCTATCCTGGACGACGCACAGACTAGAGCTAGCCAGACTACAACTACCCACAGACTAGAACTACTCTCGGACTAGAACTACTCCTACTCTCACACACACACTCTCTCTCACAGACTAGACACGTGTCTTTGACACGAGACTGATGTCTTAGTCACGCGAATCTTGACTTAGTCACGCAAATCTTGACTTAGTCACGCAAATCTTGACTTAGTCACGCGACACTTGACTTAGACACGCAAATCTTGACTTAGAGACGCAAATCTTGACTTAGAGACGCAAATCTTGACTTAGTCACGCAAATCTTGACTTAGTCACGCAAATCTTGACTTAGTCACGCAAATCTTGACTTAGTCACGTAAATCTTGACTTAGTCACGTAAATCTTGACTTAGTCACGCAAATCTTGACTTAGTCACGCAAATCTTGACTTAGTCACGCAAATCTTGACTTAGTCACGTAAATCTTGACTTAGTCACGCAAATCTTGACTTAGTCACGCAAATCTTGACTTAGACACGCAAATCTTGACTTAGTCACGCAAATCTTGACTTAGTCACGCGACACTTGACTTAGACACGCAAATCTTGACTTAGAGACGCAAATCTTGACTTAGAGACGCAAATCTTGACTTAGTCACGCAAATCTTGACTTAGTCACGCAAATCTTGACTTAGTCACGCAAATCTTGACTTAGTCACGTAAATCTTGACTTAGTCACGTAAATCTTGACTTAGTCACGCATATCTTGACTTAGTCACGCAAATCTTGACTTAGTCACGCAAATCTTGACTTAGTCACGTAAATCTTGACTTAGTCACGCAAATCTTGACTTAGTCACGCAAATCTTGACTTAGTCACGCAAATCTTGACTTAGACACGCAAATCTTCACTTAGATACGCAAATCTTGACTTAGTCACGCAAATCTTGACTTAGTCACGCGATACTTGACTTAGACACGCAAATCTTGACTTAGACACGCAAATCTTGACTTAGTCACGCAAATCTTGACTTAGTCACGCAAATCTTGACTTAGTCACGCAAATCTTGACTTAGTCACGCAAATCTTGACTTAGTCACGAAAATCTTGACTTAGTCACGCAAATCTTGACTTAGTCACGCAAATCTTGACTTAGATACGCGACTTTTGAGTTAATCATGCAACTTTTGACTTAGATACGCGACTTTTGACTTAGATATGCGACTTTTGACTTAGATACGCGACTTTTGAGTTAGTCACGCGACTTTTGAGTTAGTCACGCGACTTTTGAGTTAGTCACGCAACTTTTGACTTAGATATGCGACTTTTGACTTAGATACGCGACTTTTGAGTTAGATACGCGACTTTTGACTTAGATACGCGACTTTTGACTTAGATACGCGACTTTTGAGTTAGTCAAGCGACTTTTGACATAGATACGCGACTTTTGAGTTAGATACGCGACTTTTGACTTAGATACGCGACTTTTGAGTTAGATCGACTTTTGAGTTAGTCACGCGACTTTTGACTTAGATACGCGACTTTTGAGCCAGTGACAGATTCACTTAGCTAGTGACAGATTCACTGAGACTGACAGATTCACTGAGACAGTGACAGATTCACTGAGCCAGCGACAGATTCACTGAGACAGCGACAGATTCACTGAGACAGCGACAGATTCATTGAGACTGACAGATTCACTGAGACAGTGAGTGATTCACTGAGCCACTGACAGATTCACTGAGACACTGACAGATTCACTGAGACAGTGACAGATTCACTGAGACGACTTTTGAGTTAGTCAAGCAAATTTTTACTTAGATACGCGACTTTTGAGTTAGTCAAGCGACTTTTGACATAGATACGCGACTTTTCAGTTAGTCAAGCGACTTTTGACTTAGATACGCGACTTTTGAGTTAGATCGACTTTTGAGTTAGTCACGCGACTTTTGACTTAGATACGCGACTTTTGAGCCAGTGACAGATTCACTTAGCTAGTGACAGATTCACTGTGACTGACAGATTCACTGAGACAGTGACAGATTCACTGAGACAGTGACAGATTCACTGAGACAGCGACAGATTCACTGAGCCAGCGACAGATTCACTGAGACAGTGACAGATTCACTGAGACAGTGACAGATTCACTGAGACAGTGACAGATTCACTGAGACAGTGACAGATTCACTGAGACAGTGACTGACTCACTGAGACAGTGACTGACTCACTGAGACAGTGACAGATTCACTGAGCCAGTGACAGTCGCAACGTTTGACATAGATACGCGACTTTTGAGTTAGTGGAAAGACTTTTGAATTAGACACGCGACTTTTGACTTAGATACGTGACTTTTGAGTTAGTCACGCAACTTTTGACTTAGATACGCGACTTTTGAGTTAGTCACGCAAATTTTGAGTTAGATACGCGACTTGTGAGTTAGTCAAGCGAATTTTGACTTAGATACGCGACTTGTGAGTTAGATACGCGACTTTTGACTTAGATACGCGACTTTTGAGTTAGTCAAGCGACTTTTGACTTAGATACGCGACTTTTGACTTAGATACGCGACTTTTGAGTTAGATACGCGACTTTTGACTTATATACGCGACTTTTGACTTAGTTACGCGACTTTTGAGTTAGTCACGCAACTTTTGACTTAGATATGCGACTTTTGAGTTAGTAGATCGACTTTTGAGTTATTCACGCGACTTTTGACTTAGATACGCGACTTTTGAGCCAGTGACAGATTCACTGAGACAGTGACAGATTCACTGAGACAGTGACAGATTCACTGAGACAGTGACAGATTCACTGAGACAGTGACAGGTTCACTGAGACAGCGACAGATTCACTGAGACAGTGACAGATTCACTGAGTCAGTGACAGATTCACTGAGTCAGTGACAGATTCACTGAGCCAGTGACTGAGTCACTGAGCCAGTGACTGAGTCACTGAGCCAGTGACAGTCACGCTACTTTTGACATAGATACGCGACTTTTGAGTTAGTAGAGCGACTTTTGAGTTAATCAAGCGACTTTTGACATAGATACGCGACTTTTGAGTTAGATACGCGACTTTTGACTTAGATACGCGACTTTTGAGTTAGATCGACTTTTGAGTTAGTCACGCGACTTTTGACTTAGATACGCGACTTTTGAGCCAGTGACAGATTCACTTAGCTAGTGACAGATTCACTGAGACTGACAGATTCACTGAGACAGTGACAGATTCACTGAGCCAGCGACAGATTCACTGAGACAGCGACAGATTCACTGAGACAGCGACAGATTCACTGAGACAGCGACAGATTCACTGAGACAGTGACAGATTCACTGAGACAGTGACAGATTCACTGAGACAGTGACAGATTCACTGAGACAGTGACAGATTCACTGAGACAGTGACAGATTCACTGAGACAGTGACAGATTCACTGAGACAGTGACAGAGTCACTGAGACAGTGACAGACTCACTGAGACAGTGACAGGTTCACTGAGACAGCGACAGGCTCACTGAGACAGCGACAGGCTCACTGAGACAGCGACAGGCTCACTGAGACAGCGACAGGCTCACTGAGACAGCGACAGGCTCACTGAGTCAGTGACAGATTCACTGAGCCAGTGACAGATTCACTGAGCCAGTGACAGATTCACTGAGTCACTGAGCCAGTGACAGATTCACTGAGACAGTGACAGATTCACTGAGACAGCAAAGGTTCACTGAGCCAGTGACTGGGTCACTGAGACAGTGACAGATTCACTGAGCCAGTGACAGATTCACTGAGACAGTGTCAGATTCACTGAGCCAGTGACAGATTCACTGAGCCAGTGACAGATTCACTGAGCCAGTGACAGATTCACTGAGACAGTGACAGATTCACTGAGACAGTAAAGGTTCACTGAGCCAGTGACTGGGTCACTGAGACAGTGACAGATTCACTGAGCCAGTGACAGATTCACTGAGCCAGTGACAGATTCACTGAGCCAGTGACAGTCACGCAACTTTTGACATAGATACGCGACTTTTTAGTTCGTAGAGCGACTTTTGACTTAGACACGCGACTTTTGACTTAGATACGCGACTTTTGACTTCAATACGCGACTTTTGAGTTAGTTAGGCAACTTTTGACTTAGATACGCGACTTTTGAGTTAGTCAAGCAAATTTTGACTTAGATACGCGACTTTTGAGTTAGTCAAGCGACTTTTGACATAGATACGCGACTTTTGAGTTAGATACGCGACTTTTGACTTAGATACGCGACTTTTGAGTTAGATCGACTTTTGAGTTAGTCACGCGACTTTTGACTTAGATACGCGACTTTTGAGCCAGTGACAGATTCACTTAGCTAGTGACAGATTCACTGAGACTGACAGATTCACTGAGACAGTGACAGATTCACTGAGACAGTGACAGATTCACTGAGCCAGCGACAGATTCACTGAGACAGCGACAGATTCACTGAGACAGCGACAGATTCACTGAGACAGCGACAGATTCATTGAGACTGACAGATTCACTGAGACAGTGACTGATTCACTGAGCCACTGACAGATTCACTGAGACACTGACAGATTCACTGAGACAGTGACAGATTCACTGAGACGACTTTTGAGTTAGTCAAGCAAATTTTTACTTAGATACGCGACTTTTGAGTTAGTCAAGCGACTTTTGACATAGATACGCGACTTTTGAGTTAGATACGCGACTTTTCAGTTAGTCAAGCGACTTTTGACTTAGATACGCGACTTTTGAGTTAGATCGACTTTTGAGTTAGTCACGCGACTTTTGACTTAGATACGCGACTTTTGAGCCAGTGACAGATTCACTTAGCTAGTGACAGATTCACTGTGACTGACAGATTCACTGAGACAGTGACAGATTCACTGAGACAGTGACAGATTCACTGAGCCAGCGACAGATTCACTGAGCCAGCGACAGATTCACTGAGACAGTGACAGATTCACTGAGACAGTGACAGATTCACTGAGACAGTGACAGATTCACTGAGACAGTGACTGACTCACTGAGACAGTGACTGACTCACTGAGAAAGTGACAGATTCACTGAGCCAGTGACAGTCGCAACTTTTGACATAGATACGCGACTTTTGAGTTAGTGGAAAGACTTTTGAATTAGACACGCGACTTTTGACTTAGATACGTGACTTTTGAGTTAGATACGCGACTTTTGACTTAGATACGCGACTTTTGAGTTAGTCACGCAACTTTTGACTTAGATACGCGACTTTTGAGTTAGTCACGCAAATTTTGAGTTAGATACGCGACTTGTGAGTTAGTCAAGCGAATTTTGACTTAGATACGCGACTTGTGAGTTAGATACGCGACTTTTGACTTAGATACGCGACTTTTGACTTAGATACGCGACTTTTGACTTAGATACGCGACTTTTGAGTTAGTCAAGCGACTTTTGACTTAGATACGCGACTTTTGACTTATATACGCGACTTTTGACTTAGTTACGCGACTTTTGAGTTAGTCACGCAACTTTTGACTTAGATATGCGACTTTTGAGTTAGTAGATCGACTTTTGAGTTATTCACGCGACTTTTGACTTAGATACGCGACTTTTGAGCCAGTGACAGTCACTTAGCTAGTGACAGATTCACTGAGACAGTGACAGATTCACTGAGACAGTGACAGATTCACTGAGACAGTGACAGATTCACTGAGACAGCGACAGATTCACTGAGACAGTGACAGATTCACTGAGTCAGTGACAGATTCACTGAGCCAGTGACTGAGTCACTGAGCCAGTGACTGAGTCACTGAGCCAGTGACAGATTCACTGAGCCAGTGACAGTCACGCTACTTTTGACATAGATACGCGACTTTTGAGTTAGTAGAGCGACTTTTGACTTAGATACGCGACTTTTGACTTAGATACCTGACTTTTGAGTTAGATACGCGACTTTTGACTTCGATAGGCGACTTTTGAGTTAGTCATGCAACTTTTGACTTAGATACGCGACTTTTGAGTTAGTCAAGCAAATTTTGACTTAGATACGCGACTTTTGAGTTAGTCAAGCGACTTTTGACTTAGATACGCGACTTTTGAGTTAGATACGCGACTTTTGAGTTAGATACGCGACTTTTGAGTTAGTCAAGCGACTTTTGACTTAGATACGTGACTTTAGAGTTAGTAGATCGACTTTTGAGTTAGTCACGCGACTTTTGACTTAGATACGCGACTTTTGAGCCAGTGACAGAGTCACTTAGCTAGTGACAGATTCACTGAGCCAGTGACAGATTCACTGAGACAGTGACAGATTCACTGAGACAGTAACAGATTCACTGAGACAGTAACAGATTCACTGAGACAGTGACAGATTCACTGAGACAGCGACAGATTCACTGAGACAGTAAAGGTTCACTGAGCCAGTGACTGGGTCACTGAGACAGTGACAGATTCACTGAGACAGTAACAGATTCAGTGAGACAGTGACAGATTCACTGAGACAGCGACAGATTCACTGAGACAGCGACAGATTCACTGAGACAGCGACAGATTCACGGAGACTGACAGATTCACGGAGACTGACAGATTCACTGAGACTGACAGATTCACTGAGACTGACAGATTCACTGAGACTGACAGATTCACTGAGACAGTAACAGATTCACTGAGAAAGCGACAGATTCACTGAGACAGTGACAGATTCACTGAGACAGTCACAGATTCACTGAGACAGTGACAGATTCACTGAGACAGCGACAGATTCACTGAGACAGCGACAGATTCACTGAGCCAGTGACTGGGTCACTGAGACAGTGACAGATTCACTGAGACAGTAACAGATTCAGTGAGACAGCGACAGATTCACTGAGACAGCGACAGATTCACTGAGACAGTGACAGATTCACTGAGACAGTGACAGATTCACGGAGACTGACAGATTCACTGAGACTGACAGATTCACTGAGACAGTAACAGATTCACTGAGAAAGCGACAGATTCACTGAGACAGTGACAGATTCACTGAGACAGTGACAGGTTCACTGAGACAGTGAGAGGTTCACTGAGACAGTGAGAGGTTCACTGAGACAGCGACAGGCTCACTGAGACAGCGACAGGCTCACTGAGTCAGTGACAGATTCACTGAGCCAGTGACAGATTCACTGAGCCAGTGACAGATTCACTGAGACAGTGACAGATTCACTGAGACAGCAAAGGTTCACTGAGCCAGTGACTGGGTCACTGAGACAGTGACAGATTCACTGAGCCAGTGACAGATTCACTGAGCCAGTGACAGATTCACTGAGACAGTGACAGATTCACTGAGACAGTAAAGGTTCACTGAGCCAGTGACTGGGTCACTGAGACAGTGACAGATTCACTGAGCCAGTGACAGATTCACTGAGCCAGTGACAGTCACGCAACTTTTGACATAGATACGCGACTTTTTAGTTCGTAGAGCGACTTTTGACTTAGACACGCGACTTTTGACTTAGATACGCGACTTTTGAGTTAGTCACGCAAATTTTGAGTTAGATACGCGACTTGTGAGTTAGTCAAGCGAATTTTGACTTAGATACGCGACTTGTGAGTTAGATACGCGACTTTTGACTTAGATACGCGACTTTTGACTTAGATACGCGACTTTTGAGTTAGTCAAGCGACTTTTGACTTAGATACGCGACTTTTGAGTTAGATACGCGACTTTTGACTTATATACGCGACTTTTGACTTAGTTACGCGACTTTTGAGTTAGTCACGCAACTTTTGACTTAGATATGCGACTTTTGAGTTAGTAGATCGACTTTTGAGTTATTCACGCGACTTTTGACTTAGATACGCGACTTTTGAGCCAGTGACAGTCACTTAGCTAGTGACAGATTCACTGAGACAGTGACAGATTCACTGAGACAGTGACAGATTCACTGAGACAGTGACAGATTCACTGAGACAGTGTCAGATTCACTGAGCCAGTGACAGATTCACTGAGCCAGTGACAGATTCACTGAGACAGTGACAGATTCACTGAGACAGTAAAGGTTCACTGAGCCAGTGACTGGGTCACTGAGACAGTGACAGATTCACTGAGCCAGTGACAGATTCACTGAGCCAGTGACAGTCACGCAACTTTTGACATAGATACGCGACTTTTTAGTTCGTAGAGCGACTTTTGACTTAGACACGCGACTTTTGACTTAGATACGCGACTTTTGAGTTAGTCACGCAAATTTTGAGTTAGATACGCGACTTGTGAGTTAGTCAAGCGAATTTTGACTTAGATACGCGACTTGTGAGTTAGATACGCGACTTTTGACTTAGATACGCGACTTTTGACTTAGATACGCGACTTTTGAGTTAGTCAAGCGACTTTTGACTTAGATACGCGACTTTTGAGTTAGATACGCGACTTTTGACTTATATACGCGACTTTTGACTTAGTTACGCGACTTTTGAGTTAGTCACGCAACTTTTGACTTAGATATGCGACTTTTGAGTTAGTAGATCGACTTTTGAGTTATTCACGCGACTTTTGACTTAGATACGCGACTTTTGAGCCAGTGACAGTCACTTAGCTAGTGACAGATTCACTGAGACAGTGACAGATTCACTGAGACAGTGACAGATTCACTGAGACAGTGACAGATTCACTGAGACAGCGACAGATTCACTGAGACAGTGACAGATTCACTGAGACAGTGACAGATTCACTGAGCCAGTGACTGAGTCACTGAGCCAGTGTCTGAGTCACTGAGCCAGTGACAGATTCACTGAGCCAGTGACAGTCACGCTACTTTTGACATAGATACGCGACTTTTGAGTTAGTAGAGCGACTTTTGACTTAGATACGCGACTTTTGACTTAGATACCTGACTTTTGAGTTAGATACGCGACTTTTGACTTCGATAGGCGACTTTTGAGTTAGTCATGCAACTTTTGACTTAGATACGCGACTTTTGAGTTAGTCAAGCAAATTTTGACTTAGATACGCGACTTTTGAGTTAGTCAAGCAAATTTTGACTTAGATACGCGACTTTTGAATTAGTCAAGCGACTTTTGACTTAGATAAGCGACTTTTGAGTTAGATACGCGACTTTTGAGTTAGATACGCGACTTTTGAGTTAGTCAAGCGACTTTTGACTTAGATACGCGACTTTAGAGTTAGTAGATCGACTTTTGAGTTAGTCACGCGACTTTTGACTTAGATACGCGACTTTTGAGCCAGTGACAGAGTCACTTAGCTAGTGACAGATTCACTGAGCCAGTGACAGATTCACTGAGACAGTGACAGATTCACTGAGCCAGTGACTGAGTCACTGAGCCAGTGACTGAGTCACTGAGCCAGTGACAGATTCACTGAGCCAGTGACAGTCACGCTACTTTTGACATAGATACGCGACTTTTGAGTTAGTAGAGCGACTTTTGACTTAGATACGCGACTTTTGACTTAGATACCTGACTTTTGAGTTAGATACGCGACTTTTGACTTCGATAGGCGACTTTTGAGTTAGTCATGCAACTTTTGACTTAGATACGCGACTTTTGAGTTAGTCAAGCAAATTTTGACTTAGATACGCGACTTTTGAGTTAGTCAAGCGACTTTTGACTTAGATACGCGACTTTTGAGTTAGATACGCGACTTTTGAGTTAGATACGCGACTTTTGAGTTAGGCAAGCGACTTTTGACTTAGATACGCGACTTTTGAGCCAGTGACAGAGTCACTTAGCTAGTGACAGATTCACTGAGCCAGTGACAGATTCACTGAGACAGTGACAGATTCACTGAGACAGTAACAGATTCACTGAGACAGTAACAGATTCACTGAGACAGTGACAGATTCACTGAGACAGCGACAGATTCACTGAGACAGTAAAGGTTCACTGAGCCAGTGACTGGGTCACTGAGACAGTGACAGATTCACTGAGACAGTAACAGATTCAGTGAGACAGTGACAGATTCACTGAGACAGCGACAGATTCACTGAGACAGTGACAGATTCACTGAGACAGCGACAGATTCACTGAGACAGCGACAGATTCACTGAGACAGTGACAGATTCACGGAGACTGACAGATTCACGGAGACTGACAGATTCACTGAGACTGACAGATTCACTGAGACAGTAACAGATTCACTGAGAAAGCGACAGATTCACTGAGACAGTGACAGATTCACTGAGACAGTCACAGATTCACTGAGACAGTGACAGATTCACTGAGACTGACAGATTCACAGAGACAGTGACACATTCACTGAGACAGTGACACATTCACTGAGACAGTGACAGATTCACTGAGCCAGTGACAGATTCACTGAGACAGTGACAGACTCACTGAGACAGTGACAGATTCACTGTGACAGTGACAGATTCACTGAGACAGTGACAGGTTCACTGAGACAGTGACAGGTTCACTGAGACAGTGACAGGCTCACTGAGACAGCGACAGGCTCACTGAGTCAGCGACAGGCTCACTGAGTCAGTGACAGATTCACTGAGCCAGTGACAGATTCACTGAGACAGTGACAGATTCACTGAGACAGTGACAGATTCACTGAGACAGTGACAGATTCACTGAGACAGCAAAGGTTCACTGAGCCAGTGACTGGGTCACTGAGACAGTGACAGATTCACTGAGCCAGTGACAGATTCACTGAGACAGTGTCAGATTCACTGAGCCAGTGACAGATTCACTGAGCCAGTGACAGATTCACTGAGACAGTGACAGATTCACTGAGACAGTAAAGGTTCACTGAGCCAGTGACTGGGTCACTGAGACAGTGACAGATTCACTGAGCCAGTGACAGATTCACTGAGCCAGTGACAGTCACGCAACTTTTGACATAGATACGCGACTTTTTAGTTCGTAGAGCGACTTTTGACTTAGATACGCGACTGTTGAGTTAGTCACGCAAATTTTGAGTTAGATACGCGACTTGTGAGTTAGTCAAGCGAATTTTGACTTAGATACGCGACTTGTGAGTTAGATACGCGACTTTTGACTTAGATACGCGACTTTTGACTTAGATACGCGACTTTTGAGTTAGTCAAGCGACTTTTGACTTAGATACGCGACTTTTGAGTTAGATATGCGACTTTTGACTTATATACGCGACTTTTGACTTAGTTACGCGACTTTTGAGTTAGTCACGCAACTTTTGACTTAGATATGCGACTTTTGAGTTAGTAGATCGACTTTTGAGTTATTCACGCGACTTTTGACTTAGATACGCGACTTTTGAGCCAGTGACAGTCACTTAGCTAGTGACAGATTCACTGAGACAGTGACAGATTCACTGAGACAGTGACAGATTCACTGAGACAGTGACAGATTCACTGAGACAGCGACAGATTCACTGAGACAGTGACAGATTCACTGAGCCAGTGACTGAGTCACTGAGCCAGTGACTGAGTCACTGAGCCAGTGACTGAGTCACTGAGCCAGTGACAGATTCACTGAGCCAGTGACAGTCACGCTACTTTTGACATAGATACGCGACTTTTGACTTAGATACGCGACTTTTGACTTAGATACCTGACTTTTGAGTTAGATACGCGACTTTTGACTTCGATAGGCGACTTTTGAGTTAGTCATGCAACTTTTGACTTAGATACGCGACTTTTGAGTTAGTCAAGCAAATTTTGACTTAGATACGCGACTTTTGAGTTAGTCAAGCGACTTTTGACTTAGATAAGCGACTTTTGAGTTAGATACGCGACTTTTGAGTTAGATACGCGACTTTTGAGTTAGTCAAGCGACTTTTGACTTAGATACGCGACTTTAGAGTTAGTAGATCGACTTTTGAGTTAGTCACGCGACTTTTGACTTAGATACGCGACTTTTGAGCCAGTGACAGAGTCACTTAGCTAGTGACAGATTCACTGAGCCAGTGACAGATTCACTGAGACAGTGACAGATTCACTGAGACAGTAACAGATTCACTGAGACAGTGACAGATTCACTGAGACAGTGACAGATTCACTGAGACAGCGACAGATTCACTGAGACAGTAAAGGTTCACTGAGCCAGTGACTGGGTCACTGAGACAGTGACAGATTCACTGAGACAGTAACAGATTCAGTGAGACAGTGACAGATTCACTGAGACAGCGACAGATTCACTGAGACAGCGACAGATTCACTGAGACAGTGACAGATTCACTGAGACAGTGACAGATTCACGGAGACAGTGACAGATTCACGGAGACTGACATATTCACTGAGACAGTAACAGATTCACTGAGAAAGCGACAGATTCACGGAGACTGTGACAGATTCACTGAGACAGTGACACATTCACTGAGACTGACAGATTCACTGAGACAGCGACAGATTCACTGAGACAGCGACAGATTCACTGAGACAGTGACAGGTTCACTGAGACAGTGAGAGGTTCACTGAGACAGTGAGAGGTTCACTGAGACAGCGACAGGCTCACTGAGACAGCGACAGGCTCACTGAGTCAGTGACAGATTCACTGAGCCAGTGACAGATTCACTGAGCCAGTGACAGATTCACTGAGACAGTGACAGATTCACTGAGACAGCAAAGGTTCACTGAGCCAGTGACTGGGTCACTGAGACAGTGACAGATTCACTGAGCCAGTGACAGATTCACTGAGACAGTGTCAGATTCACTGAGCCAGTGACAGATTCACTGAGCCAGTGACAGATTCACTGAGACAGTGACAGATTCACTGAGACAGTAAAGGTTCACTGAGCCAGTGACTGGGTCACTGAGACAGTGACAGATTCACTGAGCCAGTGACAGATTCACTGAGCCAGTGACAGTCACGCAACTTTTGACATAGATACGCGACTTTTTAGTTCGTAGAGCGACTTTTGACTTAGACACGCGACTTTTGACTTAGATACGCGACTTTTGAGTTAGTCACGCAAATTTTGAGTTAGATACGCGACTTGTGAGTTAGTCAAGCGAATTTTGACTTAGATACGCGACTTGTGAGTTAGATACGCGACTTTTGACTTAGATACGCGACTTTTGACTTAGATACGCGACTTTTGAGTTAGTCAAGCGACTTTTGACTTAGATACGCGACTTTTGAGTTAGATACGCGACTTTTGACTTATATACGCGACTTTTGACTTAGTTACGCGACTTTTGAGTTAGTCACGCAACTTTTGACTTAGATATGCGACTTTTGAGTTAGTAGATCGACTTTTGAGTTATTCACGCGACTTTTGACTTAGATACGCGACTTTTGAGCCAGTGACAGTCACTTAGCTAGTGACAGATTCACTGAGACAGTGACAGATTCACTGAGACAGTGACAGATTCACTGAGACAGTGACAGATTCACTGAGACAGTGTCAGATTCACTGAGCCAGTGACAGATTCACTGAGCCAGTGACAGATTCACTGAGACAGTGACAGATTCACTGAGACAGTAAAGGTTCACTGAGCCAGTGACTGGGTCACTGAGACAGTGACAGATTCACTGAGCCAGTGACAGATTCACTGAGCCAGTGACAGTCACGCAACTTTTGACATAGATACGCGACTTTTTAGTTCGTAGAGCGACTTTTGACTTAGACACGCGACTTTTGACTTAGATACGCGACTTTTGAGTTAGTCACGCAAATTTTGAGTTAGATACGCGACTTGTGAGTTAGTCAAGCGAATTTTGACTTAGATACGCGACTTGTGAGTTAGATACGCGACTTTTGACTTAGATACGCGACTTTTGACTTAGATACGCGACTTTTGAGTTAGTCAAGCGACTTTTGACTTAGATACGCGACTTTTGAGTTAGATACGCGACTTTTGACTTATATACGCGACTTTTGACTTAGTTACGCGACTTTTGAGTTAGTCACGCAACTTTTGACTTAGATATGCGACTTTTGAGTTAGTAGATCGACTTTTGAGTTATTCACGCGACTTTTGACTTAGATACGCGACTTTTGAGCCAGTGACAGTCACTTAGCTAGTGACAGATTCACTGAGACAGTGACAGATTCACTGAGACAGTGACAGATTCACTGAGACAGTGACAGATTCACTGAGACAGCGACAGATTCACTGAGACAGTGACAGATTCACTGAGACAGTGACAGATTCACTGAGCCAGTGACTGAGTCACTGAGCCAGTGTCTGAGTCACTGAGCCAGTGACAGATTCACTGAGCCAGTGACAGTCACGCTACTTTTGACATAGATACGCGACTTTTGAGTTAGTAGAGCGACTTTTGACTTAGATACGCGACTTTTGACTTAGATACCTGACTTTTGAGTTAGATACGCGACTTTTGACTTCGATAGGCGACTTTTGAGTTAGTCATGCAACTTTTGACTTAGATACGCGACTTTTGAGTTAGTCAAGCAAATTTTGACTTAGATACGCGACTTTTGAGTTAGTCAAGCAAATTTTGACTTAGATACGCGACTTTTGAATTAGTCAAGCGACTTTTGACTTAGATAAGCGACTTTTGAGTTAGATACGCGACTTTTGAGTTAGATACGCGACTTTTGAGTTAGTCAAGCGACTTTTGACTTAGATACGCGACTTTAGAGTTAGTAGATCGACTTTTGAGTTAGTCACGCGACTTTTGACTTAGATACGCGACTTTTGAGCCAGTGACAGAGTCACTTAGCTAGTGACAGATTCACTGAGCCAGTGACAGATTCACTGAGACAGTGACAGATTCACTGAGCCAGTGACTGAGTCACTGAGCCAGTGACTGAGTCACTGAGCCAGTGACAGATTCACTGAGCCAGTGACAGTCACGCTACTTTTGACATAGATACGCGACTTTTGAGTTAGTAGAGCGACTTTTGACTTAGATACGCGACTTTTGACTTAGATACCTGACTTTTGAGTTAGATACGCGACTTTTGACTTCGATAGGCGACTTTTGAGTTAGTCATGCAACTTTTGACTTAGATACGCGACTTTTGAGTTAGTCAAGCAAATTTTGACTTAGATACGCGACTTTTGAGTTAGTCAAGCGACTTTTGACTTAGATACGCGACTTTTGAGTTAGATACGCGACTTTTGAGTTAGATACGCGACTTTTGAGTTAGGCAAGCGACTTTTGACTTAGATACGCGACTTTTGAGCCAGTGACAGAGTCACTTAGCTAGTGACAGATTCACTGAGCCAGTGACAGATTCACTGAGACAGTGACAGATTCACTGAGACAGTAACAGATTCACTGAGACAGTAACAGATTCACTGAGACAGTGACAGATTCACTGAGACAGCGACAGATTCACTGAGACAGTAAAGGTTCACTGAGCCAGTGACTGGGTCACTGAGACAGTGACAGATTCACTGAGACAGTAACAGATTCAGTGAGACAGTGACAGATTCACTGAGACAGCGACAGATTCACTGAGACAGTGACAGATTCACTGAGACAGCGACAGATTCACTGAGACAGCGACAGATTCACTGAGACAGTGACAGATTCACGGAGACTGACAGATTCACGGAGACTGACAGATTCACTGAGACTGACAGATTCACTGAGACAGTAACAGATTCACTGAGAAAGCGACAGATTCACTGAGACAGTGACAGATTCACTGAGACAGTCACAGATTCACTGAGACAGTGACAGATTCACTGAGACTGACAGATTCACAGAGACAGTGACACATTCACTGAGACAGTGACACATTCACTGAGACAGTGACAGATTCACTGAGCCAGTGACAGATTCACTGAGACAGTGACAGACTCACTGAGACAGTGACAGATTCACTGTGACAGTGACAGATTCACTGAGACAGTGACAGGTTCACTGAGACAGTGACAGGTTCACTGAGACAGTGACAGGCTCACTGAGACAGCGACAGGCTCACTGAGTCAGCGACAGGCTCACTGAGTCAGTGACAGATTCACTGAGCCAGTGACAGATTCACTGAGACAGTGACAGATTCACTGAGACAGTGACAGATTCACTGAGACAGTGACAGATTCACTGAGACAGCAAAGGTTCACTGAGCCAGTGACTGGGTCACTGAGACAGTGACAGATTCACTGAGCCAGTGACAGATTCACTGAGACAGTGTCAGATTCACTGAGCCAGTGACAGATTCACTGAGCCAGTGACAGATTCACTGAGACAGTGACAGATTCACTGAGACAGTAAAGGTTCACTGAGCCAGTGACTGGGTCACTGAGACAGTGACAGATTCACTGAGCCAGTGACAGATTCACTGAGCCAGTGACAGTCACGCAACTTTTGACATAGATACGCGACTTTTTAGTTCGTAGAGCGACTTTTGACTTAGATACGCGACTGTTGAGTTAGTCACGCAAATTTTGAGTTAGATACGCGACTTGTGAGTTAGTCAAGCGAATTTTGACTTAGATACGCGACTTGTGAGTTAGATACGCGACTTTTGACTTAGATACGCGACTTTTGACTTAGATACGCGACTTTTGAGTTAGTCAAGCGACTTTTGACTTAGATACGCGACTTTTGAGTTAGATATGCGACTTTTGACTTATATACGCGACTTTTGACTTAGTTACGCGACTTTTGAGTTAGTCACGCAACTTTTGACTTAGATATGCGACTTTTGAGTTAGTAGATCGACTTTTGAGTTATTCACGCGACTTTTGACTTAGATACGCGACTTTTGAGCCAGTGACAGTCACTTAGCTAGTGACAGATTCACTGAGACAGTGACAGATTCACTGAGACAGTGACAGATTCACTGAGACAGTGACAGATTCACTGAGACAGCGACAGATTCACTGAGACAGTGACAGATTCACTGAGCCAGTGACTGAGTCACTGAGCCAGTGACTGAGTCACTGAGCCAGTGACTGAGTCACTGAGCCAGTGACAGATTCACTGAGCCAGTGACAGTCACGCTACTTTTGACATAGATACGCGACTTTTGACTTAGATACGCGACTTTTGACTTAGATACCTGACTTTTGAGTTAGATACGCGACTTTTGACTTCGATAGGCGACTTTTGAGTTAGTCATGCAACTTTTGACTTAGATACGCGACTTTTGAGTTAGTCAAGCAAATTTTGACTTAGATACGCGACTTTTGAGTTAGTCAAGCGACTTTTGACTTAGATAAGCGACTTTTGAGTTAGATACGCGACTTTTGAGTTAGATACGCGACTTTTGAGTTAGTCAAGCGACTTTTGACTTAGATACGCGACTTTAGAGTTAGTAGATCGACTTTTGAGTTAGTCACGCGACTTTTGACTTAGATACGCGACTTTTGAGCCAGTGACAGAGTCACTTAGCTAGTGACAGATTCACTGAGCCAGTGACAGATTCACTGAGACAGTGACAGATTCACTGAGACAGTAACAGATTCACTGAGACAGTGACAGATTCACTGAGACAGTGACAGATTCACTGAGACAGCGACAGATTCACTGAGACAGTAAAGGTTCACTGAGCCAGTGACTGGGTCACTGAGACAGTGACAGATTCACTGAGACAGTAACAGATTCAGTGAGACAGTGACAGATTCACTGAGACAGCGACAGATTCACTGAGACAGCGACAGATTCACTGAGACAGTGACAGATTCACTGAGACAGTGACAGATTCACGGAGACAGTGACAGATTCACGGAGACTGACAGATTCACTGAGACAGTAACAGATTCACTGAGAAAGCGACAGATTCACGGAGACTGTGACAGATTCACTGAGACAGTGACACATTCACTGAGACTGACAGATTCACTGAGACAGCGACAGATTCACTGAGACAGCGACAGATTCACTGAGACAGCGACAGATTCACTGAGACAGCGACAGATTCACTGATACAGCGACAGATTCACTGAGACAGCGACAGATTCACTGAGACAGCGACAGATTCACTGAGCCAGTGACAGATTCACTGAGCCTGTGACAGATTCACTGAGACTGTGACAGATTCACTGAGCCAGTGAGAGATTCACTGAGACAGTGACAGATTCACTGAGCCAGTGACAGATTCACTGAGCCAGTGACAGATTCACTGAGACAGCGACAGATTCACTGAGCCAGTGACAGATTCACTGAGCCAGTGACAGATTCACTGAGCCAGTGACAGATTCACTGAGACAGTGACAGATTCACTGAGACAGTGACAGATTCACTGAGACAGCAAAGGTTCACTGAGCCAGTGACTGGGTCACTGAGACAGTGACAGATTCACTGAGCCAGTGACAGATTCACTGAGACAGTGACAGATTCACTGAGCCAGTGACAGATTCACTGAGACAGTGACAGATTCACTGAGACAGTGACAGATTCACTGAGACAGTGACAGATTCACTGAGACAGTAAAGGTTCACTGAGACAGTGACTGGGTCACTGAGACAGTGACAGATTCACTGAGCCAGTGACAGATTCACTGAGCCAGTGACAGTCACGCAACTTTTGACATAGATACGCGACTTTTTAGTTCGTAGAGCGACTTTTGACTTAGATACGCGACTTTTGAGTTAGTCAAGCGACTTTTGACATAGATACGCGACTTTTGAGTTAGATACGCGACTTTTGAGTTAGTCAAGCGACTTTTGACTTAGATACGCGACTTTTGAGTTAGATCGACTTTTGAGTTAGTCACGCGACTTTTGACTTAGATACGCGACTTTTGAGCCAGTGACAGATTCACTTAGCTAGTGACAGATTCACTGAGACTGACAGATTCACTGAGCCAGTGACAGATTCACTGAGCCAGTGACAGTCACGCAACTTTTGACATAGATACGCGACTTTTTAGTTCGTAGAGCGACTTTTGACTTAGATACGCGACTTTTGACTTCGATACGCGACTTTTGAGTTAGTTAGGCAACTTTTGACTTAGATACGCGACTTTTGAGTTAGTCAAGCAAATTTTGACTTAGATACGCGACTTTTGAGTTAGTCAAGCGACTTTTCACATAGATACGCGACTTTTGAGTTAGATACGCGACTTTTGAGTTAGTCAAGCGACTTTTGACTTAGATACGCGACTTTTGAGTTAGATCGACTTTTGAGTTAGTCACGCGACTTTTGACTTAGATACGCGACTTTTGAGCCAGTGACAGATTCACTTAGCTAGTGACAGATTCACTGAGACTGACAGATTCACTGAGCCAGTGACAGATTCACTGAGCCAGTGACAGTCACGCAACTTTTGACATAGATACGCGACTTTTTAGTTCGTAGAGCGACTTTTGACTTAGATACGCGACTTTTGACTTCGATACGCGACTTTTGAGTTAGTTAGGCAACTTTTGACTTAGATACGCGACTTTTGAGTTAGTCAAGCAAATTTTGACTTAGATACGCGACTTTTGAGTTAGTCAAGCGACTTTTGACATAGATACGCGACTTTTGAGTTAGACACGCAACTTTTGACTTAGACACGCAACTTTTGACTTAGATACGCGACTTTTGAGTTAGATACGCGACTTTTGAGTTAGATACGCGACTTTTGAGTTAGATACGCGACTTTTGACTTAGATACGCGACTTTTGACTTAGATACGCGACTTTTGAGCCAGTGACAGAGTCACTTAGCTAGTGACAGATTCACTGAGACAGTGACAGATTCACTGAGACTGACAGATTCACTGAGACAGTGACAGATTCACTGAGACTGACAGATACACTGTGACTGACAGATACACTGAGACTGACAGATTCACTGAGACTGACAGATTCACTGTGACCGACAGATTCACTGAGACAGTGACAGATTCACTGAGACAGTGACAGAGCTACTGAGCCAGTGACAGTAACTTAGCCAGTGACAGAGTCACTGAGCCAGTGACAGATTCACTGAGACAGTGACAGAGCTACTGAGCCAGTGACAGAGTCACTGAGACAGTGAAAGAGGCACTGAGCCAGTGAGTCACTTAGCCAGTGACAGATTCACTGAGCCAGTGACAGTCACTGAGACAGTGACAGATTCACTGAGCCAGTGTCAGATTCACTGAGCCAGTGTCAGATTCACTGAGCCAGTGTCAGATTCACTGAGCCAGTGACAGAGTCACTGAGCCAGTGACAGAGCCACTGAGCCAGTGACAGATTCACGGAGCCAGTGACAGATTGACTGAGCCACTGAGAGAGTCACTGAGACAGTGACAGTGAGCCAGTGACAGTAACTGCGCCAGTGACAGATTATCTGAGACAGTGACAGGGGCACTGAGCCAGTGACAGAGTCACTGAGTGGGTGACAGAGGCACTGAGCTAGTGTCAGAGTCACTGAGCCAGTGACAGATTCACGGAGCCAGTGACTCAGTGACCCGGTAAGTGAAACAGTGACAGACAGTGACCAGCTCAGTGTGACAGTGACAGGGACTCTGACAGTGACAGAGCTTCGAGCCAGTGACAGAGGCACTGAGCCAGTGACAGTCACTGAGCTAGTGACATTCACGGAGCCAGTGACTCTGTGATCCGGTAAGTGAAACAGTGACAGACAGTGACCAGCTCAGTGAGACTGAGAGAGACAGTGACACGGACTCTGAGACATTGAGGGAGACAGTGACAGAGCTACTGAGCCAGGGGTTCTTCCTAGACAAAGACTGAAATCTTAATATAAGTTACCCCTCGGACTAAGGGGTGCTTCCAAGAGAACAGTTGGAATCCTAGATAAGCCGCCCCTCGCATAAAGGGGTGTTCAAATCCTAGATAGGGCGCCTCTCGGATAGAGGTGCTTCCTACAGAACTGTTGGAATCTTAGATAAGCTGCCCCTCGGATAAAGGCCCAAATCCTAGATATGACGCCTCTCGGATAAGGAGGTACTGTTGCAATCCTAGATAAGCTGCCCCTCGGATAAAGGCCCGAATCCTAGATATGACGCCTCTCGGATAAAGAGGTGCTTCCTACAGAACTGTTGGAATCTTAGATAAGTTGCCCCTCGGATAAAGGGGTGTTTGCTAGCGAATCCTAGATATTGCGCCTCTCGGATAAAGAAGTGCTTACTGCAGAACTAGGGCTTGAAGGCATTACAAATCGATGAAGGGTGTAGAGAGCTCAGCCCCTGGGATAAAGGGGAACGTCCCAAACGAATAGAACTACCCTCCATGGTCCAATAAGTAGCCCCTGAGATAAAGGGTCGGGTGCTCAAATCCTACGTTATGTGTTAGCTACATGTAGCCAAACCGGCCCCTGAAATAAAGGGGCCCGTACTCAAAACCCTTGCAATTACGTAAATGTGCCACCTCTCAAAATAGGCAAGGTACCTGGTACATGAAGGGTCCGTCAAAGAAATGCAAGAAAGTTCAACGCTACACAAAGGGTCCACTATTAGATAAACCCGTAGACATGCTCAAGGCCTACTCATTCTACATTAAGGGGCCGAGAAAAATCTCCCGCCATTCCCTATCAAATTATATATATATATAAAGGGGGCGCTATTAGGTATAGCGGCCTTGTATGATAAAGGGCTTGTACACAACGGGTCACTCCCAGACAAGATCACCGTAGAAAATGCGCTGCACTTATATGAGAGCCAGCCCCTGTAGTCAAGGGCTTCTTGTTAGATTTCCAGCTAGATAAAGAGAGCTTCCTAGACAAAGCCCCTTATACATACATACAGCGGCTTTTCTAGATAGAGGGCCCTTGCTAGACAACAGCCCTTCCTAGACAAGGGCCGTTGGTAGACAAAAGCCCATCCTAGATAGGGGCCCTTCGTAGACTACTGCCCTTCACTAGAGAACGGCCAATCCTAGACAATGGCCCTTCATAGACAAAAGCCCATCCTAGATAAGGGCCCTTCCTAGACAATGGCCCTTCGTAGACTACTGCCCTTCCTAGAGAAGGGCCAATCCTAGACAATGGCCCTTCATAGACAAAAGCCCATCCTAGATAAGGGCCCTTCCTAGACAATGGCCCTTCGTAGACAACTGCCCTTCCTAGAGAAGGGCCAATCCTAGACAATGGCCCTTCATAGACAAAAGCCCATCCTAGATAAGGGCCCTTCCTAGACAATGGCCCTTTGTAGACAACTGCCCTTCCTAGAGAAGGGCCAATCCTAGACAACAGCCCTTCCTGGACAAAGGCGCATCCTAGACAAAGGCGCATCCTAGACAAGGGCCCTTCCTAGAAAAGGGCGCCCCCTAGACTAAGGGCCCCCCTAGACTAAGGGCCCCCCTAGACTAAGGGCCTCCCTACACTAAGGGCCCCCATAGACCAAGGGCCCCCCTTGACCAAGGGCCCCCCTAGACTAAGGGCCCCCCTAGACTAAGGTCCCCCTCCTAGACAAGTTGCCCGCCCAGACTACTGGGTCCTACCTTTGTCTAAGTCGTACCTAACACATAACCCCACTTTTTGAACGGGGCCTCGCCGATGGTCTAGGAGTGTCGGCCGTGGTCCAAAACGTGTAATTCCAGAGTTTGGTCGCTCTCCGTGCAGCCGTTCCCACTTTTCCGTATCGTGTCAGTACAAGCGGTTCAAGACGGGTCTGTCGTATAGTGGAGTACCCGGACTTGTAGCCTTAGGTTTTACAAGTTTTTCCAAAATGCGAACGGCTGCACGCAACTCGATGAATTTCACAATTGGTACGTTTCTCAACACGGGGAACACGCCTGGACCGGTCCCGAGTCGCTGCGGTCCTCGGTTCGAGTTTTAGAAATTTTCGATCGCTTCTTGCGAAGAAGTGAGAGGAGGTTTAAGAAATCAGACTGTGGAGTCGAGTAGCCCTTGGGGAGGACTACCGGAATCGGTGGTCAGAGTTCGACCCTCTGAAAGTTTAGAAAACTTTCTCCATCTTACGAGAGGTGTGGGCGCACTTTTTGAATGGGGACTCCTCGGAGAGGGTCGCCGATGGTCTAGGAGTGTCGGCCGTGGTCCAAAACGTGTAATTCCAGAGTTTGGTCGCTCTCCGTGCAGCCGTTCCCACTTTTCCGTATCGTGTCAGTACAAGCGGTTCAAGACGGGTCTGTCGTATAGTGGAGTACCCGGACTTGTAGCCTTAGGTTTTACAAGTTTTTCCAAAATGCGAACGGCTGCACGCAACTCGATGAATTTCACAATTGGTACGTTTCTCAACACGGGGAACACGCCTGGACCGGTCCCGAGTCGCTGCGGTCCTCGGTTCGAGTTTTAGAAATTTTCGATCGCTTCTTGCGAAGAAGTGAGAGGAGGTTTAAGAAATCAGACTGTGGAGTCGAGTAGCCCTTGGGGAGGACTACCGGAATCGGTGGTCAGAGTTCGACCCTCTGAAAGTTTAGAAAACTTTCTCCATCTTACGAGAGGTGTGGGCGCACTTTTTGAACGGGGACTCCTCGGAGAGGGTCGCCGATGGTCTAGGAGTGTCGGCCGTGGTCCAAAACGTGTAATTCCGGAGTTTGGTCGCTCTCCGTGCAGCCGTTCCCACTTTTCCGTATCGTGTCAGTACAAGCGGTTCAAGACGGGTCTGTCATATAGTGGAGTACCCGGACTTGTAGCCTTAGGTTTTACAAGCTTTTCCAAAATGCGAACGGCTGCACGGAACTTTCTGAATTTCATAATTGGAACGTTTCTTAACACGGGGAACACGCCTGGACCGGTGCCGAGTCGCTGCGGTCCTCGGTTCGAGTTTTAGAAATTTTTCGCCACCTTTAATCGCTTCTTGCGAAGAAGCCAGGATAGGTTTAAGAAATCCGACTGCAGGGCCGCATGGCCATCCGGGAGGCCTACCAGAATCGGTGGCCCCAGTTCGACCCCCGGCATCGAGTCGAGTGCAATAGCGTTTTATCCCGATATCGCGCGCTACCGCAGGCGCGGGGGGATGTCCCGTGGTGGGTGGGCAGTGGCCGTGGGGCCGAAGCTTCACCTAAAGTTTGGTGGCTCTATCGCAATTACGGCGCCGACGAGAGCGTCCCGCAGTTTTGCCCGACTTTGGAAGCTTCGATCCGGGCAGGGCGTACCGGTTTAAGCAATCTGAGCACATGTGTGGAAAGCGGTCGAGCCGCACTACAACAGTTAGTGGTCCGAATAGGCGGATTTTGCGCCGTTCAGATTTTAGAAAATTTTGGCCATCTTACGAGAGCTTTGGGCGGGCCACCGTCGGCGCGATTTCGGATGCGAAGGCGTTTCTGGAGAGCCCTCGCGAAGCACTACCCAGCTGGGGTGTCCCGGTTCGAAACCCGCGCACCGTTGGGGAGTAAATCGGTTTTTCGTCCCTAGAGGGTGCAGGTGGTGCGTGGGGAGTGATTTTGCACCCGCATACGCTTGCACCTCGCCCTACGATGCAGAATCCCGAATTTCGCCGTCGCAGCCCAACTAGGGGCGCCGTTATCGATTTTTAGGACTTTTTTGACTCCTGCGCCCCAACGGCTGCAGATGGGGCCAAAGTGCACGTAAGCATTCTTGCTCGCCTCGCCGAGACGCGTCTTTTGAGTCCTCGCGCGGCGCGCTAGCTCGATTTTGACGAAATCGGCGGTGGCTCAACCGTAAGCGGCGCTCGGAGCAGTTTTAGAACGCGTGGTCGTAGAGCGATGCGGTTTTTTGCCTCGGGAGCGGCGGGACGAGCCCTCTCCAGCGCAGTTTTCGCCGTGCCGCTATCTTAATAAATAAGGTTCACCCCGACGCACCTCGTTCCCCGCGGGACGTGGGCGCACGGGACCCGGACCGTCGGGTGGGGCACCCCCATGAAGCCCTAATCGAGTACCCACTTGGGGGGTCTGCGGCCCATAGGTTCCGAGATATCGGCACTTTTGTAACGGAGTGCGGGGGAGGGTGTAGGAGGCCGAGAGCGGTGCAGCGCCCCCTGGCGTTTGCCTGGCGTGCGCCCCGTTCCCGAGATATGGCCGAAAACGTGCCAACACCCGGTGGGGCCCACGGGTGCCCGATCTACGCCCGGCCAAGGACCCAGCCAGACTGACTGGAGTTTCACCAAGTGCAGGTGGAGCCAGGGGAAAACCAGCCAAAGAGCTCTGTTCAAGCACCAAAGCTGTCACGACCAAAAAGAGGTGCCACTTCTCTGTCTAGTCTGATCTGATGGTTGGCGAAGGATGGCGAAGGATGACTCCACTGCCGCGACCGCTGCCGCGACTGGGGTAACTGCACGTGCCTAATTCACGAAACGCCGACATCACTTCCTGCACCTTGCCTCGCTCTCGCTGTGTTTATACCGCTCTTGCTCATTCGCCGGCATGGCCGCGACTCTGACTACCTTTCACCGCCCTTTCTCCGACTCGACACGTGTGCAAATGTACCGTCCTGCCCAAATTCGCTTAATTAACAGCGAAAACACTGTCACACAGGTGCGTTTCCAACAGTGTCCCCATCTGTCGGACGTCCGTAGCACAACCAGTGCCACACTCCGCCCGCCCGCCCGCCCGCCTCCCTCACACACACACTCAGCCAGCCGAACGAGCGAGCGACCTACTTGCTGGCTGGCCGCATGGGTGAAGCAGCTTCTGAAGGCTGGCTGGCTGGCTGGCTGGCTGGCTGGCGTGCTGGCGCGCAGTTTGAAAAAGGCATTTGCTCTCTCTCACGTCTTCTTCAAAAGTCGCCAAATCCGCCAAAACTCGCTAGCTATAGCGACTTTTCCAAAAAGCTCCAAATCGTGCATTTCTCGACTCTGGGCGACTCTCCTCGACGCGCGCGCGCAGCAACTTTGGTCATCTCGGCCGGCCGTCGCTCCATCTCCCGTACTTTGCAAATTAATCCACTCCGGAAAAGTCGGACTCGAGCAACACGTAGATATTTCGCGTGGTTACCATGGAGATGTAGCAGTAATCAGATTTTGTTGGAATGTTCACATCTCTCTCAACTCACTTGTGGGTAAGTCGTTCACATCTCTCTCAACTCACTTGTGGGTAAGTCGTTCACATCTCTCTCAACTCACTTGTGGGTAACTCGTTCACATCTCTCTCAACTCACTTGTGGGTAAGTCGTTCACATCTCTCTCAACTCACTTGTGGGTAAGTCGTTCACATCTCTCTCAACTCACTTGTGGGTAACTCGTTCACATCTCTCTCAACTCACTTGTGGGTAAGTCGTTCACATCTCTCTCAACTCACTTGTGGGTAACTCGTTCACATCTCTCTCAACTCACTTGTGGGTAAGTCGTTCACATCTCTCTCAACTCACTTGTGGGTAAGTCGTTCACATCTCTCTCAACTCACTTGTGGGTAACTCGTTCACATCTCTCTCAACTCACTTGTGGGTAACTCGTTCACATCTCTCTCAACTCACTTGTGGGTAACTCGTTCACATCTCTCTCAACTCACTTGTGGGTAACTCGTTCACATCTCTCTCAACTCACTTGTGGGTAAGTCGTTCACATCTCTCTCAACTCACTTGTGGGTAAGTCGTTCACATCTCTCTCAACTCACTTGTGGGTAACTCGTTCACATCTCTATTTATGTATGTATTTACGGGCAGAAGAAGAAGAAGAAGGAGAAAATAAAGCGGGAGGAGAAGAGGAAAGAGGAGATGTCGAAGGATGATTAAGAAAAAGAGGCAGACACACTAACCATCACGCTCCTGAGGCAGGCTACTTTAGTACCAGCTTCACACATCCCCGGCTGGAATATTGGTTGTCTTGGCTGCCTATTACAGCTTCTCACTTTCCTTCCAATGCCGAGTAGGCAGTGGTCCTATGCCTGGGACTGAAAATGTGCAGCCCAGTAGGTGGGATCAATCCCAGGAGCATTCAATGGCTGGGACTCTGGACTTACAAAAGATTGTAGCTTCAGTAGTTGAACTCCTAACTCACAGTTTGAAAAATGCTAAGATAAGAACGTACTGGATGCAAGTTGTCTTCATTTTTCGTATAGTAAATTTTGTCTACATCTTACTGTTTCCCAGTTTATCAAAATTACACAAAAATCAGTGAAAAAGGGGTGTTCACGGGCTATTCACTGAAAAATCAAGATATATAAGGTTATTCTTAAGTAAGTTCCCAGTTTAAAATGGTAATAAATTTGTCAAATTTTTAAATTCTAAGAAAATAAAAGCACAAATTTGTTCATAAAGAAATGGGATTTTATTAAAACAAAGTAAAATTAACTATGACCACCATCATGATGTTCAATAAGCAATAGTCTATGTTCTTTTCAATAAAGCAAGTGCGTTCTCAAGGGCATCCGATATTGACTGCTTCAGTTCTTCACGTGTACTGGGTCTGGTAAGAAATATCTTCTCTTTTGGATAACCAGCAGTCACATGGATGTATATCTGGGGACCCAGAAGCCCTACTGTTTGGAAAATGTTGACTAGTTACATGATCACTATACGTGTTGGTTAATAGTGTTTTTACAGTATTGTGTATGTGGGCAGGAGCGCTGTCTTGCATGAAAACATGTTTTCAGTTTCATGATTCTGTGACACTGCTATTGCAAAGTCATACAATGTTTAAAATATCCTGCCCATTTACTGTCACTGCTTTTTGTTTATCCATTTTCCCAAATTTGTTCATCTTGCAAAATGATTTTACAGAGTAGACTCTCTTCTCAATCCATTTAATGTTTGATATTTTGCTAGTACATGTGCATATTGTCTGTGACACTTGTGATAATGCTGAAGAATGCCAGTTTGAACTCGTATAGCTAAAGCCATGGCTCCTACAACTGCCGTCTGTATTCTTATGTTTATAGACACGACACAGTTACCATAGCAACAAGGAAAAGAACCCAACCTTGTAAACAGTTGGGGTACCAATATGAAACCAAACCACTAATATGTCAAGGAGATGCAGCTGTTTCAAAATGAGAAGTTACTTTAGAATAACCTGATATATTTCAGTTTCCATTTCAATATGTCAAACATACCATTTTGATCAAAATGGTTAGAACCATTTTTGAGGTGGGCCCTAATGATCTAGCTGTTGACGAGCCCTTAAACCCTCCTCACTCACTCCATTTTTGAGACCGTTTTAAAAAGAACATTTTTCCATGTAGAGGGTGTTTTCAGATGGGGATGTCTTGTATGTTTGGATGATGCTGAACTAAAATAACAAGTTTGTTTTATCTCTGAGTTATGGTGCTCCACTCTAACCTTTTCTTTTCTTCAGATTGTAGTAAAACACAATACTTCCTCTTCTTACTTCAGGTAATTGCCATAGAAGAGAAAAGGTTGGATGCATTTTGCAATTGGACGTCTTAACTGCAAATTTCAAACTAATTAATATTTTGATAAAGTAACTTTGAGTCAAAATTAGAACTTTTGGACTTCACTAACTTTTACTTACATAGTACAAGGTTTTGGAGAGTTGTCTACATCATCAGCTGCCTGGTTGTGGGTTCAAATCCGGCCCAGACCAATGGTTTTTAAGTGTGCTTAAAAACAACTGCTTCACGTCAATAGATTTAATGGCATGTAATAGAACTCCTGTGGGACAAAATTCTGGTACACCAGCAATGCTGATGTGATCCTGGCAATGACAGCGTTGTTAAACAAAAAAATAGTTTAATTTAAGCTGCGTTGAACTGCTGGAATGACTTGAAGTGTTTGCTCTGGAGTCTTGAGATTTATCAAAAGACCAGTAGAGAGCCTCAAGACCAGAGTGAACACTTCAGATCATTCCATCAGACGAAGGTAGCTGACGATGCAAGCAATGTCTGTGAAACTTATGTATTAGGCAAGTAAAGCTCAGAGTAGTTCATTTCAATTCACTTCACTGTGTGCATCCCCAGCCAGTTTAATTTATTATCATAATTAATATTTGTTTGGCCTGAGCTAAAGGGTTAAAACATAATTTTTACCACTTAAGTACAAATTGGTTCAAATTCTTATACAACAGTATCACAGTTGATTGGTGTGGATGGAAAACAATTCATACTTCTCCTGTTAGTAGCCATTATAAACAAGTTCCTTAACCTGAAAAGTGTTAAAACATATTTATAGTATGTAATTTTGGATTTGACAGAAGTGTTTATGTTCCATAAAGATATGCATGCAGTAACACAACGGACATTCCAGTGACAGTCAAACTCATTTTGTGCATGTGATGTAGGTACTAAAAGTATGATACTTTTAGAAATGGTGCTTTGTCGAAATAATGGTGCATACATATGTATGTACGTACTTTAGTGTTAACACTAACAGTGTTGTTGACGTAGTGTAGTGAAGAAGAGAAGATTGCAGAGTGTTCTAACACACATTCCAGCGTCGCTGAATTGGCTTGCTCTGTAAGTGGTCTACTATCTCGTGTGTAACTTTCACAAAGTGTTCTATTATTATAATTTATTTTCTTACCTGTTATGCAAATTATTCATACAAAAATGTATTTTCCTAGTCCAGTGATACAATGTTGTAGGCTGGGACAACTTTCATGTTGGACAGTCATATTTATAGCTTCAATTAGAAGTTTTGGAGCTAAAACATTTTGCATTTGATAATTATTAAATTAAACAGAAAAGGTGAGTTGATTAATAACACTATACAACACTTATAATTTCCCGGAACATGTTTCGGAGGCTTGACTTTCCTCCATTATTAACTGGACATCGACTGTTTCTTCCTGGTGTGGATGGCGATGTTTTCTCTGAGATCTCCTCTGGTGCTGGTTCAAGGAACTTGCTGAAGATATCCTTCTCAGAATGTCGAAATTGAATACTCTGTTTCTATTTTTTAAAATGAAGATTTGTTCCCATGTGGACAGCTCTTGTTTTCCTGTTACAGATCTTCATTTTGAAAAATGAAAAGTAGAAACAGAGTATTCAATTTTGACATCCCCAAGAATGATATGTTCAGCTAGTTCCTTGAACTAGTACCAGAGGAGACCTGAGAGGAAACATCCCCATCCACACCAGTCGATGTCCACTTGACAATGGAGGAAAGTCAAGCCTTCGAAACATGTTCCAGTAAATTATAAGTGTTGTGTAGTGTTATTAATCAACTCACCTTTTTGGTTTAATTTGATTATTACAACACTGTTTTCAAACATCCAAGAAAGAAGATTGATAATTATTGTTCAACACATGCTTGTGTGTAGGCTAAATGTGGAAATGTAGAATCAAACTGAAAAATTAAAGGTCATAGCTGGGATTCAACCATGGATCTTCGGCTTTCCGTGCCAATGCTCTAAGCAAATGAGCTATCATGGCAACATGCTGGCATTATACTTCCCAACTTACTTGCATTGTTCCTGATTAAGAAGGCATTCTTAAATTCATTTTGAGTTAACACACTTCAATGAGGCAGCAATTTACGGAATGTAAGTGCTTTAAGTCCCGGACTTCCATTAGGTCAATAAATGATAGTTAATTGTTCTTTCATGCAAACCCTGTATAGATTAAAGCCAGAAAGATAGAATGAAGACTGAAAATGCAATGCCATAGCTGGGATGCAAACTACAAGTGAGCTATCATTAAGTTCATATGCACCTAAAAGCATGTAAATAAAGTGCTTTACTCACTGAACCCATTGCAGATTGTAGTTGTACAGGAAACAAAAAATTTGAAGTAGAGGTGTAGTGAGAATGACAGAATTACCATTTAGGAAATTGACTTTACAAGTATAGTAAAAGAGAGAAATATTCTTGCTTAAAAGTTTGATATACTGTATTTGCCAGTGTTCAAGAGGCACCCCACCTTTTAAGGCTGTTTTAGAGGAAGTTTCTCACCTTATACATCTACTGCAAAACACTTATAACATATATGCACGTACATCAGACATCTAGGCAATATAAGTAGGAGAAAGTTCTTGCCTTTTAATTGTTGTGCTCAAATCCCAAAGTTCATCTTCTCTTTTCCTTGTGTTAATGGCACATTGATGAAATTTAGCCATTTGTTCTTTGTACTCATCTGTGTTTTCTATGATATTTTGTTTTGATCTGCATACGAAGCTGATACTTTTTGATAAATCTTGAACACTATGATGTTGACTGACTCAGTAAAGCTGGCGATCCCTTTGTAGGTGAATATTGCTTTCCCTTGATGAATGATCATTTTCATAAAAACTGAAATTCCCACTTGTCTGTTCTCTAAAATCCAGATACTGAGCTCTGCTTCACATTTTGGCCATTTAGCAGTTCCACTTCTCGGGTTTAAGTTTACTGTGAGATGCTTTGTTTAAAACATCCTGATTCTGCCAAGTTGTTATTTTTGCTTTCTCTACTGGTAAGTAGGGGAAGTATTGTATTCCACCCAAAAATTTGATGTAGAGATTTCACCGGAAATATATGTTTTGAGACCCCCTGAATAAAAAAAAAAGCATTTTTAGAAAAAGGTCCGTGTGTGTGTCTGTAGACAGCATAACTCAAAAGCGAAAGCTCGGTTAAAAACTAAACTTGGTATTTAAGTTTAATGTCTTCCAAGGATGCGACACGAAGATTTTGAAGAAAATAGCCCCAACCTAAACTAGCCTTTACTTGGAACATTTTTGAAAATTTTTATTTTCTTGAAAATGTCTCTAACAATTTTGTTTAAAATGCCATATGTTTGAGATATTTTGATGACAATTGAAATGTATATTTTGAATTTTCTGGCTGTAGCCTGTGTAAGTCCTATTTACACTGGATAGCTTTTGAATAACTCGTAAACCGTAAGAGATAGACAAAATCTTACTATACAAAAAAATGTGGATCTTGCTAAAATATACAATATATGTCTAAATAAATTTTTTTGTACAGTGAACCATTTCAAAGATATTCCTTGTTATTTGTATAAGTTTTGGAGAACTTATACTTTTGTCAAATGGAACATCGTTATTTATTATATATTAACAGTACAAAGAGAACAGAATTTGAAAGCTTTACAAGATTTGACTATCACTCAAAGCCTACTGTATTCCCATATTCTTCTTGTACCTACAAGAAAATGATAAGATAATTTCTGGAAATGTTTATCTCGACTATCACAAAGAAGATATAGGAATAAGAGTTTGTAAGAATGGTTAGTACAAGAGTAGAGAAAGTCATGTGAGTGCAACGCATCACATTTTTTGGCCTTATTTTCGAAGGAAAAAAGTGCATCTTTTACACCACAAATATGATATTTTCATCAATAATGGAGGGTCAATTCTGGCAGGTGCCCCAAACATTTGATAGGCCGTTAAGTGGCAGTAGATCAGCTCTTGCTTGACGTGATTGGCTGCAGTAGCCGAGAAGTAGACTTAGGCACACTGTAGCTGTTGCACCAAAGAGTTGCTCTCACAAACATACATTTTAATCACAATCATTAAAGCTATTTTGACCAAATAAAAGAAACAGAAACATTTCATGTTAAGCAGTTTTTGGTATCGACAAATTTTTTCTTCAAAATCTCATTAACAAAATTTTAACTAGAAACCCATATGGCAAAGACATGTGTTATTTAAACAGCAAACTCTTACAGAGCAAGTCAATACAAATACAAACAAGAGAAGATTAAAAAGTGATTTCAGAGTTGTGGTGCAGAGATATTAATGTTTTATTTAAGAGGTTATTGGGTTTACTGAACATGATTTTGAATTTTTTATTTTAGGGCTATTCGTAGCATTCCTTATTCCAACGAAAAAAATGCTGTGAACTTGTGACATTGAGAATTTCAGAACTTCCAGATGGAAAAGTTTAGAATCTCATATTACCTCAAAAATGAAATGAGGAAAAGTAATTGTGGGACATGGGAATTTCACAATGTTTAAATGCACTGTGTTGGTAACATTAATAGTACCAATGGTAATGTACAACAAAACTGTTTATGTCATGTCATTTTAAAGCTGAACATGTAGTTTACATAGAAGTAGTGGGAAGATAAGACATGACCAAAACACTCAGTTGCACAATAAACTAAACAGTTGGATGTATAAACTTAGGCTTTCACGGTTGGTGTCCTGACTATTAGCTAGCTTTTTCTCTTCCGGGCTTGTAGGCCGTGGTCTGGAAGGCATTGAAGATACCGATGTTTCACCAAGTACTGCGCTTGGCATCTTCAGGTTAGCACAATCCGTTGTCTGCGCTGGTCAGAGTTCAAATGTGGAAGCAGAGAGAAAGCAATGACTGTTACGATCGTTGGCGCTCTTATATAGTGGGGGTGGACGGGGCATTGTTGCACTGACTAAGGTGGTGATTGGCTCGCATCGGTTGGCGGGGTTTTATTACAGCTGTTGTGTCTGTCTGAAAGGTTATCTAAGACTGGTATCCATGCTTTCTGTACGTGGAGTGCCTCTTCCTTTCGATTGAAGTTGTCTCTGTGTTTGTAGATTTCTTTGGCTGTAGTTAGCTGTAGAGACAGGACTCCAATTTCTTTAAAGTTGACATCATGGCCGATTAATAAGGTGTTCTCTGCCACTGACAATTTTTCCATTTGTCCCAATCTGGTGTGACACTCATGTTCTTTTAATCTGGTGGCCACACTGTGCGTGGTAGTGCCTATGTATACTTTCTTGCAACTGCGGAGAACTTTATATTCACCTGCAGATGTGTGTGGGTGGTGCCATCTTACCCTGAAGATGGCAAGCGCAGTACTTGGCAAACTGTCGGTATCTTCACTGCCTTCTAGACCATAACCTACAAGCCTGAAAGATGAAACTAGCTAAACAGTTGGAAGTGGGAATGGGTGGATGATCTGTATGGAAGACAGTACTCTTGTGTGTTTCCTTTCCCCTTCCCTTGTGCACAGGATGAAGTGAGTGAGTGAGCGAGCAGCTTCACTGTGCACCATGGAGCAATGGGTTGATGGCTCCTGAGCTGGAAATAAATGTTTAAAACTCTACAGCATTTGTGCAATGTTGCCATATTGTACGAGGGGTGTTTGGAAATGATTTACAATGGTGGTGCTTAAAAAGTACCGTTCCATCTATGGGCATGTCCTCTTATAGGACGATGAACTGATGCTGGTACACCACACAGACACTAGATGGCAGTTGTGAAGAGTGTAGTAGAGGAAGCTATGGACAAGATGAAGGTGACTATCATGGACAAAGATGGACTGCATGGTTTTTGTGGAAGGAAGGAAGGAATCAAAAAAGGTGTGAGAAAGGCACGTGCACACTGAGATGAAGTCTGTTGTTGACTACTGGAAATGGAGAATGAAGATCCAGAAAGTGGTGACGAATCACCAGAAGCATCTCACAAGAAAGTCTTTGTTCCATAACATGAAAAATGCGCTGCAAGGTAATAAGGAATTGCAGGCAGCTGTGTGCACAATATGCTCAAACAGTGGTTCCATGACATAGTAACAAAGTTCTCAGGAAGGTGGCAGCAGTGTATAGACGATGGAGGAGTATATTGAGACATCCCGTGTACACTGAATAATTTTTATTAATAAATAAAGTATAAAAATGTATTACTGTAAATCATTTCTAAATACCCCTCATAATATTAATTTAACTATGTCATTTATGAGCAGTTTACAAAATTAGAGTAGTTTCAGAGACGAAACCTATGTTTTCAAATTTTTATGTGCAAATGTTATAATTGTAATACTTTGGCCTAAATGGTGAGGCATACTCATGATCTACTTATTTTGGACATACAAAGAAATTAATTTAGTATTTGTTTAATTGTTTAAACTTATTTTTCCTAGGAGTTAACTTTAAAGGTATTCAGATATGGTTGTGTAACTTCATGGTAAATGTATTGTTGAACATAGGTGACAATTTGCACTAATTGGACGAACATTTCATGCACTTGGAGCATTTTGAACATTTGAAAGTATAGTGTTTAGAAAAAAGGGACTTGACTCAAATGATTTGTTGCACCAAACACAAAATTCTGTTTAAAGGTGGCTCTGGAGTTTAATATTGAACCTTGGAGTAAAATAAGTAGTGGTTCACAAGTGCTTCTTAATGCCTGAGGAATACTTGAACTGGAAAAGGAAACAGAAAAAGAAAAAGAAAATCTGATGTGAAGCTTACACAAACTTTTTCTACCAAAGAAAAATTTGCATATGTCTATTGTGTTTACATCGAAAGTGATTATTGGATCGTCAGTACACTACAAAAAGGATTCAACATGTACAAACGGCATTCAAATGTTTTTAGTAAAAAGTGTTTGTGAAAGAAATGCAAAGTTTCAGGTATGTCCATTACGAGAAGTTTAGGGAAGATAAGATGAGACCCTTTATTGTCATAAAATGCTCACAGTTCAGTCGAGCAAAAGCTCTGCAAACAGGTGACTTATCATGTTAAAATACACCAATTTAAAAAATGCAGTTAAACTTAGGGTTACTAGGACTACAAGTCAAATTGCAATAAAACATTTTCAGACATTCTAACTTGCAACAGGAAATATTTCAGAGACAGATAATGCTACAGCAAACTTTTTATCAGTTAGGATTTCCATGTTATACAAAATTGGGTAAAATTCAAGATAGACATTTTAATCAAAATTGTTATAGCTGTTTATGAGAATATAAAAATAAAAATGTTTGAATGTAAGAGTTAGCATGGGAGTGGGAGATATTGTTGAAAAATCTCTGTGTTGCATCCTTGGAAGATGCTGAATTTAAATACCAAATTTGTACTTATCAGAGTTCATTTTTGAGTTATGTTGTTCATTATGGATGGATGCACACAAGTGGAATTTTTTTAAGATTGTTATTTTTGGGGAAATTTCATAAATAAACTTTTGGATGGAATACAATACTTTCTCTAAGTAAAAATTTAATTTTTGGATATGTTTTTGTGTAAAATTAGAGTTGTAGTGACCCATAAGTTGTAGTAATACCTGCAGGCAGCTGACCTGATTGGGCAGCGTTAGCTCTCGAAGGAGGTTGTGAAAATGCTTAATGTCACAAGGTTGTAATATTGCTTGTTGAAGCCTTCCTCCATTCCTATAAGGGCAGTTGCTTTTGACTTGTCTTACATAGGAAAAATGTTAAGGTGACTTATCAACTGCACAAGTCCACAGAAATTTTCCTGAATTATTTCTGCTGAAAAAATTACTGAGGTTGAAATTTGCATTTCAGGATTTTGTAGTGCAACACTCATTTTGTAAAGTTCTGGTGACTGAACTCGTAGCAAGCGATGTTGTTGCTAGTGCAGGTAGATCTGCCATCCTTTATGAGCCCAGCTTACACTATCCTGAATAAAAAGTCCTCTTGCCCAAGTGGAGCAGGCAGCTTATGTATGTCCATTATACAGAATGTCCCAAAATTAGACCAACACACTTGGGGAGCCTTCAGCCTCGGCTCAGAAATACTCAGCTGTAACCTTAATTCAGAGACTCTTTATCTTAAGTACGCTTAATTTTGTATGAAATTCAACCAAATTTGAGCTGAAACTAGTTATTTCTGACCTATGTTCATATAACTATTTTCATCCTTAACAAAAGGATGTATTTCAAAGCTGAGTGCATATTTTAGTAGTGTACATTATTGGACAATTTCCAAAGACTTTTTGCAATTGATAGGTCACTTTGTATTGATTAGGATTAGATGTTGATACTTGTGGCTGATGAATAAATAACATCACTTGTAGCTCTATTTTTGTACTATATTATTGTAGATTAGAAGATAGGCTCTGTGTAAAATATTGTACAATAACAATAATACTGTATATGGAAATATAAAAGAAATTGTTAATGTTATGCATGTTTGAAGTGTCAGTGTCCCAGGAGTTTGTGAAGTATCCTTCTGTAGTCGCCACTTGTCTCGTCACAGATCGTGTTGGCAAGCTTGGTGCCATTCATGCTGAGGTAACTGTCCTTTATATCTCCTAGGTCCACCTGCAAACAGTATCAAAGATGTAACATTGTGCGTCGCAGGGTGAAGGGAATAAAGGAGCAGCTTCTGAGTTTCTCTCTCTCTCTCTAAGATAAAGTTTTGTTTGTGGAAACGTGAACACTGCTGAACTAATTTTTGATAATTGTTTCACCCTTGAAAAGCCCTGTTCTTCCCAGTAGACATAGCCAGCTTAATTTCAATTTCTAAACGGCTAAAAGACGAAACTGAATATACAAGGTACAAGGACTGTTCAATAAAGAATGATCATAATTTTTTATGGACATAATTTCTTGCGCTAAACTTCAATCTTATGATATTCTGTTAGCTTAATGTGAAACAAACACGCCATAGTAGTTTTATTGTTGGTACTCCTGTCCAGCCAGTAGCATGATAGTGCTGTCTGGGAGTAAAGAGGGGTGAAGAAAGGGAATGGAGGGGAAGCTAGGAAGGCCTTGTTAAACAATCATGATACACTTGCATTTCCTGTACTGTTGGGTTTCTCTTGAGTAATGCATCTGGCAGTCTCCAGCTCCCTCAGCACTGCTATATGAATCTTATTTGTGCACTGGCGGCAGACTGAACCATTCTTACATTTGCCTTTTGTTATAAACATATTATAAATTATAAGCACAGGTCTGATACCTCTTGAATATTTATACAGCCAAAATATTAGAAAATGTACACATACAGTCTTGTAGGTGATCAAACATAGGATGTTAATTGAGGATTGGTTATGTTTACACTATAGCTTGCTTACTTGTGAACATGTTCTGGAAACACTTTTTCCCAGCCTCAGCTTTCAACTGACTATCAATTAGCAAATTGATGTAGTTGTGTAATTTCTTATACTATTGATGATGGAGGTCTCTGTAGCGATGATATCCACTGCACTCACCTCGTTGGGTCCCTGAGGGACCAATTGAGGAGCTACTTGATTGAAAAGTAGCAGCCTCTGGTCAAGAAGACTGCATAACTGGAATTGACCATGTCCCACCTGCAGTACTGCACCCCACTCATGATGCCATGTAGGGAAACAGCAGTCAGGTGATTAGGCCTTGGCCTGGATGGGCTGTTAGACCTCAGAATTTACAGAGGAAGTTTTCTGTGATGCTAGAATGATGTTATCTTTTCTGAAATCTTTGGTCTGCCCAAGGATGACATGTGAATTTCTTGTATTGGAGGATTTCTTTTTGGGCTTTTAATGCAGTAGTCACTGATGGTTTTGAGTTTTTGTGTGTGTTGTATAGTCTTAGAACTGACACTATTTGGGGTATATGTATGATATTCTTGTTTGCTGAGAAGTGTGTTAAGTAGCCTGTATATTAAACTGTTGAAGACTGCAAGTTGGTGGGATTTTGGATTGAAGTTATCACTCTCTGTGTGTGGGGGTTTCCTATAAATGCCATAAGTGAGTTCCTGGTTCTGTTTGATGTTTTTGAGCCCAAGAAAGGTAAGTAGCCACGTTTCTCAGTCTCCATTGTGAACCATGTAGATTTGTTAGGACATCATTGTGAGCTGCAGTGTGCTACTGTTCCCCATTTCCCCTCCAGAGTGCAGAACACACCACCCCCCTCATCATAGGCCTACAGAACTTATAAGCTATATGTTTAAGCTATATGTTTATTCTATGATACAACATTTACCTGCTGCAGTCTCTCTCTCATCTTATGTACATGTTAAGACTGAAGTATGCAAGAATTAGAATAGTTGGTGTCATTATAGACAAATGCAGTCATTTCCTGACAGAATGAGGCAATGCCGTTCATGTTAACAGACATACTTCTCATCTCATTGTATGTATGCTCTATTTCATGAACTATGCCTTCATTTAAAATGTTAAAATAAACTTTAAGAAAATAAAATTTAACTATGTACAGTCATATATGTTTAATAAATTACAATTCACAGCTAGCATCGGATACCTCACGAACTATGAAGTTCATTTTAAATGTTAAAATTATATTTTACAGAAGAAGATATAAGGTATTTATTTTCAAAATTGGCCAAGTTCATATCTTATAGAATTCACATTTTAATTTAATTTCAATTTAAAGTAATTTCAATTTTGTAGTAGATATTCACATTGAATGCAGTTCAAAGAGCAAAGTTCATTCATACAGTAGACTGTGTGTCTCAAAACTTTTTTCAGGATTTTCCCATAAACTGGGGAGAGTTTTGAAAATAGATGCCTCATAAAATTGTGCTATATACAGAGGTACCTATATGTAACCATGTCCCTGGGGGGACTTGCGCACTTTTTGCAACTACTTCTACCTAAGAGCACACTTGCAGCGGGTCGTGACTTGGTAAAACATACAAGAGAATATATACATACATGCTGAATATGTTACAAAGTACTGCCCGATGAACTATACACTTCACGTAAAATGAAACATAAAATATTTAAGATAATATACAACACTGTTATTTACAGGATATATATTACATATTTCTGTGAGGTTAATCTAATATATACATATAGTCCCTATTCATGTCATTGAGACATGATTGAAGGACTTCTATTATTCCTTATATAATTGATGCTGTTTAAACGTTTGTAGAAAATGTGAACATAAAGGTATACAAAATAATATACAACACAGTTATTTACATTATTTATATATATATGTCATATAATAGAAATTGCTAGCTAGGTCCACCAATATATAATTATACTAGTCTCTTCTCATGTATGAGGTTTTCAGAAAGAGTGATTGAAATGGTTGTAGTATCATGTGCCAGGGAACATTTTCCACACTGGACACGGCGCAGCAGACTGACTCACTCACTGACTCACTCACTGACTGACTCACTGACTGACTCACTGACTGGCTGACTCATTCACTGACTGACTCATCACTGACTCTCTCACTCTGACTGACACTCACTGACTAGCTGACTCACTCACTCTGACTGACACCACACAAAAGATAGACCTGGTCATGAACTACCAGAATATGTGGAGATATTCGATATAACTGTGTTAGTTTTCCTGTAAATGACGAGGTTGTTTTGTATCACAACTTGCATGTAAGTGCTTCGATTCCCACAAAACACCACTCAAACGATAGATCTGGTCATGAACTACCAGAATACATACTTGTACTATTGACTACTTTTACATTGGCACAACTGACTGACTCTCTAAAACACGAGGAGTTGTAACAATTGTGTCAAGACATTTTTCAAGTACGTTTGCTGATTCTGCTGTAATAATTTTTAGTAACAACAAAGAACATTTAATCTGAAACATTATTGATTTTTCTCATACAAGAAAAACTGTTTTTGGAGTTGACGTTACTGATAAGATCAATATTCAGTCACACAGTTTTGTTTAGCTGCTGCTGCTGCTATTTATGAACCCTTTTGTAAATGTTCATTGAATATGAAGCAAAACTCGTGCTTTTATATAGGAGGAGGAGGAGGAGCGTCATCACCCGGTGTACGTTAATAGCAAACAACATAGTGAAAATGTGCTGCTGCTGCTACGTAATAATAATAATAATAGTAATAATAATAATAATAATAATAATAATAATAATAATAATAATAATAATAGTACTAGTAATAATAATAGTAGTAGCAATAATAATAATATTAACTTTGTGATTTGTGGTGATAAACTATTACACTTGTTTTAATGAAGCTTCATTAGTAACAAATACATTTATCGATCGCCATGTTACAGACGGTCAATGTCTAGAAATTCTTTGAACAAATTTACTAGATGGGTAAATATGTGATTCATCCAAATAATATATATCTTGGAGCAGCAGCACATGAACACATGAAAAATGTTAGCTGGCTGATGCAAATGCACGGCGGCGGCGGCGGCGACATTTCAAGGAAGAAAGCAATAATTTTATATCTCTGTCCCAGTGAACACCAATATACGGCACGGTAACAAATTAACGATCGTAGGGGCTCTCACCTAGAGAATAAAACGCATTTTCAAACAACAACAACTAACAGACACATATATACTGTAGAATACACAAAATGTAATAGTAATAGTGTCTCGTAGTTGTACTTGGCAGGGACTGACTGCACACGTGTTCTCCGTAGTCAGTCGATATATCTCTCTGCCTGCCTATACTCTGTGGCCGTGCCTTAGGTTGGCAACTACCCCCTCTCCGCCGCCTCTCGGAAGCAAGGTGCCAAGATGGCTGAACGGCGGTCGGAGCTCGTGTGTGTCTCTCTCTGATTTTGTTTCTAAAAGTGATATTAGCCCTTGGTGTGTGTGATAATTACTAGTGCATTAGTTGAATTAACACCTCAGGTAAATGCGTGTGTGATATTACAGTGCTGCATGCTCTAATTCTCGCGTTTTCGTCACTTTCAGTGAATTGCTTTTTGGCGCCTTTACGAGACATTTTCAGCCGAAATGCAAAACTCGCCACTCAAGGTACGTACAGTGTTTCAATAATTATAATTACATTTCCGTGAAAATTGAGTGTTCTGTGTTAGTTGCTATTAATACATGATATTATTTCAGCCGTAAAAAGTGTGTTACGCATTTCGTAGTATTTGTCGACCGCGTGGTATTTCTTTACGCGTATTTTTCAGTATTAACTTGTGTTATTAATAATTCTCTTTATCCAGTGGATGTAATAAGTTGTTTTATGCCACGGATTGCTCGTAATGTGCGTGTTTACGGCCTGGATTAGCTGGATATTAATCCAAAATATATAAATGTTAAAACTGTGCAAATATGGCCGACTTTTACCCCGAGCGTCACGTAACCATTTCAAGATGGCTAGCTAGCTAACGGATTCTTCGTGTTCAAATATTTCAACACGCGTATGTGCATAGTCAGTTATTCGAATACTTGTGTCAAATCTTACTTACTTCACAATATTTATAATATTATAACATTATTCTTTTAATATTAATAATAATTATTGTTACTATTTCTATTACTGTGCTCTTTGTAAAGTGTTCGTTTATTCCAGTGCTGTGCGATCATGTATAAACATTCACATGAGTTTCTCGTCTTATTACGGATATCTGATGTGTTACAATCACATGGCTTTCTCGTGTTAATACTGATACCTGATGGGTTACATTCACATGGCTTTCTCATTTTAATACAGATATCTGATGGGTTACATTCACATGGCTTTCTCATTTTAATACAGATATCTGATGGGTTACATTCACATGGCTTTCTCATTAGAAACTTTACTGAAATTTCTCTGACACCGTTCATCTTACATTTACAATGTTTGACTGTGTAGCATTTGTCTATTTGTATAAACGTGTCACTTATACTTAACTGATACCTTTTCATGTGCTGAGGCTGGTGACGGTGATGGCTGTGGATGTAACTCGCAAAGTTTCTGCCCAGTTTGAACTACTACTGGTGAGTAAAATAATAATTTATCTTTCCTTAACCCATTTGCATTAGCCGTAATGAGTCCAACACACACACCAACAGTCTTAATGTCTGCCGCTGCTGATACTGCTTATGTAATGTGAAGTATTGAAATGTTGTGCGTGTTAACTTCGAGTTTCCTAGCGAGCTCTCCCCATCAGCTGTTGTAACAGAGTTTACTCCTAATACACTCTGACATGTTTTATTCTTGCCTGCCCATGCCAGTTGTATAGCGTATATATATATTCTTGGTTAAACTTTACAGCTAAGAGCCCTCCTACTCTTGGCTACACTTGTTAGCTGAGAACCCACAATCTCAGAGCTACGCTTGGCAGCTTATAACAGTTCAAGTTTGAGTTTGTGTTCTTGTCCAAACCTGTGTGTGAGTGACACATACAAACACAGTGCTGTCGTCACGTGAACTTGTTCCTGCTAAATTTCCATGGTTTAGATGCTACATACCTGTGCCCCCCACACGCTCTGCTAGCTCTGGTTGTGTTGTCGGTATAGTAACAGCACAGCGGAAAGAAGATAAACTGTGAGCTCTGCCGCTACTGACCTGTGGCAACTGACCTAAACTGTGGCGAGGCGAGGCGATGGCAGTCGACTCAGGATATGATTCGCAATGTATGTCTTGTAATTACCTAAGTTCTGAATTTCATAGCGAGCCCTCCCCATCAGCTGTTGTAGCAGAGTTTACTCCTCATACACTCTGACATGTTTTATTCTTGCCTGCCCATGCCAGTTCTATAGCGTATATATATATATATATATATATATATATATATATATATATATATATATATATATATATATATATATATATATATATATTCTTGGTTAAACTTTACAGCTAAGGGCCCTCCTACTCTTGGCTACTCTTGTTAGCTGATATGATTCGCATGTAATGTTATATGTGTCTCTTGTAATTACCTAAGTTCTGAATTTCATTCTAAGTTTGTGCGAGGCTGTTTAGGAGTACAAAATGTGCTCGTGTGGGTGATATATTTTACGAGTGCTTAGATCATGTACACAATATCATATTAGGATGCTGCGTAGATCACAAACAGGATTTACCTGGAAACTTAACACTACGTTACATGAAGTGTCATCAGTAGTGAAATGATGTCATCCAAGGCGGCTCGTAAACTCTCCAACATCTAATTCCACGTTGAGTCGATATTGTTCACTTGCACTAATGTTTAATTTTTCAGCAGTAATTCATGTAAGCCCATTGTTGTGCTCTAATTATTTTACCCATTATTGTGAAATTGCATCTTATTTTATGTGTCAGGGAAACAAGATGTTTCAAAACAGTATTTCTAATATTTGTGCTACGTATTAAATAATGTGAAACCCATTTTCACCATGCATTTGTGAACTAAAGTGAAGCGACTGTGAGCAAACAATTGTAACTCCCAAAGGGCTCACACTTTCTCTTCCATCCGCTATGGTAGTGGCTTGCGTGGAAGATACATTTATCACCTCCTTCACTTGGTTTGGTTCGCTGGGTTTAAAACTGACATTGTTTATTTGTGCTTGTGAGAGATTAATACACAGTGCTGCACTTTGCGGCTTAGAGCCCTCAATCTCTTGGCAGCTTATGCACACAATGGTTGGCAATATCCCCCCCCCCTCTCTCCTCTTTTAGTCAGCACGAATAAGATTAATGGCGCCAGCGAAGCAAGAACAAGTCTCTCCGAGTTTGTTCGTTAAAGTCATAATTAGGCGTCATGTGTGATGATTACCAGTGACTTACTTTAATTAACGCCTGAGTTAAGTGTGCGTGAGATGTCACATGTGTCTTGTGTGGGACTTGGCGCAAGTTCATTTTTCAGTGAATGCAGGTTTTAAAGCGCTTGCAAGTGAATCTCCCTATGTACGTACAGTGTTTCATTAATTATAATTACATTTCTGTGTTACTTACTATTAAAACATGTTATTATTTCAGCCGTAAAAAGTGTTTTTCGAATTTCGTAATATTTCTGGACCACGTGTTAAGTTCTTTACGCGTATTTTTCAGAGTTAACTTGAGTTATTAATAATTATCTTTATCCGGTGGATGTAATAAGTTGTTTTATGTCACGGATTGCTCGTAATGTGCGTATTTACGTCTGGATTAGTTGGATATTAATCCAAACTTTTGAAATACAAACATGGCCGACTTATTCAAATCGCGTGACGCAGTAAGTTCAAATTTTAACGGTTGCTCGACTCAACCCGCCAAGATGTCTGAGTAACGCTTCCTAGTTCAAACTTCTCGAGGTTTTTCTTTTTGCTACAGCGACTATTATGGGTAATCCTCTTTATCAAGTGAGTTGCGTTTAGAATTCTGTTTAAAATAGTGTAATTTTTCGTCCACACTTTGCCCGTTGAAAGAAATCGTGTTTCCTACATATTCTCTGTGGTGGCGCTGTCACAGATAAAAAGTTTTAAGTTTTCAGAGGTTGGCAACTTCCCCCTCTCCTCTGCCTGTGGAAACCGACAAGGTGTCATGGCCGATAGCCTATAGTTCGTTGCGTTTGTGTGTCTTCGGGTTTGTTCGTGAAACTGTTATAAATGTTTCGTGAGTGTGATAATTACTAGTGAATTAGTTGAATTAACACCTGAGGTGAATGTGTGTGTATTATCCCAGTGCTGCGTGGTCTATTTCTCAAGATTTCGTCAGTTTTAGTGAACGGTAATTTTTGGCGCGCTCCGAGTCGATTTCTCTGAGAATACATTTTTTTTCCAGTGAAGGTACGTAACATGTTTCAATAATTATAATTACATTTCCGTCAAAATTGAGTGTTCTGTGTTAGTTTCTATTAATAAATGTTATTCTTTGAGCCGTAAAAACTTTGCTACGCGTATCGTAATGTTTGGCGACCACGTGATGCTTGTGAACACTTTGCTTTCTGAGTTAACTTGGCTTCTTAATGTAAATGCGAATAATTCTCTTTATCCGGTGGATGTAATAAGTTGTTTTATGTCGCGGATTGCTCGTAATGTGCGTATTTACGGTCTGGATTAGTTGGATATTAATCCAAACTTTTGAAGTGCTGGGAATTACCAACATGGCGGAGGTGACGCCACGCTTTCATTTCAAATTTCAACGGTTCCTGGTTGTTCAACCCGCCAACGTGTCTGAGTAACGCTACCTAGTTCAAACTTGTCGAGGAGGTGAATTTTCACTATTATTCGAATACTTGTCTTTGCTTGTGTCGAATCTTTCTTACTTCACGATATTTATAATATTATATTAATTACTATGCTTATAAAGTGTTGATATATTTATGTAATACACTTGGCAGCATCTTTGACTATTTGCGTATTTGTATCAACTTACTCTTACAACCGATGATTCGTTTTAAGGAGCTGTCTGTACCGGTTGGTTGGTGATTATGACTGCTGCTACTGCTGTAACCTTCTGCTGCTGCCCTTCTGTTTCACCTACCTACTACTGGTGAGTACTTTTTACACAATTATTTAATTTTCAGGTCTTTGGATTCTCACCTCATGTTTGAATTACAACTGCTACGTATTACATTCATACTGTTTTCTCTACTCGGTTTTAGGTAACACATTCACATCGCTTTCTCTACTCACGCTTCAACAATTAAGTGTTACAATTTTCTGTAGGTTTGAAATACAAGTGCTGCGTATTACATTCATACTGTTTTCTCTACTCGGTTTTAGGTAACACATTCACATCGCTTTCTCTTCTCACGCTTCAACAATTAAGTGTTACAATTTTCTGTAGGTTTGAAATACAAGTGCTGCGTGTTACATTCATACTGTTTTCTCTACTCACTTTTAGGTAACACATTCACATCGCTTTCTCCACTCACGCTTCAACAATTAAGTGTTACAATTTTCTGTAGGTTTGAAATACAAGTGCAGCGTATTACATTCATACTGTTTTCTCTACTCGGTTTTAGGTAACACATTCACATCGCTTTCTCTACTCACGTTTCAAGAATTAAGTGTTACAATTTTCTGTAGGTTTGAAATACAAGTGCTGCGTATTACTGTTTACTATACTAACATTTGTTAAAACACATTCACATGGCTTTCTCTACTCACTCTTCTACAGATAACTCGTACAATTTTCTGTATGTTTGAAACAGATATGCATGTTACATTCACAGTGTTTTCTCTACTCACTTTTAGGTAACACATGTTTTTAGTGTAAATGGTTTCATCATTTTGACATAGATGCACATATACTCCATCCAGCCTTAGATCTGCAGCTTGTATCCCTCTGCGGTTAGCTCGTGTTGTCACTTGCGCCTTAACCAAACCTCACATGGACTCGTGCCATGTGTTTATGTTGCGGCACATGTGTATTTACTTGGCAGGTTTTTATAATGTTGGTGCCATCGTATTGCATTCCAGTAATCTTTTCCTGGGAAATCATACATTTTGAAAACTCTCAGATAATCACCGATATTTGGGGTACTATATTTTATGGTGTGCCTTGGTTTCTGCGTAACGTGTGTTAGTTGTTGACTGCTTGTGTTCACATCAAGTGCGGATCTAAGGGTGGAGCGATTATAGTCGTGTTGCCATGTTCTGTGTTACGACAGGAATGACCTGATTGTGCAAGTGTTTGATCTACTATTATTAGCATGCTATGTTGGTTTAAAATACAGAGTGTGCTCAACTACAAGTCCAGTTGTCGTGCAATAGTGCATCTTGGTCACTAGACTGCAGTAGTGATATAATATAATTGTCTATTGCCCCCGAGTTTGTTAACGAGCTCTCCCAATCTGTACTTTCACACACCTGCTGTGGATTTCTTAAATGTACTTCACCGGTTAAGTTATGCTCTTACATGTCGTTTGCCCATGCCAATTGTATAGCGTTCAACTCGCAGTCACTCGCCTCATATTACTGCCTATGTGATTGCGATGTAAAGAAATAAGTTTACACTTAGTACTTATATAACTTCTGACATTGATTATAACTTTATGCGAGGCTATTTTGCAGAACAAAATGTGCTCGTCTGATATCATTACATAGACACTTGAGCATCAGCAGTCGCAGCTGTTACAATGTCCATCATCACCACTTTTGTATTGGCTCCTCCTCATTATTATTATTATTATTATTATTATTATTATTATTATAATTATTCAAAAGTATGTGTTGATGTGTAGTAGTAGTTGCTTTATTATTTTTAGTAAACAAGCTCTTGGCAAACATGTGCTCAGAGACGTGATGTAATGTAGAACAGGGGATGATGGCATCGAGCTTCGTTGAGAGTCAGTCAGTCAGTCAGTGCTGGACTCGCTCGCTCGCTACTTGAATCCAGCTATTTTGGTCTACGATACTTTAGATAGGCCTAGCTATTTGACCGATACATTTCTATTTGCACCATGAAAATCTACTGTTATAGCCACTCTCAGTATGCACATGTGTTAATCGCGATACAAGATTTTTAAATGCTGTTGTTGTGTGTTCGTTCCCCAAGTGACACGTTCCTTTCATGTTGAGACAAATCACCAAAGTGCTATTGTAGATATCAACTTTAATACACGAGGAGGAGGAGGAGGAGGGGTAAATTGTATGAGTATACCAAGACTTTAAGTTAAATCAAGTAATATCCTTGAAGGTTATAAATAAAGCAGTTGAGACATGTTTAGTAGCGTGGCAGAGGGAGACAGTAAGCGGCGCATAGTTGTGAGTAGGAGGTCTCTCATTCAGTACATGTTTGCCGATGATGCTGCCTGGTGACATTTAAAAGGAGGACAAGGCTTGTTTACTAATGCATCATTGTGATGCATGTATATAGATGGAGCAGCAGCAGCAGACAACCTCAGTCGTCGGGTGTCGACAGACATCAGCAGTAAGGGATGACGACGACCCAAGTTGTCTCTCTCTCTCCATGTAAAAGTGTTGGTGACTGACTGCTACGTGTACCTCGGAAGTTCTTTAGGAAGGGCGACGATTGATCTGCACATTATTGTCATCACACATTTATTTACTGTAACACAAACACAAGCTGTTGATGCTGCAGCACCACACTCTTTACTATATGCATATATTTATTAACAACCAACAACCTTGAACCAAAAATGTACACTTTGATTTGAAATGTTAGCACTGTGTAGTGACGGGTAAGTACATACATTTATAATCTGTGTCTCTTTCATCATCATCCTGTTGTAAACATCTGGGCGGGCGGGAAGAGGAAAGACAGAAATCTGTTTAGCTGTTGATGGGTTTAGACAAGTTAACGGGCGTTTCCTTTTATTTGCATACTACTACTACTAGGATAACAGTACTGTATAACGTGACCAAGGCGAGTGCAGGCAAGCAGCGAGCAGTGTGATTTACTAACGTAGTGCTAGTGACGGAACCTCGGTGTGTGTGTGTGTGTGTGTGTGTTAGTTATTTATAATGTTAAGTTTGGTGACAAAGTGATCAAAAGGGAACAGAATAGCTATTACAAATGCTAGTGAAGGTGCTGTCTGTCGCTTCTACTGCCTGCGGTGAGAAGACAACGATATGCAAAGATTAGGAAAGAGGACCGACCCACCGACCGGCTTGAAGAAAGTTGGCTTCATGCTGATCATCATCTGGACTTGAAGAAGCCTATCATTTAATAAAAGAAATGTTGGCGACAATAATGTGGACTATGTCAACACTAAAGACTTACACACATGATGCTACTGGAGCAAGCAGTAACAGTAAACCTCTGTTCAGAAGGTGAAAGATATTCAAGAAACATATTGGAAAGGAGATGCGCTTATGGGAGTGGACTGCAGTGACGAGTGAGTCTGGAGAAGAAATGGCCAGAGCGACACGGCGAGTGAGTCAGAATGATGCAAGTTTCCCACGTGTTACTGTTTGTGAATACATGTGATTTTTTATGGTGTGGATTTACTTATAATTCAGTGATACGTAGAAAATGTCAACATTGTTCAGTGACCACACCGAGCGACACAGCTAGTGAGTCAGAATGATGCATGTTTCCCACGTGTTAGTGTTTGTGAATATATGTGATTTTTTTATGGTGTGAATATACTTATAATTCAGTGATACGTAGAAAATGTCAACATTGTTCAGTCAGCAGACCGAGCGACACAGCTAGTGAGTCAGAATGATGCATGTTTCCCACGTGTTAGTGTTTGTGAATATATGTGATTTTTTTATGGTGTGAATATACTTATAATTCAGTGATACGTAGAAAATGTCAACATTGTTCAGTCAGCAGACCGAGCGACACGGCTAGTGAGTCAGAATGATGCATGTTTCCCACGTGTTAGTGTTTGTGAATATATGTGATTTTTTTATGGTGTGGATATACTTATAATACAGTGTTACACACGTAGAAAATGTCAACTTGGTTCAACCGCACTGTACAGGAGGACGCGTACAGGAGTGCACTGGCCTTGGTCGGCGGGTTGCAAGTACTTTTCTGATCACTAATTTCCCACGCTCAGGTGTGCAAATGTTTGGATTCTTGTATACGTTAAGTAAATATCCCCACACATGTGTTTGGGGCTGGCTCGTGAGTTCTGAAAGGAATACATATATGCATAATACTACCTTATACAAATTAGGCACAAGACAGGTGAAATTATACACACTATTGAGCTGCATTTTACTTAACAATTACTAAAGGACACTGCCATTATACGTATGATATTTTTTGCATTCCTGTATCAGACAGCTCTCTCTCGCAAGGAGGTCTGAATGTTATTGTTTATAGTGTGGAGTTGCTTCTGATATGTGACACTGTAGTGTTGCAAAACTGACGTAGGTCTCACACGTCAGCTCCGCCCGCTGCCTTGTTGTTTACAGCAGGATTGAACTAGCCTGGTTTTAATATTTGTGTAAATGGTTCAATGTTCATCTAGAGATTAGAGGAGATATAAACCATGCATCGGCTTGTATCACACCGCTACGCGTAGGTATAATATGCATTTTACACCACTAAGAGGATATATTTACTTGAAGCGCTACTACTTAGGTCATCTCTGTCCAGCAGCGGCAGCTAGTGGGGCGGGCCAAGTTGGTTTTATATCTGCAGGTTCGGGATCACAGTTAACTGCCAACAGCACTTTGTTTAACCCTGCTGTTCTGTTCAGTATTACTTGACAAATGTGACCGACCGACGTGTCACCTAATGATCTGCCATGGTGTCGCAACATAGCCTACAGTTGTCGACAAGTGCTATTTCTTTCCCAGAGTAGTAACCCCTCATTATTGATAGAATGGGATATATTGTTCTTGTCACATGTTCAGCACACTACATTTATGTGGTACGTTGACCGGGATCTGCGCGTGCACTTGGATGTTATTTTCATCACGTCTTGGATAGCAAGTTAAGGATATTTCTACATTCTGCCGCGGTGTGCTCTACTTAACTTCTGCCACGGTGCTTTCGTGCTGAATAATGCACGTGCAGGCTTGTTACAGATTCACTTGACTGCGTGTTCTTACACTTTAACTATACTTGGTACACTTAGTTGATGCTGCTTTTGCAAACATTAAGTGACATTTCAGACCTTAGTAACAGTATCTCTACAAGGGACTACAGGGCGCGCTGTGCCTTTGTTTACGTCTCCTCTAATCTCTTGATGAACAGAGTATACATACATTTAGTCACATTGCTTGATAACTCATTACTATTTGTATAAATGGTTCCCCACGATGCAAAACTTGTTAATTTTCACTTGTGTCCCGTAATGCAATGTTAGCATATTGGTGAAATAATTTCTTAATCTTTGATAAAAAGACATGTTAAACTTAAAAGACACTATTCTTTTCATTTCAATTTCAAAATGGGAAACTTAATATCTACTTACTCAGCTGTTATTCACGTTATGAAAAAAATTACTTCATGTTATTCCTAAGTATTGAAAATTGCATCGTGTGGAGCATTTTAAAGAGCAAATAGTGCTGAGAATAAAAACATGGATTATTCGAAAATGGAAATGTATGGACATGGCCACGTGATGACATAGTTAAAAAGGCCCTAAGGCTATAACGAGCAGCACAAGATTGATGCTATTTGATAAAACAAAGATCCATATCTGATATTTTTACACAGATGCGTATCCTAGGAAAGTGAGCATTTAATGACAACTAAATGAGACTGCAGTTAGAACGTCTCTTAACCGAAACATGGGGGGGGGGGGGGGCGAGGAGGTTCATTTCCATGTATTCTATAATCGCAGTACAATTTAACTGTTTCCTAGATTTCAAACATACGTCACAAATTGCGTTTATTTTTAACACGACCAGATGCATTGTTTTTTTCAGTTGCTCGTTTCAGATTACAGGGGTTCTATTGTAACACCAAATCTTTTCACTAAGAAAAAAACCATTTAAAACAAAAGTAAATTTTGAGGGCTAGGCAACGAAGGAAGCTAACATTTGATACCAAACTTACAGGGACCTTTCTTGTAACACCAAATACAAAAAAACTAAAATCTTTCAAAGCCAAAGTACAAGAGCAATTGCAAGATGGTAATCTTTCAAAATTTAGAATTTTTTTTCAAAATGACTTCACCGATGGTTTTAAATGGCCATGTGCTAGGGTGTATTTCAGCTTCATCGCACTCAAAGCAAGGTAAGTGTGTTTCCGACTCAATCTGTTGAGTTTGGATTACGTGGTTTGCTGTGACAACTTAGCCGAGCAACGTCTTCTTCTACACAGGTACGTAAATTGTTTCCATAATTATTATTACACTCACCTCTATATTAAATGTTCTCTGTTGGTTTTTGAGTGTTGTTTCATCACGACAAAGCCCACAATTACTAGATGGTTTTTTTTTTTAAACGTGTCTGCAATAATAGCGAATACCAGAGTGAAATGTGCATTACATATTAGTGTTATATCTCGTACAGTGATTGCCGTTTCTGGCTTGCAAGTGTGTGTCCAAGTGACGTTGAATAGGCTGGACTCTGCCTTTCTGTGTCTCCGAGCTTGTGAAACTTATATTTATGTAACGTGTGTGATGATAGCAAGTGAATTAGTTTCATGAACACCAGAGTTAAACGTGTGATTTACTAACGTAGTGCTAGTGACGGAACCTCGGTGTGTGTGTTAGTTATTTATAATGTTAAGTTTGGTGACAAAGTGATCAAAAGGGAACAGAATAGCTATTACAAATACTAGTGAAGGTGCTGTCTGTCGCTTCTACTGCCTGCGGTGAGAAGACAACCATATGCAAGATTAGGAAAGAGGACCGACCCACCGACCGACTTGAAGAAAGTTGGCTTCATGCCGATCATCATCTGGACTTGAAGAAGCCTATCATTTAATAAAAGAAATGTTGGCGACAATAATGTGGACTATGTCAACACTAAAGACTTACACACATGATGCTACTGGAGCAAGCAGTAACAGTAATCCTCTGTTCAGAAGGTGAAAGATATTCAAGAAACCTATTGGAAAAGAGATGCGCTTATTGGAGTGGACCACAGTGACGAGTGAGTCTGGAGAAGAAATGGCCAGAGCGACACGGCGAGTGAGTCAGAATGATGCAAGTTTCCCACGCGTTACTGTTTATGAATACATGTGATTTTTTATGGTGTGGATTTACTTATAATTCAGTGATACGTAGAAAATGTCAACATTGTTCAGTGACCACACCGAGCGACACAGCTAGTGAGTCAGAATGATGCAAGTTTCCCACGTGTTAAGTGTCTATCGTTTTTTATAGTTAAAGTGTTTGTGAATACACGTGATTTTTTATGGTGTGGATATACTACTTTGTGATTTGTCACTTATGTTTGCGAGTGAGTGATGTTTGATTGCATGTCAAGTGAGTGAAGTGTTATTTATACTGAGGTGGACAAGTGTTAGGGCTGCTGCTGCTGCGACAGATATCTTCTACACTCAGAAATTAGTCCAATTTACTAAACCACCCCGAGAAAATCTAGTAATTTCTGGTTTTGTTGTGATGAAACCATACTGCCATATTTCACAAAAATGCAAGATAATCTAGTGATTTTTAGTTTTACGTGGATACAATTAGTAAATCTATCACACAAGACTAGGAAATATACACATTTGTGTGTGTGTGTTTTGTCATATACACACAACACTAGGAAATATACACAACATTGTAGGTAGTTTTCACACAGTGATACTAGCACTGCGTGTTTATACCAGCTGTGTCACTCACATTCATATGAATTTTTTAGCATTTGCGCATATTGAAAATGCATGCCACGATGCAATTTTCCGCCAATCAGTTTGAAAATTTGCATGCTAATTTTAAAAACCTAAGTAACCACACCTGTCATAATTTCTCTTTATCATAAAAAGTTTTTGAGTTACAATTTCTTAATAGGACATTTCAACCTAAGATAGAAGAGAATAGTCATCAAAATGTTCCGTAAGAAATCTAGCAATCTGGCACTTAAGTCCAGGTGAAGCGAAAGTCAAAATTTGAACATTTAGTTAATATTTCCAAATCTGGTTAATTTTACAAAATTTGGTTAATTTTACAAAAGCTAGAGTTCTGGCCTTTTGTCATCGTGAAAACTTACTTAAAATTTGGTTAATTTTTTACAATTTGGTTAGTTTTAAAAACATTGGTTAATTTTTTTAAAATTGGTTAATTTTAATAAACTTGGTTAGTGTTTTCAAACTTGGTTAGTGTTTTCAAACTTGGTTAGTATTTTTAAACTTGATTAGTGTTTTCAAACTTGATTAGTGTTTTCAAACTTGGTTAGTGTTTTCAAATTTGGTTAATTTTTTAAAATTTGGTTAATATTTTGAAAATTTGGTTAATTCTTTTTCAATTTGGTTAATGTTTTTAAAGTGTGGGTAATTTTTCTTTTAAAACTTTGTTTACGTTTTCAAATTTGGTTAGTTTTTTAAAAATTTGGTTAATTTTTAAAATATTTGTTTTGGTTGTTTAATTTTTTACAATTTGGTTACATTTTTAAAATTTGGTTACTTTTTTATGATTTGGTTACTTCTTTAAGATTTGGTTACTTTTTTAAAATTTTTTAATTTTGGTTAACTTTTTCTTATTTGGTTACTTAAAATTCGATTAATGTTTTATAATTTGGTAAATTTATTTAAAATTTGGTTACTTTTTTAAAATTTGTTAAATCTTTTTAAGATTTGGTTACTTTTTTAAAATTTGGTTATGATTTTTAAAACTTGGTTAATATTTTTAAAATTCGGTTAATAAATTTTAAAATTTGCTTAATATTTTTAAAATGTGGTTAATATTTTAAAAATTTGGTTAATTTTTGTTTTAAAATTTGGTTAATTTTTGAAATTATGGCTAATTTTTAAAATTTTTTTAATTCTGGTTAATTTTTTACAATTTGGTTACATTTTAAAATTTGGTTACTTTTTAAAATTTTTTTATTTTGGTTAACTTTTTATCATTTGGTTACTTTCCTAAAATTTGGTTAATGTTTTCAAATTTGGTTAATCTTTTAAAAATGTGCTTAATTTTTAAAAATTTTGTTAATTTTTCTTTCAAAATTTTGTTAATTTTTCTTTCAAAATTTTGTTAAGTTTTCTTTTAAAATTTGGTTAATATTTTCAAATTTGGTGAATTTTTAAAAAATTTTGTTACTCTTTTAAACTTTGGTTATTTTTTTAAAATTCGGTTAATTTTTTAAAATTGGGTTACTTTTTTAAAATTAAGTGAATTTTTCTTTTATAATTTGGCTAATTTTAAAATATTTGGTTAATTTTTTACAAACTTTGTTAATTTTTTTAAAATTTGGTTAATTTTTCTTTTAAAATTTGGTTAGTTTTCAAATTTGGTTACTTTTTTAAAAATTTGGTTAATTTTTTAAGATTTGGTTACTTTTTTAAAATTTTTTAATTTTGGTTAACTTTTTATTATTTGGTTACTTTCTTAAAATTTGGTTAATGTTTTAAAATTTGGTAAATTTATTTAAAATTTGGTTACTTTTTTAAAATTTGTTAATTCTTTTTAAAATTTGGTTACTTTTTTAAAATGTGGTTATGATTTTTGAAATTTGGTTAATATTTTTAAAATTCGGTTAATATTTTTAATATTTGGTTAATTTTTCTTTTAAAATTTGGTTAATTTTTGAAATTATGGCTACTTTTTTAAAAATTTTTTAATTCTGGTTAATTTTTTACAATTTGGTTACATTTTTCAAATTTGGTTACTTTTATTATTTTTTAGTTTTGGTTAACTTTTTACAATTTGGTTACTTTTTTAAAATTTGGTTACTGTTTTAAAATTTGGTTAATATTTTCAAATTTGGTGAATTTTTTAAAAATTTGGTTACTCTTTTAAACTTTGGTTATTTTTTTTAAAATTCGGTTAATTTTTTAAAATTGGGTTACTTTTTTAAAATTAAGTGAATTTTTCTTTTAAAATTTGGTTAATTTTAAAATATTTGGTTAATTTTTTACAAACTTTGTTAATTTTTTTAAAATTTGGTTAATTTTTCTTTGAAAATTTGGTTAATTTTTAAAATATTTCTTTTGGTTCTTTAATTTTTTACACTTTGGTTACATTTTTAAGATTTGGTTACTTTTTTAAGATTTGGTTACTTTTTAAAAATTTTTTAATTTTGGTTAACTTTTTATAATTTGGTTACTTTCTTAAAATTTGGTTAATGTTTTCAAATTTGGTTAATGTTTTCGAATTTGGTTACTTTTTGGAAAGTGTGGTTAATGTTTTAACATTTGGTAAATTTATTAAAAATTTGGTTTGTGTTTTCAAATTTGGTTACTTTTTTATACCTGGTTAATTTTTCAAAAATTTGGTTAATTTTTCTTTTAGAATTTGGAGGTTTTTAAAATAAAATTTGTGAAAAACGCAGCTTATCAGATTTTTAGTTGCATTCTTTAGAAACGAGTTAATTTTGTTCTTTCTGAAAAATTGCATCGTGTGCTGGCTGCATTTTACCTAAACGCATTATTTTAAACTCTTAAACATTTACAAATAAAAACTGCTGTAGATTTTGCCTTCTTCAAATTCATAGTACTGTTTTAGAAGTACAACAAGATAAATGAATGGTTGTTAAAATTACATACTTGACGTTAGATTTATAGTTTAGAAAATAGATATCTTAGTTGTGCATTCTGTTAATTTATCAAACAACAACAAAACAAGAAATCACTAAGATTTCGGAGAGAGAGCATTTAAAAAAGAGTGGTTAGCTAGCGGGTTTAGCGCTGCTGGCTGCGTGTTGGAATTTTATTGGCTTGTGTGTGCATGTTATTCAAATTGCAGCAGCTATTGAGAATTGAATAAAAAGTGTGTAAAAAGAAAAGTGTATAATTTAATTTATACCCAAATAACCCTATCCTGGACGACGCACAGACTAGAGCTAGCCAGACTACAACTACCCACAGACTAGAACTACTCTCGGACTAGAACTACTCCTACTCTCACACACACACTCTCTCTCACAGACTAGACACGTGTCTTTGACACGAGACTGATGTCTTAGTCACGCGAATCTTGACTTAGTCACGCAAATCTTGACTTAGTCACGCAAATCTTGACTTAGTCACGCGACACTTGACTTAGACACGCAAATCTTGACTTAGAGACGCAAATCTTGACTTAGTCACGCAAATCTTGACTTAGTCACGCATATCTTGACTTAGTCACGCAAATCTTGACTTAGTCACGCAAATCTTGACTTAGTCACGTAAATCTTGACTTAGTCACGCAAATCTTGACTTAGTCACGCAAATCTTGACTTAGACACGCAAATCTTCACTTAGATACGCAAATCTTGACTTAGTCACGCAAATCTTGACTTAGTCACGCGATACTTGACTTAGACACGCAAATCTTGACTTAGACACGCAAATCTTGACTTAGTCACGCAAATCTTGACTTAGTCACGCAAATCTTGACTTAGTCACGCAAATCTTGACTTAGTCACGCAAATCTTGACTTAGTCACGCATATCTTGACTTAGATACGCGACTTTTGAGTTAATCATGCAACTTTTGACTTAGATACGCGACTTTTGACTTAGATATGCGACTTTTGACTTAGATACGCGACTTTTGAGTTAGTCACGCGACTTTTGAGTTAGTCACGCGACTTTTGAGTTAGTCACGCAACTTTTGACTTAGATATGCGACTTTTGACTTAGATACGCGACTTTTGACTTAGATACGCGACTTTTGACTTAGATATGCGACTTTTGACTTAGATACGCGACTTTTGAGTTAGTCACGCGACTTTTGAGTTAGTCACGCGACTTTTGAGTTAGTCACGCAACTTTTGACTTAGATATGCGACTTTTGACTTAGATACGCGACTTTTGACTTAGATACGCGACTTTTGACTTAGATACGCGACTTTTGAGTTAGTCAAGCAAATTTTGACTTAGATACGCGACTTTTGAGTTAGTCAAGCGACTTTTGACTTAGATACGCGACTTTTGAGTTAGATACGCGACTTTTGAGTTAGTCAAGCGACTTTTGAGTTAGTCAAGCGACTTTTGACTTAAATACGCGACTTTTGACATAGATACGCGACTTTTGAGTTAGTAGAGCGACTTTTGAGTTAGTCACGCGACTTTTGAGTTAGTAGAGCGACTTTTGAGTTAGTCACGCGACTTTTTAGTTAGTCACGCGACTTTTGACTTAGATACGCGACTTTTGAGCCAGTGACAGAGTCACTTAGCCAGTGACAGATTCACTGAGACAGTGACAGATTCACTGAGACGGTGACAGATTCACTGAGACTGACAGATTCACTGAGACTGACAGATTCACTGAGACAGTGACAGATTCACTGAGCCAGTGACAGATTCACTGAGACAGTGACAGATTCACTGAGACAGTGACAGATTCACTGAGCCAGTGACAGATCCACTGAGACAGTCACAGATTCACTGAGACAGTGACAGATTCACTGAGACAGTGACTGAGTCACTCAGCCAGTGACAGTCACGCAACTTTTGACATAGATACGCGACTTTTGAGTTAGTAGAAAGACTTTTGACTTAGACACGCGACTTTTGACTTAGGTACGCGACTTTTGACTTAGATACGTGACTTTTGAGTTAGATACGCGACTTTTGACTTAGATACGCGACTTTTGAGTAAGTCACGCAACTTTTGACTTAGATACGCGACTTTTGAGATAGTCAAGCGACTTTTGACTTAGATACGCGACTTTTGAGTTAGTCACGCGACTTTTGACTTAGATACGCGACTTTTGAGTTAGTAGAGCGACTTTTGACTTAGACACGCGACTTTTGACTTAGATACGCGACTTTTGACTTAGATACGCGACTTTTGAGTTAGTCACGATACGCGACTTTTGAGTTAGTCACGATACGCGACTTTTGAGTTAGTCACGCAACTTTTGACTTAGATACGCGACTTTTGAGCCAGTGACATATTCACTGACAGTGACAGATTCACTGAGACAGTGACAGATTCACTGAGACAGTGACAGATTCACTGAGACAGTGACAGATTAACTGAGACAGTGACAGATTCACTGAGACAGTGACAGATTCACTGAGCCAGTGACAGATTCACTGAGCCAGTGACAGATTCACTGAGCCAGTGACAGATTCACTGAGCCTGTGACTGAGTCACTGAGACAGTGACTGAGTCACTGAGACAGTGACTGAGTCACTGTGTCACTGAGCCAGTGACAGATTCACTGAGACAGTGACTGAGTCACTTAGCCAGTGACAGATTCACTGAGACGGTGACAGATTCACTGAGACAGTGACAGATTCACTGAGACGGTGACAGATTCACTGAGACTGACAGATTCACTGAGACTGACAGATTCACTGAGACAGTGACAGATTCACTGAGCCAGTGACAGATTCACTGAGACAGTGACAGATTCACTGAGACAGTGACAGATTCACTGAGCCAGTGACAGATCCACTGAGACAGTCACAGATTCACTGAGACAGTGACAGATTCACTGAGACAGTGACTGAGTCACTCAGCCAGTGACAGTCACGCAACTTTTGACATAGATACGCGACTTTTGAGTTAGTAGAAAGACTTTTGACTTAGACACGCGACTTTTGACTTAGGTACGCGACTTTTGACTTAGATACGTGACTTTTGAGTTAGATACGCGACTTTTGACTTAGATACGCGACTTTTGAGTAAGTCACGCAACTTTTGACTTAGATACGCGACTTTTGAGATAGTCAAGCGACTTTTGACTTAGATACGCGACTTTTGAGTTAGTCACGCGACTTTTGACTTAGATACGCGACTTTTGAGTTAGTAGAGCGACTTTTGACTTAGACACGCGACTTTTGACTTAGATACGCGACTTTTGACTTAGATACGCGACTTTTGAGTTAGTCACGATACGCGACTTTTGAGTTAGTCACGATACGCGACTTTTGAGTTAGTCACGCAACTTTTGACTTAGATACGCGACTTTTGAGCCAGTGACATATTCACTGACAGTGACAGATTCACTGAGACAGTGACAGATTCACTGAGACAGTGACAGATTCACTGAGACAGTGACAGATTAACTGAGACAGTGACAGATTCACTGAGACAGTGACAGATTCACTGAGCCAGTGACAGATTCACTGTGTCACTGAGCCAGTGACAGATTCACTGAGCCTGTGACTGAGTCACTGAGACAGTGACTGAGTCACTGAGACAGTGACTGAGTCACTGTGTCACTGAGCCAGTGACAGATTCACTGAGAGTGACTGAGTCACTGAGACAGTGACAGATTCACTGAGCCAGTGACAGTCACGCAACTTTTGACATAGATACGCGACTTTTGAGTTAGTAGAAAGACTTTTGACTTAGACACGTGACTTTTGACTTAGATACGCGACTTTTGACTTAGATACGTGACTTTTGAGTTAGATACGCGACTTTTGACTTAGATATGCGACTTTTGACTTAGATATGCGACTTTTGACTTAGATACGCCACTTTTGAGTTAGTCAAGCGACTTTTGACTTAGATACGCGACTTTTGACTTAGTTACGCGACTTTTGAGTTAGTCACGCAACTTTTGACTTAGATATGCCACTTTTGACTTAGATACGCGACTTTTGAGTTAGTCAAGCGACTTTTGTCTTAGATACGCGACTTTTGAGTTAGTAGATCGACTTTTGAGTTAGTCACGCGACTTTTGACTTAGATACGCGACTTTTGAGCCAGTGAAAAGTCACTTAGCTAGTGACAGATTCACTGAGACAGTGACACATTCACTGAGACAGTGACAGATTCACTGAGACTGTGACAGATTCACTGAGACTGTGACAGATTCACTGAGACAGTGACAGATTCACTGAGCCAGCGACAGATTCACTGAGACAGCGACAGATTCACTGAGACAGCGACAGATTCACTGAGACAGCGACAGATTCACTGAGACAGCGACAGATTCACTGAGACAGCGACAGATTCACTGAGACAGTGACTGAGTCACTGAGACAGTGACTGAGTCACTGAGACAGTGACAGATTCACTGAGCCAGTGACAGTCACGCAACTTTTGACATAGATACGCGACTTTTGAGTTAGTAGAAAGACTTTTGACTTAGACACGCGAGTTTTGACTTAGATACGTGACTTTTGAGTTAGGTACGCGACTTTTGAGTTAGATACGCGACTTTTGAGTTAGTCACGCAACTTTTGACTTAGATACGCGACTTTTGAGTTAGTCAAGCGACGTTTGACTTAGATATGCGACTTTTGACTTAGATACGCGACGTTTGAGTTAGTTACGCGACGTTTGAGTTAGTTACGCGACTTTTGAGTTACTAGAGCGACTTTTGAGTTAGCCACGCGACTTTTGACTTAGGTACGCGACTTTTGAGCCAGTGACAGAGTCACTGAGACAGTGACAGATTCACTGAGACAGCGACAGATTCACTGAGACAGTGAAATTTCACTGAGACAGTGACAGATTCACTGAGCCAGTGACAGATTCACTGAGACAGTGACAGATTCACTGAGACTGACAGATTCACTGAGCCAATGACAGATTCACTGAGACAGTGACAGATTCACTAAGACAGTGACAGATTCATTGAGACTGACAGATTCACTGAGACAGTAACAGATTCACTGAGACCGTGACAGATTCACTGAGACAGTGACAGATTCACTGAGACAGTGACAGATTCACTGAGACAGTGACAGATTCACTGAGACAGCGACAGATTCACTGAGACAGCGACAGATTCACTGAGACAGCGACAGATTCACTGAGACTGACAGATTCACTGAGACTGACAGATTCACTGAGACAGCGACAGATTCACTGAGACAGCGACAGATTCACTGAGACAGCGACAGATTCACTGAGACAGCGACAGATTCACTGAGACAGCGACACATTCACTGAGACAGCGACACATTCACTGAGACAGCGACACATTCACTGAGACAGCGACAGATTCACTGAGACTGACAGATTCACTGAGCCAGTGACAGATTCACTGAGACAGCGACAGATTCACTGAGAAAGCGACAGATTCACTGAGACAGCGACAGATTCACTGAGTGACAGATTCACTGAGTGCCAGATTCACTGAGTGCCAGATTCACTGAGACAGTGACAGATTCACTCAGACAGTGACAGATTCACTGAGACAGTGACAGATTCACTGAGACAGCGACAGATTCACTGAGACAGCGACAGATTCACTGAGACAGCGACAGATTCACTGAGACAGCGACAGATTCACTGAGACAGCGACAGATTCACTGAGACAGCGACAGATTCACTGAGACAGCGACAGATTCACTGAGACAGCGACTGAGTCACTGAGACAGCGACAGATTCACTGAGACAGCGACAGATTCACTGAGCCAGTGACAGTCACGCAACTTTTGACATAGATACGCGACTTTTGAGTTAGTAGAAAGACTTTTGACTTAGACACGCGACTTTTGACTTAGATACGCGACTTTTGAGTTAGATACGTGACTTTTGAGTTAGATACGTGACTTTTGAGTTAGTCACGCGACTTTTGACTTAGATACGCGACTTTTGAGCCAGTGACAGATTCACTTAGCTAGTGACAGATTCACTGAGACTGACAGATTCACTGAGACAGTGACAGATTCACTGAGCCAGCGACAGATTCACTGAGCCAGCGACAGATTCACTGAGACAGCGACAGATTCACTGAGACAGCGACAGATTCACTGAGACAGTGACTGACTCACTGAGACAGTGACTGACTCACTGAGACAGTGACTGACTCACTGAGACAGTGACAGATTCACTGAGCCAGTGACAGTAACGCAACTTTTGACATAGATACGCGACTTATGAGTTAGTAGAAAGACTTTTGACTTAGACACGCGACTTTTGACTTAGATACGCGACTTTTGACTTCGATACGCGACTTTTGACTTAGATACGCGACTTTTGAGTTAGACAAGCAAATTTTGAATTAGATACGCGACTTTTGAGTTAGTCAAGCGACTTTTGACATAGATACGCGACTTTTGAGTTAGATACGCGACTTTTGAGTTAGTCAAGCGACTTTTGACTTAGATACGCGACTTTTGAGTTAGATCGACTTTTGAGTTAGTCACGCGACTTTTGACTTAGATACGCGACTTTTGAGCCAGCGACAGATTCACTGAGACAGCGACAGATTCACTGAGACAGCGACAGATTCACTGAGACAGCGACAGATTCACTGAGACAGCGACAGATTCACTGAGACAGCGACAGATTCACTGAGCCAATGACAGATTCACTGAGACAGCGACAGATTCACTGAGACAGCGACAGATTCACTGAGACAGCGACAGATTCACTGAGACAGCGACAGATTCACTGAGACAGCGACAGATTCACTGAGACAGCGACAGATTCACTGAGACAGCGACAGATTCACTGAGACAGCGACAGATTCACTGAGACAGCGACAGATTCACTGAGACAGCGACAGATTCACTGAGACAGCGACAGATTCACTGAGACAGCGACAGATTCACTGAGACAGCGACAGATTCACTGAGACAGCGACAGATTCACTGAGACAGCGACAGATTCACTGAGACAGCGACTGAGTCACTGAGACAGCGACTGAGTCACTGTGACAGTGACAGATTCACTGAGCCAGTGAGTCACGCACATTTTGACATAGATACGCGACTTTTGAGTTAGTAGAAAGACTTTTGACTTAGACACGCGAGTTTTGACCTAGATACGCGACTTTTGAGTTAGTCAAGCGACTTTTGAGTTAGCCACGCGACTTTTGACTTAGGTACGCGACTTTTGAGCCAGTGACAGAGTCACTGAGACAGTGACAGATTCACTGAGACAGCGACAGATTCACTGAGACAGCGACAGATTCACTGAGACAGTGAAATTTCACTGAGACAGTGACAGATTCACTGAGCCAGTGACAGATTCACTGAGCCAGTGACAGATTCACTGAGACAGTGACAGATTCACTGAGACTGACAGATTCACTGAGCCAATGACAGATTCACTGAGACAGTGACAGATTCACTAAGACAGTGACAGATTCATTGAGACTGACAGATTCACTGAGACAGTGACAGATTCACTGAGACAGTGACAGATTCACTGAGACAGTGACAGATTCACTGAGACAGCGACAGATTCACTGAGACAGCGACAGATTCACTGAGACAGCGACAGATTCACTGAGACAGCGACAGATTCACTGAGACAGCGACAGATTCACTGAGACAGCGACAGATTCACTGAGACAGCGACAGATTCACTGAGACAGCGACAGATTCACTGAGACAGCGACACATTCACTGAGACAGCGACACATTCACTGAGACAGCGACACATTCACTGAGACTGACAGATTCACAGAGACTGACAGATTCACTGAGACTGACAGATTCACTGAGACAGTGACAGATTCACTGAGACAGCGACAGATTCACTGAGACAGCGACAGATTCACTGAGACAGCGACAGATTCACTGAGACAGCGACAGATTCACTGAGACAGCGACAGATTCACTGAGACAGCGACAGATTCACTGAGACAGCGACAGATTCACTGAGACAGCGACAGATTCACTGAGACAGCGACAGATTCACTGAGACAGCGACTGAGTCACTGAGACAGCGACAGATTCACTGAGCCAGTGACAGTCACGCAACTTTTGACATAGATACGCGACTTTTGAGTTAGTAGAAAGACTTTTGACTTAGACACGCGACTTTTGACTTAGATACGCGACTTTTGAGTTAGATACGTGACTTTTGAGTTAGTCACGCGACTTTTGACTTAGATACGCGACTTTTGAGCCAGTGACAGATTCACTTAGCTAGTGACAGATTCACTGAGACTGACAGATTCACTGAGACAGTGACAGATTCACTGAGACAGTAAAGGTTCACTGAGCCAGTGACAGATTCACTGAGACAGCGACAGATTCACTGAGACAGCGACAGATTCACTGAGACAGTGACAGATTCACTGAGACTGACAGATTCACTGAGACTGACAGATTCACTGAGACTGACAGATTCACTGAGACAGTAACAGATTCACTGAGAAAGCGACAGATTCACTGAGACTGACAGATTCACAGAGACAGTGACAGATTCACTGAGACAGTGACAGATTCACTGAGACTGACAGATTCACTGAGACTGACAGATTCACTGAGACTGACAGATTCACTGAGACTGACAGATTCACTGAGACTGACAGATTCACTGAGAATGACAGATTCACTGAGACTGACAGATTCACTGAGACTGACAGATTCACTGAGACTGACAGATTCACTGAGACAGCGACAGATTCACTGAGACAGCGACAGATTCACTGAGACAGCGACAGATTCACTGAGCCAGTGACAGATTCACTGAGCCAGTGACAGATTCACTGAGCCAGTGACAGATTCACTGAGCCAGTGACAGATTCACTGAGCCAGTGACAGATTCACTGAGACAGCGACAGATTCACTGAGACAGCGACAGATTCACTGAGACAGCGACAGATTCACTGAGCCAGCGACAGATTCACTGAGCCAGTGACAGATTCACTGAGCCAGTGACAGATTCACTGAGACAGTGACAGATTCACTGAGACAGTGACAGATTCACTGAGACAAAAGGTTCACTGAGACAGCAAAGGTTCACTGAGCCAGTGACAGATTCACTGAGCCAGTGACTGAGTCACTGAGACAGTGACAGATTCACTGAGACAGTGACAGATTCACTGAGACAGTGACAGATTCACTGAGCCAGTGACAGATTCACCGAGCCAGTGACAGATTCACCGAGCCAGTGACAGATTCACTGAGACAGTGACAGATTCACTGAGACAGTGACAGATTCACTGAGACAGTAAAGGTTCACTGAGCCAGTGACTGGGTCACTGAGACAGTGACAGATTCACTGAGCCAGTGACAGATTCACTGAGCCAGTGACAGTCACGCAACTTCTGACATAGATACGCGACTTTTTAGTTCGTAGAGCGACTTTTGACTTAGACACGCGACTTTTGACTTAGATACGCGACTTTTGACTTCGATACGCGACTTTTGAGTTAGTCATGCAACTTTTGACTTAGATACGCGACTTTTGAGTTAGTCAAGCAAATTTTGACTTAGATACGTGACTTTTGAGTTAGTCAAGCGACTTTTGACATAGATACGCGACTTTTGAGTTAGATACGCGACTTTTGAGTTAGTCAAATGACTTTTGACTTAGATACGCGACTTTTGAGTTAGATCGACTTTTGAGTTAGTCACGCGACTTTTGACTTAGATACGCGACTTTTGAGCCAGTGACAGATTCACTTAGCTAGTGACAGATTCCTTGAGACAGTGACAGATTCACTGAGACAGTGACAGATTCACTGAGACAGTGACAGATTCACTGAGACAGTGACAGATTCACTGAGCCAGCGACAGATTCACTGAGACAGTGACAGATTCACTGAGACAGCGACAGATTCACTGAGACAGCGACAGATTCACTGAGACAGTGACAGATTCACTGAGACTGACAGATTCACTGAGACAGTAACAGATTCACTGAGAAAGCGACAGATTCACTGAGACTGACAGATTCACTGAGACAGTGACAGATTCACTGAGACAAAAGGTTCACTGAGACAGCAAAGGTTCACTGAGACAGTGACAGATTCACTGAGACAGTGACTGACTCACTGAGACAGTGACTGACTCACTGAGCCAGTGACAGTCACGCAACTTTTGACATAGATACGCGACTTATGAGTTAGTAGAAAGACTTTTGACTTAGACACGCGACTTTTGACTTAGATACGCGACTTTTGACTTCGATACGCGACTTTTGAGTTAGTCATGCAACTTTTGACTTAGATACGCGACTTTTGAGTTAGTCAAGCAAATTTTGACTTAGATACGTGACTTTTGAGTTAGTCAAGCGACTTTTGACATAGATACGCGACTTTTGAGTTAGATACGCGACTTTTGAGTTAGTCAAATGACTTTTGACTTAGATACGCGACTTTTGAGTTAGATCGACTTTTGAGTTAGTCACGCGACTTTTGACTTAGATACGCGACTTTTGAGCCAGTGACAGATTCACTTAGCTAGTGACAGATTCACTGAGACAGTGACAGATTCACTGAGACAGTGACAGATTCACTGAGACAGTGACAGATTCACTGAGACAGTGACAGATTCACTGAGCCAGCGACAGATTCACTGAGACAGTGACAGATTCACTGAGACAGCGACAGATTCACTGAGACAGCGACAGATTCACTGAGACAGTGACAGATTCACTGAGACTGACAGATTCACTGAGACAGTAACAGATTCACTGAGAAAGCGACAGATTCACTGAGACTGACAGATTCACAGAGACAGTGACACATTCACTGAGACAGTGACACATTCACTGAGACAGTGACAGATTCACTGAGCCAGTGACAGATTCACTGAGACTGACAGATTCACTGAGACTGACAGATTCACTGAGACTGACAGATTCACTGAGACTGACAGATTCACTGAGACTGACAGATTCACTGAGACTGACAGATTCACTGAGACTGACAGATTCACTGAGACTGACAGATTCACTGAGACTGACAGCTTCACTGAGACTGACAGATTCACTGAGACTGACAGATTCACTGAGACAGCGACAGATTCACTGAGACAGCGACAGATTCACTGAGACAGCGACAGATTCACTGAGCCAGTGACAGATTCACTGAGCCAGTGACAGATTCACTGAGCCAGTGACAGATTCACTGAGCCAGTGACAGATTCACTGAGCCAGTGACAGATTCACTGAGACAGCGACAGATTCACTGAGACAGCGACAGATTCACTGAGACAGCGACAGATTCACTGAGCCAGCGACAGATTCACTGAGCCAGTGACAGATTCACTGAGCCAGTGACAGATTCACTGAGACAGTGACAGATTCACTGAGACAGTGACAGATTCACTGAGACAAAAGGTTCACTGAGACAGCAAAGGTTCACTGAGCCAGTGACAGATTCACTGAGCCAGTGACTGAGTCACTGAGACAGTGACAGATTCACTGAGACAGTGACAGATTCACTGAGACAGTGACAGATTCACTGAGCCAGTGACAGATTCACCGAGCCAGTGACAGATTCACCGAGCCAGTGACAGATTCACTGAGACAGTGACAGATTCACTGAGACAGTGACAGATTCACTGAGACAGTAAAGGTTCACTGAGCCAGTGACTGGGTCACTGAGACAGTGACAGATTCACTGAGCCAGTGACAGATTCACTGAGCCAGTGACAGTCACGCAACTTTTGACATAGATACGCGACTTTTTAGTTCGTAGAGCGACTTTTGACTTAGACACGCGACTTTTGACTTAGATACGCGACTTTTGACTTCGATACGCGACTTTTGAGTTAGTCATGCAACTTTTGACTTAGATACGCGACTTTTGAGTTAGTCAAGCAAATTTTGACTTAGATACGTGACTTTTGAGTTAGTCAAGCGACTTTTGACATAGATACGCGACTTTTGAGTTAGATACGCGACTTTTGAGTTAGTCAAATGACTTTTGACTTAGATACGCGACTTTTGAGTTAGATCGACTTTTGAGTTAGTCACGCGACTTTTGACTTAGATACGCGACTTTTGAGCCAGTGACAGATTCACTTAGCTAGTGACAGATTCCTTGAGACAGTGACAGATTCACTGAGACAGTGACAGATTCACTGAGACAGTGACAGATTCACTGAGACAGTGACAGATTCACTGAGCCAGCGACAGATTCACTGAGACAGTGACAGATTCACTGAGGCAGCGACAGATTCACTGAGACAGCGACAGATTCACTGAGACAGTGACAGATTCACTGAGACTGACAGATTCACTGAGACAGTAACAGATTCACTGAGAAAGCGACAGATTCACTGAGACTGACAGATTCACTGAGACAGTGACAGATTCACTGAGACAAAAGGTTCACTGAGACAGCAAAGGTTCACTGAGACAGTGACAGATTCACTGAGACAGTGACTGACTCACTGAGACAGTGACTGACTCACTGAGCCAGTGACAGTCACGCAACTTTTGACATAGATACGCGACTTATGAGTTAGTAGAAAGACTTTTGACTTAGACACGCGACTTTTGACTTAGATACGCGACTTTTGACTTCGATACGCGACTTTTGAGTTAGTCATGCAACTTTTGACTTAGATACGCGACTTTTGAGTTAGTCAAGCAAATTTTGACTTAGATACGTGACTTTTGAGTTAGTCAAGCGACTTTTGACATAGATACGCGACTTTTGAGTTAGATACGCGACTTTTGAGTTAGTCAAATGACTTTTGACTTAGATACGCGACTTTTGAGTTAGATCGACTTTTGAGTTAGTCACGCGACTTTTGACTTAGATACGCGACTTTTGAGCCAGTGACAGATTCACTTAGCTAGTGACAGATTCACTGAGACAGTGACAGATTCACTGAGACAGTGACAGATTCACTGAGACAGCGACAGATTCACTGAGACAGTGACAGATTCACTGAGACAGTGACAGATTCACTGAGCCAGCGACAGATTCACTGAGACAGTGACAGATTCACTGAGACAGCGACAGATTCACTGAGACAGCGACAGATTCACTGAGACAGTGACAGATTCACTGAGACTGACAGATTCACTGAGACAGTAACAGATTCACTGAGAAAGCGACAGATTCACTGAGACTGACAGATTCACAGAGACAGTGACACATTCACTGAGACAGTGACACATTCACTGAGACAGTGACAGATTCACTGAGCCAGTGACAGATTCACTGAGACTGACAGATTCACTGAGACTGACAGATTCACTGAGACTGACAGATTCACTGAGACTGACAGATTCACTGAGACTGACAGATTCACTGAGACTGACAGATTCACTGAGACTGACAGATTCACTGAGACTGACAGCTTCACTGAGACTGACAGCTTCACTGAGACTGACAGATTCACTGAGACAGCGACAGATTCACTGAGACAGCGACAGATTCACTGAGACAGCGACAGATTCACTGAGCCAGCGACAGATTCACTGAGCCAGTGACAGATTCACTGAGCCAGTGACAGATTCACTGAGCCAGTGACAGATTCACTGAGCCAGTGACAGATTCACTGAGCCAGTGACAGATTCACTGAGCCAGCGACAGATTCACTGAGACAGCGACAGATTCACTGAGACAGCGACAGATTCACTGAGACAGCGACAGATTCACTGAGCCAGCGACAGATTCACTGAGCCAGTGACAGATTCACTGAGACAGTGACAGATTCACTGAGACAGTGACAGATTCACTGAGACAGCAAAGGTTCACTGAGCCAGTGACAGATTCACTGAGCCAGTGACTGAGTCACTGAGACAGTGACAGATTCACTGAGACAGTGACAGATTCACTGAGACAGTGACAGATTCACTGAGCCAGTGACAGATTCACCGAGCCAGTGACAGATTCACCGAGCCAGTGACAGATTCACTGAGACAGTGACAGATTCACTGAGACAGTGACAGATTCACTGAGACAGTAAAGGTTCACTGAGCCAGTGACTGGGTCACTGAGACAGTGACAGATTCACTGAGCCAGTGACAGATTCACTGAGCCAGTGACAGTCACGCAACTTTTGACATAGATACGCGACTTTTTAGTTCGTAGAGCGACTTTTGACTTAGACACGCGACTTTTGACTTAGATACGCGACTTTTGACTTCGATACGCGACTTTTGAGTTAGTCATGCAACTTTTGACTTAGATACGCGACTTTTGAGTTAGTCAAGCAAATTTTGACTTAGATACGTGACTTTTGAGTTAGTCAAGCGACTTTTGACATAGATACGCGACTTTTGAGTTAGATACGCGACTTTTGAGTTAGTCAAATGACTTTTGACTTAGATACGCGACTTTTGAGTTAGATCGACTTTTGAGTTAGTCACGCGACTTTTGACTTAGATACGCGACTTTTGAGCCAGTGACAGATTCACTTAGCTAGTGACAGATTCACTGAGACAGTGACAGATTCACTGAGACAGTGACAGATTCACTGAGACAGTGACAGATTCACTGAGACAGTGACAGATTCACTGAGCCAGCGACAGATTCACTGAGACAGTGACAGATTCACTGAGACAGCGACAGATTCACTGAGACAGCGACAGATTCACTGAGACAGTGACAGATTCACTGAGACTGACAGATTCACTGAGACAGTAACAGATTCACTGAGAAAGCGACAGATTCACTGAGACTGACAGATTCACTGAGACAGTGACAGATTCACTGAGACAAAAGGTTCACTGAGACAGCAAAGGTTCACTGAGACAGTGACAGATTCACTGAGACAGTGACTGACTCACTGAGACAGTGACTGACTCACTGAGCCAGTGACAGTCACGCAACTTTTGACATAGATACGCGACTTATGAGTTAGTAGAAAGACTTTTGACTTAGACACGCGACTTTTGACTTAGATACGCGACTTTTGACTTCGATACGCGACTTTTGAGTTAGTCATGCAACTTTTGACTTAGATACGCGACTTTTGAGTTAGTCAAGCAAATTTTGACTTAGATACGTGACTTTTGAGTTAGTCAAGCGACTTTTGACATAGATACGCGACTTTTGAGTTAGATACGCGACTTTTGAGTTAGTCAAATGACTTTTGACTTAGATACGCGACTTTTGAGTTAGATCGACTTTTGAGTTAGTCACGCGACTTTTGACTTAGATACGCGACTTTTGAGCCAGTGACAGATTCACTTAGCTAGTGACAGATTCACTGAGACAGTGACAGATTCACTGAGACAGTGACAGATTCACTGAGACAGTGACAGATTCACTGAGACAGTGACAGATTCACTGAGACAGTGACAGATTCACTGAGCCAGCGACAGATTCACTGAGACAGTGACAGATTCACTGAGACAGCGACAGATTCACTGAGACAGCGACAGATTCACTGAGACAGTGACAGATTCACTGAGACTGACAGATTCACTGAGACAGTAACAGATTCACTGAGAAAGCGACAGATTCACTGAGACTGACAGATTCACAGAGACAGTGACACATTCACTGAGACAGTGACACATTCACTGAGACAGTGACAGATTCACTGAGCCAGTGACAGATTCACTGAGACTGACAGATTCACTGAGACTGACAGATTCACTGAGACTGACAGATTCACTGAGACTGACAGATTCACTGAGACTGACAGATTCACTGAGACTGACAGATTCACTGAGACTGACAGATTCACTGAGACTGACAGATTCACTGAGACTGACAGCTTCACTGAGACTGACAGATTCACTGAGACTGACAGATTCACTGAGACAGCGACAGATTCACTGAGACAGCGACAGATTCACTGAGACAGCGACAGATTCACTGAGCCAGTGACAGATTCACTGAGCCAGTGACAGATTCACTGAGCCAGTGACAGATTCACTGAGCCAGTGACAGATTCACTGAGCCAGTGACAGATTCACTGAGACAGCGACAGATTCACTGAGACAGCGACAGATTCACTGAGACAGCGACAGATTCACTGAGCCAGCGACAGATTCACTGAGCCAGTGACAGATTCACTGAGCCAGTGACAGATTCACTGAGACAGTGACAGATTCACTGAGACAAAAGGTTCACTGAGACAGCAAAGGTTCACTGAGCCAGTGACAGATTCACTGAGCCAGTGACTGAGTCACTGAGACAGTGACAGATTCACTGAGACAGTGACAGATTCACTGAGACAGTGACAGATTCACTGAGCCAGTGACAGATTCACCGAGCCAGTGACAGATTCACCGAGCCAGTGACAGATTCACTGAGACAGTGACAGATTCACTGAGACAGTGACAGATTCACTGAGACAGTAAAGGTTCACTGAGCCAGTGACTGGGTCACTGAGACAGTGACAGATTCACTGAGCCAGTGACAGATTCACTGAGCCAGTGACAGTCACGCAACTTTTGACATAGATACGCGACTTTTTAGTTCGTAGAGCGACTTTTGACTTAGACACGCGACTTTTGACTTAGATACGCGACTTTTGACTTCGATACGCGACTTTTGAGTTAGTCATGCAACTTTTGACTTAGATACGCGACTTTTGAGTTAGTCAAGCAAATTTTGACTTAGATACGTGACTTTTGAGTTAGTCAAGCGACTTTTGACATAGATACGCGACTTTTGAGTTAGATACGCGACTTTTGAGTTAGTCAAATGACTTTTGACTTAGATACGCGACTTTTGAGTTAGATCGACTTTTGAGTTAGTCACGCGACTTTTGACTTAGATACGCGACTTTTGAGCCAGTGACAGATTCACTTAGCTAGTGACAGATTCACTTAGCTAGTGACAGATTCACTGAGACAGTGACAGATTCACTGAGACAGTGACAGATTCACTGAGACAGTGACAGATTCACTGAGACAGTGACAGATTCACTGAGCCAGCGACAGATTCACTGAGACAGTGACAGATTCACTGAGACAGCGACAGATTCACTGAGACAGCGACAGATTCACTGAGACAGTGACAGATTCACTGAGACTGACAGATTCACTGAGACAGTAACAGATTCACTGAGAAAGCGACAGATTCACTGAGACTGACAGATTCACTGAGACAGTGACAGATTCACTGAGACAAAAGGTTCACTGAGACAGCAAACGTTCACTGAGACAGTGACAGATTCACTGAGACAGTGACTGACTCACTGAGACAGTGACTGACTCACTGAGCCAGTGACAGTCACGCAACTTTTGACATAGATACGCGACTTATGAGTTAGTAGAAAGACTTTTGACTTAGACACGCGACTTTTGACTTAGATACGCGACTTTTGACTTCGATACGCGACTTTTGAGTTAGTCATGCAACTTTTGACTTAGATACGCGACTTTTGAGTTAGTCAAGCAAATTTTGACTTAGATACGTGACTTTTGAGTTAGTCAAGCGACTTTTGACATAGATACGCGACTTTTGAGTTAGATACGCGACTTTTGAGTTAGTCAAATGACTTTTGACTTAGATACGCGACTTTTGAGTTAGATCGACTTTTGAGTTAGTCACGCGACTTTTGACTTAGATACGCGACTTTTGAGCCAGTGACAGATTCACTTAGCTAGTGACAGATTCACTGAGACAGTGACAGATTCACTGAGATAGTGACAGATTCACTGAGACAGTGACAGATTCACTGAGACAGTGACAGATTCACTGAGACAGTGACAGATTCACTGAGCCAGCGACAGATTCACTGAGACAGTGACAGATTCACTGAGACAGCGACAGATTCACTGAGACAGCGACAGATTCACTGAGACAGTGACAGATTCACTGAGACTGACAGATTCACTGAGACAGTAACAGATTCACTGAGAAAGCGACAGATTCACTGAGACTGACAGATTCACAGAGACAGTGACACATTCACTGAGACAGTGACACATTCACTGAGACAGTGACAGATTCACTGAGCCAGTGACAGATTCACTGAGACTGACAGATTCACTGAGACTGACAGATTCACTGAGACTGACAGATTCACTGAGACTGACAGATTCACTGAGACTGACAGATTCACTGAGACTGACAGATTCACTGAGACTGACAGATTCACTGAGACTGACAGATTCACTGAGACTGACAGCTTCACTGAGACTGACAGATTCACTGAGACTGACAGATTCACTGAGACAGCGACAGATTCACTGAGACAGCGACAGATTCACTGAGACAGCGACAGATTCACTGAGCCAGTGACAGATTCACTGAGCCAGTGACAGATTCACTGAGCCAGTGACAGATTCACTGAGCCAGTGACAGATTCACTGAGCCAGTGACAGATTCACTGAGACAGCGACAGATTCACTGAGACAGCGACAGATTCACTGAGACAGCGACAGATTCACTGAGCCAGCGACAGATTCACTGAGCCAGTGACAGATTCACTGAGCCAGTGACAGATTCACTGAGACAGTGACAGATTCACTGAGACAGTGACAGATTCACTGAGACAAAAGGTTCACTGAGACAGCAAAGGTTCACTGAGCCAGTGACAGATTCACTGAGCCAGTGACTGAGTCACTGAGACAGTGACAGATTCACTGAGACAGTGACAGATTCACTGAGACAGTGACAGATTCACTGAGCCAGTGACAGATTCACCGAGCCAGTGACAGATTCACCGAGCCAGTGACAGATTCACTGAGACAGTGACAGATTCACTGAGACAGTGACAGATTCACTGAGACAGTAAAGGTTCACTGAGCCAGTGACTGGGTCACTGAGACAGTGACAGATTCACTGAGCCAGTGACAGATTCACTGAGCCAGTGACAGTCACGCAACTTTTGACATAGATACGCGACTTTTTAGTTCGTAGAGCGACTTTTGACTTAGACACGCGACTTTTGACTTAGATACGCGACTTTTGACTTCGATACGCGACTTTTGAGTTAGTCATGCAACTTTTGACTTAGATACGCGACTTTTGAGTTAGTCAAGCAAATTTTGACTTAGATACGTGACTTTTGAGTTAGTCAAGCGACTTTTGACATAGATACGCGACTTTTGAGTTAGATACGCGACTTTTGAGTTAGTCAAATGACTTTTGACTTAGATACGCGACTTTTGAGTTAGATCGACTTTTGAGTTAGTCACGCGACTTTTGACTTAGATACGCGACTTTTGAGCCAGTGACAGATTCACTTAGCTAGTGACAGATTCACTGAGACAGTGACAGATTCACTGAGACAGTGACAGATTCACTGAGACAGTGACAGATTCACTGAGACAGTGACAGATTCACTGAGCCAGCGACAGATTCACTGAGACAGTGACAGATTCACTGAGACAGCGACAGATTCACTGAGACAGCGACAGATTCACTGAGACAGTGACAGATTCACTGAGACTGACAGATTCACTGAGACAGTAACAGATTCACTGAGAAAGCGACAGATTCACTGAGACTGACAGATTCACTGAGACAGTGACAGATTCACTGAGACAAAAGGTTCACTGAGACAGCAAACGTTCACTGAGACAGTGACAGATTCACTGAGACAGTGACTGACTCACTGAGACAGTGACTGACTCACTGAGCCAGTGACAGTCACGCAACTTTTGACATAGATACGCGACTTATGAGTTAGTAGAAAGACTTTTGACTTAGACACGCGACTTTTGACTTAGATACGCGACTTTTGACTTCGATACGCGACTTTTGAGTTAGTCATGCAACTTTTGACTTAGATACGCGACTTTTGAGTTAGTCAAGCAAATTTTGACTTAGATACGTGACTTTTGAGTTAGTCAAGCGACTTTTGACATAGATACGCGACTTTTGAGTTAGATACGCGACTTTTGAGTTAGTCAAATGACTTTTGACTTAGATACGCGACTTTTGAGTTAGATCGACTTTTGAGTTAGTCACGCGACTTTTGACTTAGATACGCGACTTTTGAGCCAGTGACAGATTCACTTAGCTAGTGACAGATTCACTGAGACAGTGACAGATTCACTGAGACAGTGACAGATTCACTGAGACAGTGACAGATTCACTGAGACAGTGACAGATTCACTGAGACAGTGACAGATTCACTGAGACAGTGACAGATTCACTGAGCCAGCGACAGATTCACTGAGACAGTGACAGATTCACTGAGACAGTGACAGATTCACTGAGACAGCGACAGATTCACTGAGACAGCGACAGATTCACTGAGACAGTGACAGATTCACTGAGACTGACAGATTCACTGAGACAGTAACAGATTCACTGAGAAAGCGACAGATTCACTGAGACTGACAGATTCACAGAGACAGTGACACATTCACTGAGACAGTGACACATTCACTGAGACAGTGACAGATTCACTGAGCCAGTGACAGATTCACTGAGACTGACAGATTCACTGAGACTGACAGATTCACTGAGACTGACAGATTCACTGAGACTGACAGATTCACTGAGACTGACAGATTCACTGAGACTGACAGATTCACTGAGACTGACAGATTCACTGAGACTGACAGATTCACTGAGACAGCGACAGATTCACTGAGACAGTGACAGATTCACTGAGACAGCGACAGATTCACTGAGCCAGTGACAGATTCACTGAGCCAGTGACAGATTCACTGAGCCAGTGACAGATTCACTGAGCCAGTGACAGATTCACTGAGACAGCGACAGATTCACTGAGACAGCGACAGATTCACTGAGACAGCGACAGATTCACTGAGCCAGCGACAGATTCACTGAGCCAGTGACAGATTCACTGAGCCAGTGACAGATTCACTGAGCCAGTGACAGATTCACTGAGCCAGTGACAGATTCACTGAGACAGCGACAGATTCACTGAGACAGCGACAGATTCAGTGAGCCAGCGACAGATTCACTGAGTCACTGAGCCAGTGACAGATTCACTGAGTCACTGAGCCAGTGACAGATTCACTGAGACAGTGACAGATTCACTGAGACAGAAAAGGTTCACTGAGACAGCAAAGGTTCACTGAGACAGCAAAGGTTCACTGAGCCAGTGACAGGTTCACTGAGCCAGTGACAGATTCCTTGAGCCAGTGACTGAGTCACTGAGACAGTGACAGATTCACTGAGACAGTGACAGATTCACTGAGACAGTGACAGATTCACTGAGCCAGTGACAGATTCACTGAGACAGTGACAGATTCACTGAGACAGTGACAGATTCACTGAGACAGTGACAGATTCACTGAGACAGTGACAGATTCACTGAGACAGTGACAGATTCACTGAGACAGTGACAGATTCACTGAGACAGTGACAGATTCACTGAGACAGTGACAGATTCACTGAGCCAGTGACTGGGTCACTGAGACAGTGACTGGGTCACTGAGACAGTGACAGATTCACTGAGCCAGTGACAGATTCACTGAGCCAGTGACAGTCACGCAACTTTTGACATAGATACGCGACTTTTTAGTTCGTAGAGCGACTTTTGACTTAGACACGCGACTTTTGACTTAGATACGCGACTTTTGACTTCGATACGCGACTTTTGAGTTAGTCATGCAACTTTTGACTTAGATACGCGACTTTTGAGTTAGTCAAGCAAATTTTGACTTAGATACGCGACTTTTGAGTTAGTCAAGCGACTTTTGACATAGATACGCGACTTTTGAGTTAGATACGCGACTTTTGAGTTAGTCAAGCGACTTTTGACTTAGATACGCGACTTATGAGTTAGATCGACTTTTGAGTTAGTCACGCGACTTTTGACTTAGATACGCGACTTTTGAGCCAGTGACAGATTCACTTAGCTAGTGACAGATTCACTGAGACTGACAGGTTCACTGAGACAGTGACAGATTCACTGAGACAGTGACAGATTCACTGAGCCAGTGACTCAGTGACCCGGTAAGTGAAACAGTGACAGACAGTGACCAGCTCAGTGAGACAGTGACACGGACTCTGAGACAGTGAGGGAGACAGTGACAGAGCTACCGAGCCAGTGACTCAGTGACCCGGTAAGTGAAACAGTGACAGACAGTGACCAGCTCAGTGTGACAGTGACAGGGACTCTGACAGTGACAGAGCTTCGAGCCAGTGACAGAGGCACTGAGCCAGTGACAGAGTCACTGAGCTAGTGACAGAGTCACTGAGCTAGTGACATTCACGGAGCCAGTGACTCTGTGATCCGGTAAGTGAAACAGTGACAGACAGTGACCAGCTCAGTGAGACTGAGAGAGACAGTGACACGGACTCTGAGACATTGAGGGAGACAGTGACAGAGCTACTGAGCCAGTGACTCAGTGACCCGGTAAGAGAAACAGTGACAGACAGTGAGAGAGACTGACCCGGAGTCTGAGACAGCGAGGGATTTAGTGAGACAGTGACAGAGTTACTGAGCCAGGGGTTCTTCCTAGACAAAGACTGAAATCTTAATATAAGTTACCCCTCGGACTAAGGGGTTCTTCCAAGAGAACAGTTGGAATCCTAGATAAGCCGCCCCTCGCATAAAGGGGTGTTCAAATCCTAGATAGGGCGCCTCTCGGATAGAGGTGCCTCCTCCAGAACTGTTCGAATCCTAGATAAGCTGCCCCTCGGATAAAGGCCCAAATCCTAGATATGACGCCTCTCGGATAAAGAGGTGTCTCCTACAGAACTTTGAATCCTAGATAAGTTGCCCCTCGCATAAAGGCCCAAATCCTAGATATGACGCCTCTCGGATAAAGAAACTGTTGGAATCCTAGATAAGATGCCCCTCGGATAAAGGACCAAATCTTAGATATGACGCCTCTCGGATAAAGAAACTGTTGGAATCCTAGATAAGATGCCCCTCGGATAAAGGCCCAAATCTTAGATATGACGCCTCTCGGATAAAGAGGTACTCTTGCAATCCTAGATAAGCTGCCCCTCGGATAAAGGCCCAAATCCTAGATATGACGCCTCTCGGATAAAGAGGTGCTTCCTACAGAACTGTTGGAATCTTAGATAAGCTGCCCCTCGGATAAAGGCCCAAATCCTAGATATGACGCCTCTCGGATAAGGAGGTACTGTTGCAATCCTAGATAAGCTGCCCCTCGGATAAAGGCCCAAATCTTAGATATGACGCCTCTCGGATAAAGAAACTGTTGGAATCCTAGATAAGATGCCCCTCGGATAAAGGACCAAATCTTAGATATGACGCCTCTCGGATAAAGAAACTGTTGGAATCCTAGATAAGATGCCCCTCGGATAAAGGCCCAAATCTTAGATATGACGCCTCTCGGATAAAGAGGTACTCTTGCAATCCTAGATAAGCTGCCCCTCGGATAAAGGCCCAAATCCTAGATATGACGCCTCTCGGATAAAGAGGTGCTTCCTACAGAACTGTTGGAATCTTAGATAAGCTGCCCCTCGGATAAAGGCCCAAATCCTAGATATGACGCCTCTCGGATAAGGAGGTACTGTTGCAATCCTAGATAAGCTGCCCCTCGGATAAAGGCCCGAATCCTAGATATGACGCCTCTCGGATAAAGAGGTGCTTCCTACAGAACTGTTGGAATCTTAGATAAGATGCCCCTCGGATAAAGGCCCAAATCCTAGATATGACGCCTCTCGGATAAGGAGGTACTTTTGCAATCCTAGATAAGCTGCCCCTCGGATAAAGGCCCGAATCCTAGATATGACGCCTCTCGGATAAAGAGGTGCTTCCTACAGAACTGTTGGAATCTTAGATAAGTTGCCCCTCGGATAAAGGGGTGTTTGCTAGCGAATCCTAGATATTGCGCCTCTCGGATAAAGAAGTGCTTACTGCAGAACTAGGACTTGAAGGCATTACAAATCGATGAAGGGTGTAGAGAGCTCAGCCCCTGGGATAAAGGGGAACGTCCCAAACGAATAGAACTACCCTCCATGGTCCAATAAGTAGCCCCTGAGATAAAGGGTCGGGTGCTCAAATCCTACGTTATGTGTTAGCTACATGTAGCCAAACCGGCCCCTGAAATAAAGGGGCCCGTACTCAAAACCCTTGCAATTACGTAAATGTGCCACCTCTCAAAATAGGCAAGGTACCTGGTACATGAAGGGTCCGTCAAAGAAATGCAAGAAAGTTCAACGCTACACAAAGGGTCCACTATTAGATAAACCCGTAGACATGCTCAAGGCCTACTCATTCTACATTAAGGGGCCGAGAAAAATCTCCCACCATTCCCTATCAAATTATATATATAAAGGGGGCGCTATTAGGTATAGCGGCCTTGTATGATAAAGGGCTTGTACACAACGGGTCACTCCCAGACAAGATCACCGTAGAAAATGCGCTGCACTTATATGAGAGCCAGCCCCTGTAGTCAAGGGCTTCTTGTTAGATTTCCAGCTAGATAAAGAGAGCTTCCTAGACAAAGCCCCTTATACATACATACAGCGGCTTTTCTAGATAGAGGGCCCTTGCTAGACAACAGCCCTTCCTAGACAAGGGCCGTTGGTAGACAAAAGCCCATCCTAGATAGGGGCCCTTCGTAGACTACTGCCCTTCACTAGAGAAGGGCCAATCCTAGACAATGGCCCTTCATAGACAAAAGCCCATCCTAGATAAGGGCCCTTCCTAGACAATGGCCCTTCGTAGACTACTGCCCTTCCTAGAGAAGGGCCAATCCTAGACAATGGCCCTTCATAGACAAAAGCCCATCCTAGATAAGGGCCCTTCCTAGACAATGGCCCTTCGTAGACAACTGCCCTTCCTAGAGAAGGGCCAATCCTAGACAATGGCCCTTCATAGACAAAAGCCCATCCTAGATAAGGGCCCTTCCTAGACAATGGCCCTTTGTAGACAACTGCCCTTCCTAGAGAAGGGCCAATCCTAGACAACAGCCCTTCCTGGACAAAGGCGCATCCTAGACAAAGGCGCATCCTAGACAAGGGCGCCCCCTAGACTAAGGGCCTCCCTACACTAAGGGCCCCCATAGACCAAGGGCCCCCCTTGACCAAGGGCCCCCCTAGACTAAGGGCCCCCTCCTAGACAAGTTGCCCGCCCAGACTACTGGGTCCTACCTTTGTCTAAGTCGTACCTAACACATAACCCCACTTTTTGAACGGGGCCTCGCCGATGGTCTAGGAGTGTCGGCCGTGGTCCAAAACGTGTAATTCCAGAGTTTGGTCGCTCTCCGTGCAGCCGTTCCCACTTTTCCGTATCGTGTCAGTACAAGCGGTTCAAGACGGGTCTGTCGTATAGTGGAGTACCCGGACTTGTAGCCTTAGGTTTTACAAGTTTTTCCAAAATGCGAACGGCTGCACGCAACTCGATGAATTTCACAATTGGTACGTTTCTCAACACGGGGAACACGCCTGGACCGGTCCCGAGTCGCTGCGGTCCTCGGTTCGAGTTTTAGAAATTTTCGATCGCTTCTTGCGAAGAAGTGAGAGGAGGTTTAAGAAATCAGACTGTGGAGTCGAGTAGCCCTTGGGGAGGACTACCGGAATCGGTGGTCAGAGTTCGACCCTCTGAAAGTTTAGAAAACTTTCTCCATCTTACGAGAGGTGTGGGCGCACTTTTTGAACGGGGACTCCTCGGAGAGGGTCGCCGATGGTCTAGGAGTGTCGGCCGTGGTCCCAAACGTGTAATTCCGGAGTTTGGTCGCTCTCCGTGCAGCCGTTCCCACTTTTCCGTATCGTGTCAGTACAAGCGGTTCAAGACGGGTCTGTCGTATAGTGGAGTACCCGGACTTGTAGCCTTAGGTTTTACAAGCTTTTCCAAAATGCGAACGGCTGCACGGAACTTTCTGAATTTCATAATTGGAACGTTTCTTAACACGGGGAACACGCCTGGACCGGTGCCGAGTCGCTGCGGTCCTCGGTTCGAGTTTTAGAAATTTTTCGCCACCTTTAATCGCTTCTTGCGAAGAAGCCAGGATAGGTTTAAGAAATCCGACTGCAGGGCCGCATGGCCATCCGGGAGGCCTACCAGAATCGGTGGTCCCAGTTCGACCCCCGGCATCGAGTCGAGTGCAATAGCGTTTTATCCCGATATCGCGCGCTACCGCAGGCGCGGGGGGATGTCCCGTGGTGGGTGGGCAGTGGCCGTGGGGCCGAAGCTTCACCTAAAGTTTGGTGGCTCTATCGCAATTACGGCGCCGACGAGAGCGTCCCGCAGTTTTGCCCGACTTTGGAAGCTTCGATCCGGGCAGGGCGTACCGGTTTAAGCAATCTGAGCACATGTGTGGAAAGCGGTCGAGCCGCACTACAACAGTTAGTGGTCCGAATAGGCGGATTTTGCGCCGTTCAGATTTTAGAAAATTTTGGCCATCTTACGAGAGCTTTGGGCGGGCCACCGTCGGCGCGATTTCGGATGCGAAGGCGTTTCTGGAGAGCCCTCGCGAAGCACTACCCAGCTGGGGTGTCCCGGTTCGAAACCCGCGCACCGTTGGGGAGTAAATCGGTTTTTCGTCCCTAGAGGGTGCAGGTGGTGCGTGGGGACTGATTTTGCACCCGCATACGCTTGCACCTCGCCCTACGATGCAGAATCCCGAATTTCGCCGTCGCAGCCCAACTAGGGGCGCCGTTATCGATTTTTAGGACTTTTTTGACTCCTGCGGGCCAACGGCTGCAGATGGGGCCAAAGTGCACGTAAGCATTCTTGCTCGCCTCGCCGAGACGCGTCTTTTGAGCCGTCGCGGGGCGCGCTAGCTCGATTTTGACGAAATCGGCGGTGGCTCAACCGTAAGCGGCGCTCGGAGCAGTTTTAGAACGCGTGGTCGTAAGAGAGCCGGGGTTTGCTGCCTCGGGAGGGGCGGGACGAGCCCTCTCCAGCGCAGTTTTCGCCGTGCCGCTATCTTAATAAATAAGGTTCACCCCGACGCACCTCGTTCCCCGCGGGACGTGGGCGCACGGGACCCGGACCGTCGGGTGGGGCACCCCCATGAAGCCCTAATCGAGTACCCACTCGGGGGGTCTGCGGCCCATAGGTTCCGAGATATCGGCACTTTTGTAACGGAGTGCGGGGGAGGGTGTAGGAGGCCGAGAGCGGTGCAGCGCCCCCTGGCGTTTGCCTGGCGTGCGCCCCGTTCCCGAGATATGGCCGAAAACGTGCCAACACCCGGTGGGGCCCACGGGTGCCCGATCTACGCCCGGCCAAGGACCCAGCCAGACTGACTGACAGCTTCACCAAGTGCAGGTGGAGCCAGGGGAAAACCAGCCAAAGAGCTTTGTTCAAGCACCAAAGCTGTCACGACCAGAAAGAGCTCCCACTTCTCTGTCAAATCAGATGGCGAAGGATGGCGAAGGATGACTCCACTGCCGCGACCGCTGCCGCGACTGGGGTAACTGCACGTGCCTAATTCACGAAACGCCGACATCACTTCCTGCACCTTGCCTCGCTCTCGCTGTGTTTATACCGCTCTTGCTCATTCGCCGGCATGGCCGCGACTCTGACTACCTTTCACCGCCCTTTCTCCGACTCGACACGTGTGCAAATGTACCGTCCTGCCCAAATTCGCTTAATTAACAGCGAAAACACTGTCACACAGGTGCGTTTCCAACAGTGTCCCCATCTGTCGGACCTACGTACGTAGCACAACCAGTGCCACACTCCGCCCGCCCGCCCGCCCGCCCGCCCGCCTCCCTCACACACACACTCAGCCAGCCGAACGAGCGAGCGAGCGACCTACTTGCTGGCTGGCCGCATGGGTGGAGCAGCTTCTGAAGGCTGGCTGGCTGGCTGGCTGGCTGGCTGGCTGGCTGGCGTGCTGGCGCGCAGTTTGAAAGAGGCATTTGCTCTCTCTCACGTCTTCTTCAAAAGTCGCCAAATCCGCCAAAACTCGCTAGCTATAGCGACTTTTCCAAAAAGCTCCAAATCGTGCATTTCTCGACTCTGGGCGACTCTCCTCGACGCGCGCGCGCAGCAACTTTGGTCATCTCGGCCGGCCGTCGCTCCATCTCCCGTACTTTGCAAATTAATGCACTCACTCCGGAAAAGTCGGACTCGAGCAACACGTAGATATTTCGCGTGGTTACCATGGAGATGTAGCAGTAATCAGATTTTGTTGGAATGTTCACATCTCTCTCAACTCACTTGTGGGTAAGTCGTTCACATCTCTCTCAACTCACTTGTGGGTAAGTCGTTCACATCTCTCTCAACTCACTTGTGGGTAAGTCGTTCACATCTCTCTCAACTCACTTGTGGGTAACTCGTTCACATCTCTCTCAACTCACTTGTGGGTAAGTCGTTCACATCTCTCTCAACTCACTTGTGGGTAAGTCGTTCACATCTCTCTCAACTCACTTGTGGGTAAGTCGTTCACATCTTTCTCAACTCACTTGTGGGTAACTCGTTCACATCTCTCTCAACTCACTTGTGGGTAACTCGTTCACATCTCTCTCAACTCACTTGTTGGTAACTCGTTCACATCTCTCTCAACTCACTTGTGGGTAAGTCGTTCACATCTCTCTCAACTCACTTGTGGGTAAGTCGTTCACATCTCTCTCAACTCACTTGTGGGTAAGTCGTTCACATCTCTCTCAACTCACTTGTGGGTAACTCGTTCACATCTCTATTTATGTATGTATTTACGGGCAGAAGAAGAAGAAGAAGGAGAAAATAAAGCGGGAGGAGAAGAGGAAAGAGGAGATGTCGAAGGATGATTAAGAAAAAGAGGCAGACACACTAACCATCACGCTCCTGAGGCAGGCTACTTTAGTACCAGCTTCACACATCCCCGGCTGGAATATTGGTTGTCTTGGCTGCCTATTACAGCTTCTCACTTTCCTTCCAATGCCGAGTAGGCAGTGGTCCTATGCCTGGGACTGAAAATGTGCAGCCCAGTAGGTGGGATCAATCCCAGGAGCATTCCATGGCTGGGACTCAGGACTTACAAAAGATTGTAGCTTCAGTAGTTGAACTCCTAACTCACAGTTTGAAAACAGTTAATGCTAAGATAAGAACGTACTGGATGCAAGTTGTCTTCATTTTTCGTATAGTAAATTTTGTCTACATCTTACTGTTTCCCAGTTTATCAAAATTACACAAAAATCAGTGAAAAAGGGGTCTTCACGGGCTATTCACTGAAAAATCAAGATATATAAGGTTATTCTTAAGTAAGTTCCCAGTTTAAAATGGTAATAAATTTGTCAAATTTTTAAATTCTAAGAAAATAAAAGCACCAATTTGTTCATAAAGAAATGGGATTTTATTAAAACAAAGTAAAATTACATGATGTTCAATAAGCAATAGTCTATGTTCTTTTCAATAAAGCAAGTGCGTTCTCAAGGGCATCCGATATTGACTGCTTCAGTTCTTCACGTGTACTGGGCCTGGTAAGAAATATCTTCTCTTTTGGATAACCAGCAGTCACATGGATGTATATCTGGGGACCCAGAAGCCCTACTGTTTGGAAAATGTTGACTAGTTACATGATCACTATACGTGTTGGTTAATAGTGTTTTTACAGTATTGTGTATGTGGGCAGGAGCGCTGTCTTGCATGAAAACATGTTTTCAGTTTCATGATTCTGTGACACTGCTATTGCAAAGTCATACAATGTTTAAAATATCCTGCCCATTTACCGTCACTGCTTTTTGTTTATCCATTTTCCCAAATTTGTTCATCTTGCAAAATGATTTTACAGTGTAGACTCTCTTCTCAATCCATTTAATGTTTGATATTTTGCTAGTACATGTGCATATTGTCTGTGACACTTGTGATAATGCTGAAGGATGCCAGTTTGAACTCGTATAGCTAAAGCCATGGCTCCTACAACTGCCGTCTGTATTCTTATGTTTATAGACACGACACAGTTACCATAGCAACAAGGAAAAGAACCCAACCTTGTAAACAGTTGGGGTACCAATATGAAACCAAACCACTAATATGTCAAGGAGATGCAGCTGTTTCAAAATGAGAAGTTACTTTAGAATAACCTGATATATTTCAGTTTCCATTTCAATATGTCAAACATACCATTTTGATCAAAATGGTTAGAACCATTTTTGAGGTGGGCCCTAATGATCTAGCTGTTGACGAGCCCTTAAACCCTCCTCACTCACTCCATTTTTGAGACCGTTTTAAAAAGAACATTTTTCCATGTAGAGGGTGTTTTCAGATGGGGATGTCTTGTATGTTTGGATGATGCTGAACTAAAATAACAAGTTTGTTTTATCTCTGAGTTATGGTGCTCCACTCTAACCTTTTCTTTTCTTCAGATTGTAGTAAAACACAATACTTCCTCTTCTTACTTCAGGTAATTGCCATAGAAGAGAAAAGGTTGGATGCATTTTGCAATTGGACGTCTTAACTGCAAATTTCAAACTAATTAATATTTTGATAAAGTAACTTTGAGTCAAAATTAGAACTTTTGGACTTCACTAACTTCTACTTACATAGTACAAGGTTTTGGAGAGTTGTCTACATCATCAGCTGCCTGGTTGTGGGTTCAAATCCGGCCCAGACCAATGGTTTTTAAGTGTGCTTAAAACAACAGCTTCACGTCAATAGATTTACTGGCATGTAATAGAACTCCTGTGGGACAAAATTCTGGTACACCAGCAATGCTGATGTGATCCTGGCAATGACAGCGTTGTTAAACAAAAAAATAGTTTAATTTAAGCTGCGTTGAACTGCTGGAATGATTTGAAGTGTTTGCTCTGGAGTCTTGAGATTTATCAAAAGACCAGTAGAGAGCCTCAAGACCAGAGTGAACACTTCAGATCATTCCATCAGACGAAGGTAGCTGACGATGCAAGCAACGTCTGTGAAACTTACGTATTAGGCAAGTAAAGCTCAGAGTAGTTCACTTCACTGTATGCATCCCCAGCCAGTTTAATTTATTATCATAATTAATATTTGTTTGGCCTGAGCTAAAGGGTTAAAACATAATTTTTACCACTTAAGTACAAATTGGTTCAAATTCTTATACAACAGAACCACAGTTGATTGGTGTGGATGGAAAACAATTCATACTTCTCCTGTTAGTAGCCATTATAAACAAGTTCCTTAACCTGAAAAGTGTTAAAACATATTTATAGTATGTAATTTTGGATTTGACAGAAGTGTTTATGTTCCATAAAGATATGCATGCAGTAACACAACGGACATTCCAGTGACAGTCAAACTCATTTTGTGCATGTGATGTAGGTACTAAAAGTATGATACTTTTAGAAATGGTGCTTTGTCGAAATAATGGTGCATACATACGTATGTACGTACTTTAGTGTTAACACTAACAGTGTTGTTGACGTAGTGTAGTGAAGAAGAGAAGATTGCAGAGTGTTCTAACACACATTCCAGCGTCGCTGAATTGGCTTGCTCTGTAAGTGGTCTACTATCTCGTGTGTAACTTTCACAAAGTGTTCTATTATTATAATTTATTTTCTTACCTGTTATGCAAATTATTCATACAAAAATGTATTTTCCTAGTCCAGTGATACAATGTTGTAGGCTGGGACAACTTTCATGTTGGACAGTCATATTTATAGCTTCAATTAGAAGTTTTGGAGCTAAAACATTTTGCATTTGATAATTATTAAATTAAACAAAAAAGGTGAGTTGATTAATAACACTATACAACACTTATAATTTCCCGGAACATGTTTCGGAGGCTTGACTTTCCTCCATTATTAACTGGACATCGACTGTTTCTTCCTGGTGTGGATGGCGATGTTTTCTCTGAGATCTCCTCTGGTGCTGGTTCAAGGAACTTGCTGAAGATATCCTTCTCAGAATGTCGAAATTGAATACTCTGTTTCTATTTTTTAAAATGAAGATTTGTTCCCATGTGGACAGCTCTTGTTTTCCTGTTACAGATCTTCATTTTGAAGAATGAAAAGTAGAAACAGAGTATTCAATTTTGACATCCCCAAGAATGATATGTTCAGCTAGTTCCTTGAACTAGTACCAGAGGAGACCTGAGAGGAAACATCCCCATCCACACCAGTCGATGTCCACTTGATAATGGAGGAAAGTCAAGCCTTCGAAACATGTTCCAGTAAATTATCAGTAAGTGTTGTGTAGTGTTATTAATCAACTCACCTTTTTGGTTTAATTTGATTATTACAACACTGTTTTCAAACATCCAAGAAAGAAGATTGATAATTATTGTTCAACACATGCTTGTGTGTAGGCTAAATGTGGAAATGTAGAATCAAACTGAAAAATTAAAGGTCATAGCCGGGATTCAACCATGGATCTTCGGCTTTCCGTGCCAATGCTCTAAGCAAATGAGCTATCATGGCAACATGCTGGCATTATACTTCCCAACTTACTTGCATTGTTCCTGATTAAGAAGGCATTCTTAAATTCATTTTGAGGCAGCAATTTACGGAATGTAAGTGCTTTAAGTCCCGGACTTCCATTAGGTCAATAAATGATAGTTAATTGTTCTTTCATGCAAACCCTGTATAGATTAAAGCCAGAAAGATAGAATGAAGACTGAAAATCCAATGCCATAGCTGGGATGCAAACTACAAGTGAGCTATCATTAAGTTCATATGCACCTAAAAGCATGCAAATACATGTAAATAAAGTGTTTTACTCACTGAACCCATTGCAGATTGTAGTTGTACAGGAAACAAAAAATTTGAAGTAGAGGTGTAGTGAGAATGACAGAATTACCATTTAGGAAATTGACTTTAAAAGTATAGTAAAAGAGAGAAATATTCTTGCTTAAAAGTTTGATATACTGTATTTGCCAGTGTTCAAGAGGCACCCCACCTTTTAAGGCTGTTTTAGAGGAAGTTTCTCACGTTATACATCTACTGCAAAACACTTATAACATATATGCACATACATCAGACATCTAGGCAATATAAGTAGGAGAAAGTTCTTGCCTTTTAATTGTTGTGCTCAAATCCCAAAGTTCATCTTCTCTTTTCCTTGTGTTAATGGCACATTGATGAAATTTAGCCATTTGTTCTTTGTACTCATCTGTGTTTTCTATGATATTTTGTTTTGATCTGCATACGAAGCTGATACTTTTTGATAAATCTTGAACACTATGATGTTGACTGACTCAGTAAAGCTGGCGATCCCTTTGTAGGTGAATATTGCTTTCCCTTGATGAATGATCATTTTCATAAAAACTGAAATTCCCACTTGTCTGTTCTCTAAAATCCAGATACTGAGCTCTGCTTCACATTTTGGCCATTTAGCAGTTCCACTTCTCGGGTTTAAGTTTACTGTGAGATGCTTTGTTTAAAACATCCTGATTCTGCCAAGTTGTTATTTTTGCTTTCTCTACTGGTAAGTAGGGGAAGTATTGTATTCCACCCAAAAATTTGATGTAGAGATTTCACCGGAAATATATGTTTTGAGACCCCCTGAATAAAAAAAAAAGCATTTTTAGAAAAAGGTCCGTGTGTGTGTCTGTAGACAGCATAACTCAAAAGCGAAAGCTCGGTTAAAAACTAAACTTGGTATTTAAGTTTAATGTCTTCCAAGGATGCGACACGAAGATTTTGAAGAAAATAGCCCCAACCTAAACTAGCCTTTACTTGGAACATTTTTGAAAATTTTTATTTTCTTGAAAATGTCTCTAACAATTTTGTTTAAAATGCCATATGTTTGAGATATTTTGATGACAATTGAAATGTATATTTTGAATTTTCTGGCTGTAGCCTGTGTAAGTCCTATTTACACTGGATAGCTTTTGAATAACTCGTAAACCGTAAGAGATAGACAAAATCTTACTATACAAAAAAATGTGGATCTTGCTAAAATATACAATATATGTCTAAATAAATTTTTTTGTACAGTGAACCATTTCAAAGATATTCCTTGTTATTTGTATAAGTTTTGGAGAACTTCTACTTTTGTCAAATGGAACATCGTTATTTATTATATATTAACAGTACAAAGAGAACAGAATTTGAAAGCTTTACAAGATTTGACTATCACTCAAAGCCTACTGTATTCCCATATTCTTCTTGTACCTACAAGAAAATGATAAGATAATTTCTGGAAATGTTTATCTCGACTATCACAAAGAAGATATAGGAATAAGAGTTTGTAAGAATGGTTAGTACAAGAGTAGAGAAAGTCATGTGAGTGCAACGCATCACATTTTTTGGCCTTATTTTCGAAGGAAAAAAGTGCATCTTTTACACCAACAAATATGGTATTTTCATCAATAATGGAGGGTCAATTCTGGCAGGTGCCCCAAACATTTGATAGGCCGTTAAGTGGCAGTAGATCAGCTCTTGCTTGACGTGATTGGCTGCAGTAGCCGAGAAGTAGACTTAGGCACACTGTAGCTGTTGCACCACAGAGTTGCTCTCACAAACATACATTTTAATCACAATCATTAAAGCTATTTTGACCAAATAAAAGAAACAGAAACATTTCATGTTAAGCAGTTTTTGGTATCGACAAATTTTTTCTTCAAAATCTCATTAACAAAATTTTAACTAGAAACCCATATGGCAAAGACATGTGTTATTTAAACAGCAAACTCTTACAGAGCAAGTCAATACAAATACAAACAAGAGAAGATTAAAAAGTGATTTCAGAGTTGTGGTGCAGAGATATTAATGTTTTATTTAAGAGGTTATTGGGTTTACTGAACATGATTTTGAATTTTTTATTTTAGGGCTATTCGTAGCATTCCTTATTCCAACGAAAAAAATGCTGTGAACTTGTGACATTGAGAATTTCAGAACTTCCAGATGGAAATGTTTAGAATCTCATATTACCTCAAAAATGAAATGAAGAAAAGTAATTGTGGGACATGAGAATTTCACAATGTTTAAATGCACTGTGTTGGTGACATTAATAGTACCAATGGTAATGTACAACAAAACTGTTTATGTCATGTCATTTTAAAGCTGAACATGTAGTTTACATAGAAGTAGTGGGAAGATAAGACATGACCAAAACACTCAGTTGCACAATAAACTAAACAGTTGGATGTATAAACTTAGGCTTTCACGGTTGGTGTCCTGACTATTAGCTAGCTTTTTCTCTTCCGGGCTTGTAGGCCGTGGTCTGGAAGGCATTGAAGATACCGATGTTTCACCAAGTACTGCGCTTGGCATCTTCAGGTTAAGACAATCCGTTGTCTGCGCTGGTCAGAGTTCAAATGTGGAAGCAGAGAGAAAGCAATGACTGTTACGATCGTTGGCGCTCTTATATAGTGGGGGTGGACGGGGCATTGTTGCACTGACTAAGGTGGTGATTGGCTCGCATCGGTTGGCGGGGTTTTATTACAGCTGTTGTGTCTGTCTCAAAGGTTATCTAAGACTGGTATCCATGCTTTCTGTACGTGGAGCGCCTCTTCCTTTCGATTGAAGTTGTCTCTGTGTTTGTAGATTTCTTTGGCCGTAGTTAGCTGTAGAGACAGGACTCCAATTTCTTTAAAGTTGACATCATGGCCGATTAATAAGGTGTTCTCTGCCACCGACAATTTTTCCGTTTGTCCCAATCTGGTGTGACACTCATGTTCTTTTAATCTGGTGGCCACACTGCGCGTGGTAGTGCCTATGTATACTTTCTTGCAACTGCGGAGAACTTTATATTCACCTGCAGATGTGTGTGGGTGGTGCCATCTTACCCTGAAGATGGCAAGCGCAGTACTTGGCAAACTGTCGGTATCTTCACTGCCTTCTAGACCATGACCTACAAGCCTGAAAGATGAAACTAGCTAAACAGTTGGAAGTGGGAATGGGTGGATGATCTGTATGGAAGACAGTGTGTTTCCTTTCCCCTTCCCTTGTGCACAGGATGAAGTGAGTGAGTGAGCGAGCAGCTTCACTGTGCACCATGGAGCAATGGGTTGATGGCTCCTGATCTAATGTTTGTGTGCTGGAAATAAATGTTTAAAACTCTACAGCATTTGTGCAATGTTGCCATATTGTACGAGGGCTGTTTGTAAATGATTTACAATGGTGGTGCTTAAAAAGTACCGTTCCATCTATGGGCATGTCCTCTTATAGGACGATGAACTGATGCTGGTACACCACACAGACACTAGATGGCAGTTGTGAAGAGTGTAGTAGAGGAAGCTATGGACAAGATGAAGGTGACTATCATGTACAAAGATGGACTGCATGGTTTTTGTGTAAGGAAGGAAGGAATCAAAAAAGGTGTGAGAAAGGCACGTGCACACTGAGATGTAACATAGGCCAAGAGCTGAAGTCTGTTGTTGACTACTGGAAATGGAGAATGAAGATCCAGAAAGTGGTGACGAATCACCAGAAGCATCTCACAAGAAAGTCTTTGTTCCATAACATGAAAAATGCGCTGCAAGGTAATAAGGAATTGCAGGCAGCTGTGTGCACAATATGCTCAAACAGTGGTTCCATGACATAGTAACAAAGTTCTCAGGAAGGTGGCAGCAGTGTATAGATGATGGAGGAGTATATTGAGACATCCCGTGTACACTGAATAATTTTTATTAATAAATAAAGTATAAAAATGTATTACTGTAAATCATTTCTAAATACCCCTCATAATATTAATTTAACTATGTCATTTATGAGCAGTTTACAAAATTAGAGTAGTTTCAGAGACGAAACCTATGTTTTCAAATTTTTATGTGCAAATGTTATAATTGTAATACTTTGGCCTAAATGGTGAGGCATACTCATGATCTACTTATTTTGGACATACAAAGAAATTAATTTAGTATTTGTTTAATTGTTTAAACTTATTTTTCCTAGGAGTTAACTTTAAAGGTATTCAGATATGGTTGTGTAACTTCATGGTAAATGTATTGTTGAACATAGGTGACAATTTGCACTAATTGGACGAACATTTCATGCACTTGGAGCATTTTGAACATTTGAAAGTATAGTGTTTAGAAAAAAGGGACTTGACTCAAATGATTTGTTGCACCAAACACAAAATTCTGTTTAAAGGTGGCTCTGGAGTTTAATATTGAACCTTGGAGTAAAATAAGTAGTGGTTCACAAGTGCTTCTTAATGCCTGAGGAATACTTGAACTGGAAAAGGAAACAGGAAAAGAAAAAGAAAATCTGATGTGAAGCTTACACAAACTTTTTCTACCAAAGAAAAATTTGCATATGTCTATTGTGTTTACATCGAAAGTGATTATTGGATCGTCAGTACACTACAAAAAGGATTCAACATGTACAAACGGCATTCAAATGTTTTTAGTAAAAAGTGTTTGTGAAAGAAATGCAAAGTTTCAAGTATGTCCATTACGAGAAGTTTAGGGAAGATAAGATGAGACCCTTTATTGTCATAAAATGCTCACAGTTCAGTCGAGCAAAAGCTCTGCAAACAGGTGACTTATCATGTTAAAATACACCAATTTAAAAAATGCAGTTAAACTTAGGGTTACTAGGACTACAAGTCAAATTGCAATAAAACATTTTCAGACATTCTAACTTGCAACAGGAAATATTTCAGAGACAGATAATGCTACAGCAAACTTTTTATCAGTTAGGATTTCCATGTTATACAAAATTGGGTAAAATTCAAGATAGACATTTTAATCAAAATTGTTATAGCTGTTTATGAGAATATAAAAATAAAAATGTTTGAATGTAAGAGTTAGCATGGGAGTGGGAGATATTGTTGAAAAATCTCTGTGTTGCATCCTTGGAAGATGCTGAATTTAAATACCAAATTTGTACTTATCAGAGTTCATTTTTGAGTTATGTTGTTCATTATGGATGGATGCACACAAGTGGAATTTTTTTAAGATTGTTATTTTTGGGGAAATTTCATAAATAAACTTTTGGATGGAATACAATACTTTCTCTAAGTAAAAATTTAATTTTTGGATATGTTTTTGTGTAAAATTAGAGTTGTAGTGACCCATAAGTTGTAGTAATACCTGCAGGCAGCTGACCTGATTGGGCAGCGTTAGCTCTCGAAGGAGGTTGTGAAAATGCTTAATGTCACAAGGTTGTAATATTGCTTGTTGAAGCCTTCCTCCATTCCTATAAGGGCAGTTGCTTTTGACTTGTCTTACATAGGAAAAATGTTAAGGTGACTTATCAACTGCACAAGTCCACAGAAATTTTCCTGAATTATTACTGCTGAAAAAATTACTGAGGTTGAAATTTGCATTTCAGGATTTTGTAGTGCAACACTCATTTTGTAAAGTTCTGGTGACTGAACTCGTAGCAAGCGATGTTGTTGCTAGTGCAGGTAGATCTCCCATCCTTTATGAGCCCAGCTTACACTATCCTGAATAAAAAGTCCTCTTGCCCAAGTGGAGCAGGCAGCTTATGTATGTCCATTATACAGAATGTCCCAAAATTAGACCAACACACTTGGGGAGCCTTCAGCCTCGGCTCAGAAATACTCAGCTGTAACCTTAATTCAGAGACTCTGTATCTTAAGTACGCTTAATTTTGTATGAAATTCAACCAAATTTGAGCTGAAACTAGTTATTTCTGACCTATGTTCATATAACTATTTTCATCCTTAACAAAAGGATGTATTTCAAAGCTGAGTGCATATTATAGTAGTGTACATTATTGGACAATTTCAAAGGACTTTTTGCAATTGATATGTCACTTTGTATTGATTAGGATTAGATGTTGATACTTGTGGCTGATGAATAAATAACATCACTTGTAGCTCTATTTTTGTACTATATTATTGTAGATTAGAAGATAGGCTCTGTGTAAAATATTGTACAATAACAATAATACTGTATATGGAAATATAAAAGAAATTGTTAATGTTATGCATGTTTGAAGTGTCAGTGTCCCAGGAGTTTGTGAAGTATCCTTCTGTAGTCGCCACTTGTCTCGTCACAGATCGTGTTGGCAAGCTTGGTGCCATTCATGCTGAGGTAACTGTCCTTTATATCTCCTAGGTCCACCTGCAAACAGTATCAAAGATGTAACATTGTGCGTCGCAGGGTGAAGGGAATAAAGGAGCAGCTTCTGAGTTTCTCTCTCTAAGATAAAGTTTTGTTTGTGGAAACGTGAACACTGCTGAACTGATTTTTGATAATTGTTTCACCCTTGAAAAGCCCTGTTCTTCCCAGTAGACATAGCCAGCTTAATTTCAATTTCTAAACGGCTAAAAGACGAAACAGAATATACAAGGTACAAGGACTGTTCAATAAAGAATGATCATAATTTTTTATGGACATAATTTCTTGCGCTAAACTTCAATCTTATGATATTCTGTTAGCTTAATGTGAAACAAACACGCCATAGTAGTTTTATTGTTGGTACTCCTGTCCAGCCAGTAGCATGATAGTGCTGTCTGGGAGTAAAGAGGGGTGAAGAAAGGGAATGGAGGGGAAGCTAGGAAGGCCTTGTTAAACAATCATGATACACTTGCATTTCCTGTACTGTTGGGTTTCTCTTGAGTAATGCATCTGGCAGTCTCCAGCTCCCTCAGCACTGCTATATGAATCTTATTTGTGCACTGGCGACAGACTGAAACATTCTTACATTTGCCTTTTGTTATAAACATATTATAAATTATAAGCACAGGTCTGATACCTCTTGAATATTTATACAGCCAAAATATTAGAAAATGTACACATACAGTCTTCTAGGTGATCAAACATAGGATGTTAATTGAGGATTGGTTATGTTTACACTATAGCTTGCTTACTTGTGAACATGTTCTGGAAACACTTTTTCCCAGCCTCAGCTTTCAACTGACTATCAATTAGCAAATTGATGTAGTTGTGTAATTTTTTATACTATTGATGATGGAGGTCTCTGTAGCGATGATATCCACTGCACTCACCTCGTTGGGTCCCTGAGGGACCAATTGAGGAGCTACTTGATTGAAAAGTAGCAGCCTCTGGTCAAGAAGACTGCATAACTGGAATTGACCATGTCCCACCTGCAGTACTGCACCCCACTCATGACGCCATGTAGGGAAACAGCAGCCGGGTGATTAGGCCTTGGCCTGGATGGGCTGTTAGACCTCAGAATTTACAGAGCAAGTTTTCTGTGATGCTAGAATGATGTTATCTTTTCTGAAATCTTTGGTCTGCCCAAGGATGACATGTGAATTTCTTGTATTGGAGGATTTCTTTTTGGGCTTTTAATGCAGTAGTCACTGATGGTTTTGAGTTTTTGTGTGTGTTGTATAGTCTTAGAACTGACACTATTTGGGGTATATGTATGATATTCTTGTTTGCTGAGAAGTGTGTTAAGTAGCCTGTATATTAAACTGTTGAAGACTGCAAGTTGGTGGGATTTTGGATTGAAGTTATCACTCTCTGTGTGTGGGGGTTTCCTATAAATGCCATAAGTGAGTTCCTGGTTCTGTTTGATGTTTTTGAGCCCAAGAAAGGTAAGTAGCCACGTTTCTCAGTCTCCATTGTGAACCATGTAGATTTGTTAGGACATCATTGTGAGCTGCAGTGTGCTACTGTTCCCCATTTCCCCTCCAGAGTGCAGAACACACCACCCCCCTCATCATAGGCCTACAGAACTTATAAGCTATATGTTTAAGCTATATGTTTATTCTATGATACAACATTTACCTGCTGCAGTGTCTCTCTCATCTTATGTACATGTTAAGACTGAAGTATGCAAGAATTAGAATAGTTGGTGTCATTATAGACAAATGCAGTCATTTCCTGACAGAATGATGAGGCAATGCCGTTCATGTTAACAGACATACTTCTCATCTCATTGTATGTATGCTCTATTTCATGAACTATGCCTTCATTTAAAATGTTAAAATAAACTTTAAGAAAATAAAATTTAACTATGTACAGTCATATATGTTTAATAAATTACAATTCACAGCTAGCATCGGATACCTCACGAACTATGAAGTTCATTTTAAATGTTAAAATTATATTTTACAGAAGAAGATATAAGGTATTTATTTTCAAAATTGGCCAAGTTCATATCTTATAGAATTCACATTTTAATTTAATTTCAATTTAAAGTAATTTCAATTTTGTAGTAGATATTCACATTGAATGCAGTTCAAAGAGCAAAGTTCATTCATACAGTAGACTGTGTGTCTCAAAACTTTTTTCAGGATTTTCCCATAAACTGGGGAGAGTTTTGAAAATAGATGCCTCATAAAATTGTGCTATATACAGAGGTACCTATATGTAACCATGTCCCTGGGGGGACTTGCGCACTTTTTGCAACTACTTCTACCTAAGAGCACACTTGCAGCGGGTCGTGACTTGGTAAAACATACAAGAGAATATATACATACATGCTGAATATGTTACAAAGTACTGCCCGATGAACTATACACTTCACGTAAAATGAAACATAAAATATTTAAGATAATATACAACACTGTTATTTACAGGATATATATTACATATTTCTGTGAGGTTAATCTAATATATACATATAGTCCCTATTCATGTCATTGAGACATGATTGAAGGACTTCTATTATTCCTTATATAATTGATGCTGTTTAAACGTTTGTAGAAAATGTGAACATAAAGGTATACAAAATAATATACAACACAGTTATTTACATTATTTATATATATATGTCATATAATAGAAATTGCTAGCTAGGTCCACCAATATATAATTATACTAGTCTCTTCTCATGTATGAGGTTTTCAGAAAGAGTGATTGAAATGGTTGTAGTATCATGTGCCAGGGAACATTTTCCACACTGGACACGGCGCAGCAGACTGACTCACTCACTGACTCACTCACTGACTGACTCACTGACTGACTCACTGACTGGCTGACTCATTCACTGACTGACTCATCACTGACTCTCTCACTCTGACTGACACTCACTGACTAGCTGACTCACTCACTCTGACTGACACCACACAAAAGATAGACCTGGTCATGAACTACCAGAATATGTGGAGATATTCGATATAACTGTGTTAGTTTTCCTGTAAATGACGAGGTTGTTTTGTATCACAACTTGCATGTAAGTGCTTCGATTCCCACAAAACACCACTCAAACGATAGATCTGGTCATGAACTACCAGAATACATACTTGTACTATTGACTACTTTTACATTGGCACAACTGACTGACTCTCTAAAACACGAGGAGTTGTAACAATTGTGTCAAGACATTTTTCAAGTACGTTTGCTGATTCTGCTGTAATAATTTTTAGTAACAACAAAGAACATTTAATCTGAAACATTATTGATTTTTCTCATACAAGAAAAACTGTTTTTGGAGTTGACGTTACTGATAAGATCAATATTCAGTCACACAGTTTTGTTTAGCTGCTGCTGCTGCTATTTATGAACCCTTTTGTAAATGTTCATTGAATATGAAGCAAAACTCGTGCTTTTATATAGGAGGAGGAGGAGGAGCGTCATCACCCGGTGTACGTTAATAGCAAACAACATAGTGAAAATGTGCTGCTGCTGCTACGTAATAATAATAATAATAGTAATAATAATAATAATAATAATAATAATAATAGTACTAGTAATAATAATAGTAGTAGCAATAATAATAATATTAACTTTGTGATTTGTGGTGATAAACTATTACACTTGTTTTAATGAAGCTTCATTAGTAACAAATACATTTATCGATCGCCATGTTACAGACGGTCAATGTCTAGAAATTCTTTGAACAAATTTACTAGATGGGTAAATATGTGATTCATCCAAATAATATATATCTTGGAGCAGCAGCACATGAACACATGAAAAATGTTAGCTGGCTGATGCAAATGCACGGCGGCGGCGGCGACATTTCAAGGAAGAAAGCAATAATTTTATATCTCTGTCCCAGTGAACACCAATATACGGCACGGTAACAAATTAACGATCGTAGGGGCCGTGAGGGGCTCTCACCTAGAGAATAAAACGCATTTTCAAACAACAACAACAACTAACAAACACATATATACTGTAGAATACACAAAATGTAATAGTAATAGTGTCTCGTAGTTGTACTTGGCAGGGACTGACTGCACACGTGTTCTCCGTAGTCAGTCGATATATCTCTCTGCCTGCCTATACTCTGTGGCCGTGCCTTAGGTTGGCAACTACCCCCTCTCCGCCGCCTCTCGGAAGCAAGGTGCCAAGATGGCTGAACGGCGGTCGGAGCTCGTGTGTGTCTCTCTCTGATTTTGTTTCTAAAAGTGATATTAGCCCTTGGTGTGTGTGATAATTACTAGTGCATTAGTTGAATTAACACCTCAGGTAAATGCGTGTGTGATATTACAGTGCTGCATGCTCTAATTCTCGCGTTTTCGTCACTTTCAGTGAATTGCTTTTTGGCGCCTTTACGAGACATTTTCAGCCGAAATGCAAAACTCGCCACTCAAGGTACGTACAGTGTTTCAATAATTATAATTACATTTCCGTGAAAATTGAGTGTTCTGTGTTAGTTGCTATTAATACATGATATTATTTCAGCCGTAAAAAGTGTGTTACGCATTTCGTAGTATTTGTCGACCGCGTGGTATTTCTTTACGCGTATTTTTCAGTATTAACTTGTGTTATTAATAATTCTCTTTATCCAGTGGATGTAATAAGTTGTTTTATGCCACGGATTGCTCGTAATGTGCGTGTTTACGGCCTGGATTAGCTGGATATTAATCCAAAATATATAAATGTTAAAACTGTGCAAATATGGCCGACTTTTACCCCGAGCGTCACGTAACCATTTCAAGATGGCTAGCTAGCTAACGGATTCTTCGTGTTCAAATATTTCAACACGCGTATGTGCATAGTCAGTTATTCGAATACTTGTGTCAAATCTTACTTACTTCACAATATTTATAATATTATAACATTATTCTTTTAATATTAATAATAATTATTGTTACTATTTCTATTACTGTGCTCTTTGTAAAGTGTTCGTTTATTCCAGTGCTGTGCGATCATGTATAAACATTCACATGAGTTTCTCGTCTTATTACGGATATCTGATGTGTTACAATCACATGGCTTTCTCGTGTTAATACTGATACCTGATGGGTTACATTCACATGGCTTTCTCATTTTAATACAGATATCTGATGGGTTACATTCACATGGCTTTCTCATTTTAATACAGATATCTGATGGGTTACATTCACATGGCTTTCTCATTAGAAACTTTACTGAAATTTCTCTGACACCGTTCATCTTACATTTACAATGTTTGACTGTGTAGCATTTGTCTATTTGTATAAACGTGTCACTTATACTTAACTGATACCTTTTCATGTGCTGAGGCTGGTGACGGTGATGGCTGTGGATGTAACTCGCAAAGTTTCTGCCCAGTTTGAACTACTACTGGTGAGTAAAATAATAATTTATCTTTCCTTAACCCATTTGCATTAGCCGTAATGAGTCCAACACACACACCAACAGTCTTAATGTCTGCCGCTGCTGATACTGCTTATGTAATGTGAAGTATTGAAATGTTGTGCGTGTTAACTTCGAGTTTCCTAGCGAGCTCTCCCCATCAGCTGTTGTAACAGAGTTTACTCCTAATACACTCTGACATGTTTTATTCTTGCCTGCCCATGCCAGTTGTATAGCGTATATATATATTCTTGGTTAAACTTTACAGCTAAGAGCCCTCCTACTCTTGGCTACACTTGTTAGCTGAGAACCCACAATCTCAGAGCTACGCTTGGCAGCTTATAACAGTTCAAGTTTGAGTTTGTGTTCTTGTCCAAACCTGTGTGTGAGTGACACATACAAACACAGTGCTGTCGTCACGTGAACTTGTTCCTGCTAAATTTCCATGGTTTAGATGCTACATACCTGTGCCCCCCACACGCTCTGCTAGCTCTGGTTGTGTTGTCGGTATAGTAACAGCACAGCGGAAAGAAGATAAACTGTGAGCTCTGCCGCTACTGACCTGTGGCAACTGACCTAAACTGTGGCGAGGCGAGGCGATGGCAGTCGACTCAGGATATGATTCGCAATGTATGTCTTGTAATTACCTAAGTTCTGAATTTCATAGCGAGCCCTCCCCATCAGCTGTTGTAGCAGAGTTTACTCCTCATACACTCTGACATGTTTTATTCTTGCCTGCCCATGCCAGTTCTATAGCGTATATATATATATTCTTGGTTAAACTTTACAGCTAAGGGCCCTCCTACTCTTGGCTACTCTTGTTAGCTGATATGATTCGCATGTAATGTTATATGTGTCTCTTGTAATTACCTAAGTTCTGAATTTCATTCTAAGTTTGTGCGAGGCTGTTTAGGAGTACAAAATGTGCTCGTGTGGGTGATATATTTTACGAGTGCTTAGATCATGTACACAATATCATATTAGGATGCTGCGTAGATCACAAACAGGATTTACCTGGAAACTTAACACTACGTTACATGAAGTGTCATCAGTAGTGAAATGATGTCATCCAAGGCGGCTCGTAAACTCTCCAACATCTAATTCCACGTTGAGTCGATATTGTTCACTTGCACTAATGTTTAATTTTTCAGCAGTAATTCATGTAAGCCCATTGTTGTGCTCTAATTATTTTACCCATTATTGTGAAATTGCATCTTATTTTATGTGTCAGGGAAACAAGATGTTTCAAAACAGTATTTCTAATATTTGTGCTACGTATTAAATAATGTGAAACCCATTTTCACCATGCATTTGTGAACTAAAGTGAAGCGACTGTGAGCAAACAATTGTAACTCCCAAAGGGCTCACACTTTCTCTTCCATCCGCTATGGTAGTGGCTTGCGTGGAAGATACATTTATCACCTCCTTCACTTGGTTTGGTTCGCTGGGTTTAAAACTGACATTGTTTATTTGTGCTTGTGAGAGATTAATACACAGTGCTGCACTTTGCGGCTTAGAGCCCTCAATCTCTTGGCAGCTTATGCACACAATGGTTGGCAATATCCCCCCCCCCCTCTCTCCTCTTTTAGTCAGCACGAATAAGATTAATGGCGCCAGCGAAGCAAGAACAAGTCTCTCCGAGTTTGTTCGTTAAAGTCATAATTAGGCGTCATGTGTGATGATTACCAGTGACTTACTTTAATTAACGCCTGAGTTAAGTGTGCGTGAGATGTCACATGTGTCTTGTGTGGGACTTGGCGCAAGTTCATTTTTCAGTGAATGCAGGTTTTAAAGCGCTTGCAAGTGAATCTCCCTATGTACGTACAGTGTTTCATTAATTATAATTACATTTCTGTGTTACTTACTATTAAAACATGTTATTATTTCAGCCGTAAAAAGTGTTTTTCGAATTTCGTAATATTTCTGGACCACGTGTTAAGTTCTTTACGCGTATTTTTCAGAGTTAACTTGAGTTATTAATAATTATCTTTATCCGGTGGATGTAATAAGTTGTTTTATGTCACGGATTGCTCGTAATGTGCGTATTTACGTCTGGATTAGTTGGATATTAATCCAAACTTTTGAAATACAAACATGGCCGACTTATTCAAATCGCGTGACGCAGTAAGTTCAAATTTTAACGGTTGCTCGACTCAACCCGCCAAGATGTCTGAGTAACGCTTCCTAGTTCAAACTTCTCGAGGTTTTTCTTTTTGCTACAGCGACTATTATGGGTAATCCTCTTTATCAAGTGAGTTGCGTTTAGAATTCTGTTTAAAATAGTGTAATTTTTCGTCCACACTTTGCCCGTTGAAAGAAATCGTGTTTCCTACATATTCTCTGTGGTGGCGCTGTCACAGATAAAAAGTTTTAAGTTTTCAGAGGTTGGCAACTTCCCCCTCTCCTCTGCCTGTGGAAACCGACAAGGTGTCATGGCCGATAGCCTATAGTTCGTTGCGTTTGTGTGTCTCCGGGTTTGTTCGTGAAACTGTTATAAATGTTTCGTGAGTGTGATAATTACTAGTGAATTAGTTGAATTAACACCTGAGGTGAATGTGTGTGTATTATCCCAGTGCTGCGTGGTCTATTTCTCAAGATTTCGTCAGTTTTAGTGAACGGTAATTTTTGGCGCGCTCCGAGTCGATTTCTCTGAGAATACATTTTTTTTCCAGTGAAGGTACGTAACATGTTTCAATAATTATAATTACATTTCCGTCAAAATTGAGTGTTCTGTGTTAGTTTCTATTAATAAATGTTATTCTTTGAGCCGTAAAAACTTTGCTACGCGTATCGTAATGTTTGGCGACCACGTGATGCTTGTGAACACTTTGCTTTCTGAGTTAACTTGGCTTCTTAATGTAAATGCGAATAATTCTCTTTATCCGGTGGATGTAATAAGTTGTTTTATGTCGCGGATTGCTCGTAATGTGCGTATTTACGGTCTGGATTAGTTGGATATTAATCCAAACTTTTGAAGTGCTGGGAATTACCAACATGGCGGAGGTGACGCCACGCTTTCATTTCAAATTTCAACGGTTCCTGGTTGTTCAACCCGCCAACGTGTCTGAGTAACGCTACCTAGTTCAAACTTGTCGAGGAGGTGAATTTTCACTATTATTCGAATACTTGTCTTTGCTTGTGTCGAATCTTTCTTACTTCACGATATTTATAATATTATATTAATTACTATGCTTATAAAGTGTTGATATATTTATGTAATACACTTGGCAGCATCTTTGACTATTTGCGTATTTGTATCAACTTACTCTTACAACCGATGATTCGTTTTAAGGAGCTGTCTGTACCGGTTGGTTGGTGATTATGACTGCTGCTACTGCTGTAACCTTCTGCTGCTGCCCTTCTGTTTCACCTACCTACTACTGGTGAGTACTTTTTACACAATTATTTAATTTTCAGGTCTTTGGATTCTCACCTCATGTTTGAATTACAACTGCTACGTATTACATTCATACTGTTTTCTCTACTCGGTTTTAGGTAACACATTCACATCGCTTTCTCTACTCACGCTTCAACAATTAAGTGTTACAATTTTCTGTAGGTTTGAAATACAAGTGCTGCGTATTACATTCATACTGTTTTCTCTACTCGGTTTTAGGTAACACATTCACATCGCTTTCTCTTCTCACGCTTCAACAATTAAGTGTTACAATTTTCTGTAGGTTTGAAATACAAGTGCTGCGTGTTACATTCATACTGTTTTCTCTACTCACTTTTAGGTAACACATTCACATCGCTTTCTCCACTCACGCTTCAACAATTAAGTGTTACAATTTTCTGTAGGTTTGAAATACAAGTGCAGCGTATTACATTCATACTGTTTTCTCTACTCGGTTTTAGGTAACACATTCACATCGCTTTCTCTACTCACGTTTCAAGAATTAAGTGTTACAATTTTCTGTAGGTTTGAAATACAAGTGCTGCGTATTACTGTTTACTATACTAACATTTGTTAAAACACATTCACATGGCTTTCTCTACTCACTCTTCTACAGATAACTCGTACAATTTTCTGTATGTTTGAAACAGATATGCATGTTACATTCACAGTGTTTTCTCTACTCACTTTTAGGTAACACATGTTTTTAGTGTAAATGGTTTCATCATTTTGACATAGATGCACATATACTCCATCCAGCCTTAGATCTGCAGCTTGTATCCCTCTGCGGTTAGCTCGTGTTGTCACTTGCGCCTTAACCAAACCTCACATGGACTCGTGCCATGTGTTTATGTTGCGGCACATGTGTATTTACTTGGCAGGTTTTTATAATGTTGGTGCCATCGTATTGCATTCCAGTAATCTTTTCCTGGGAAATCATACATTTTGAAAACTCTCAGATAATCACCGATATTTGGGGTACTATATTTTATGGTGTGCCTTGGTTTCTGCGTAACGTGTGTTAGTTGTTGACTGCTTGTGTTCACATCAAGTGCGGATCTAAGGGTGGAGCGATTATAGTCGTGTTGCCATGTTCTGTGTTACGACAGGAATGACCTGATTGTGCAAGTGTTTGATCTACTATTATTAGCATGCTATGTTGGTTTAAAATACAGAGTGTGCTCAACTACAAGTCCAGTTGTCGTGCAATAGTGCATCTTGGTCACTAGACTGCAGTAGTGATATAATATAATTGTCTATTGCCCCCGAGTTTGTTAACGAGCTCTCCCAATCTGTACTTTCACACACCTGCTGTGGATTTCTTAAATGTACTTCACCGGTTAAGTTATGCTCTTACATGTCGTTTGCCCATGCCAATTGTATAGCGTTCAACTCGCAGTCACTCGCCTCATATTACTGCCTATGTGATTGCGATGTAAAGAAATAAGTTTACACTTAGTACTTATATAACTTCTGACATTGATTATAACTTTATGCGAGGCTATTTTGCAGAACAAAATGTGCTCGTCTGATATCATTACATAGACACTTGAGCATCAGCAGTCGCAGCTGTTACAATGTCCATCATCACCACTTTTGTATTGGCTCCTCCTCATTATTATTATTATTATTATTATTATTATTATAATTATTCAAAAGTATGTGTTGATGTGTAGTAGTAGTTGCTTTATTATTTTTAGTAAACAAGCTCTTGGCAAACATGTGCTCAGAGACGTGATGTAATGTAGAACAGGGGATGATGGCATCGAGCTTCGTTGAGAGTCAGTCAGTCAGTCAGTGCTGGACTCGCTCGCTCGCTACTTGAATCCAGCTATTTTGGTCTACGATACTTTAGATAGGCCTAGCTATTTGACCGATACATTTCTATTTGCACCATGAAAATCTACTGTTATAGCCACTCTCAGTATGCACATGTGTTAATCGCGATACAAGATTTTTAAATGCTGTTGTTGTGTGTTCGTTCCCCAAGTGACACGTTCCTTTCATGTTGAGACAAATCACCAAAGTGCTATTGTAGATATCAACTTTAATACACGAGGAGGAGGAGGAGGAGGAGGGGTAAATTGTATGAGTATACCAAGACTTTAAGTTAAATCAAGTAATATCCTTGAAGGTTATAAATAAAGCAGTTGAGACATGTTTAGTAGCGTGGCAGAGGGAGACAGTAAGCGGCGCATAGTTGTGAGTAGGAGGTCTCTCATTCAGTACATGTTTGCCGATGATGCTGCCTGGTGACATTTAAAAGGAGGACAAGGCTTGTTTACTAATGCATCATTGTGATGCATGTATATAGATGGAGCAGCAGCAGCAGACAACCTCAGTCGTCGGGTGTCGACAGACATCAGCAGTAAGGGATGACGACGACCCAAGTTGTCTCTCTCTCTCCATGTAAAAGTGTTGGTGACTGACTGCTACGTGTACCTCGGAAGTTCTTTAGGAAGGGCGACGATTGATCTGCACATTATTGTCATCACACATTTATTTACTGTAACACAAACACAAGCTGTTGATGCTGCAGCACCACACTCTTTACTATATGCATATATTTATTAACAACCAACAACCTTGAACCAAAAATGTACACTTTGATTTGAAATGTTAGCACTGTGTAGTGACGGGTAAGTACATACATTTATAATCTGTGTCTCTTTCATCATCATCCTGTTGTAAACATCTGGGCGGGCGGGAAGAGGAAAGACAGAAATCTGTTTAGCTGTTGATGGGTTTAGACAAGTTAACGGGCGTTTCCTTTTATTTGCATACTACTACTACTAGGATAACAGTACTGTATAACGTGACCAAGGCGAGTGCAGGCAAGCAGCGAGCAGTGTGATTTACTAACGTAGTGCTAGTGACGGAACCTCGGTGTGTGTGTGTGTGTGTGTGTGTTAGTTATTTATAATGTTAAGTTTGGTGACAAAGTGATCAAAAGGGAACAGAATAGCTATTACAAATGCTAGTGAAGGTGCTGTCTGTCGCTTCTACTGCCTGCGGTGAGAAGACAACGATATGCAAAGATTAGGAAAGAGGACCGACCCACCGACCGGCTTGAAGAAAGTTGGCTTCATGCTGATCATCATCTGGACTTGAAGAAGCCTATCATTTAATAAAAGAAATGTTGGCGACAATAATGTGGACTATGTCAACACTAAAGACTTACACACATGATGCTACTGGAGCAAGCAGTAACAGTAAACCTCTGTTCAGAAGGTGAAAGATATTCAAGAAACATATTGGAAAGGAGATGCGCTTATGGGAGTGGACTGCAGTGACGAGTGAGTCTGGAGAAGAAATGGCCAGAGCGACACGGCGAGTGAGTCAGAATGATGCAAGTTTCCCACGTGTTACTGTTTGTGAATACATGTGATTTTTTATGGTGTGGATTTACTTATAATTCAGTGATACGTAGAAAATGTCAACATTGTTCAGTGACCACACCGAGCGACACAGCTAGTGAGTCAGAATGATGCATGTTTCCCACGTGTTAGTGTTTGTGAATATATGTGATTTTTTTATGGTGTGAATATACTTATAATTCAGTGATACGTAGAAAATGTCAACATTGTTCAGTCAGCAGACCGAGCGACACAGCTAGTGAGTCAGAATGATGCATGTTTCCCACGTGTTAGTGTTTGTGAATATATGTGATTTTTTTATGGTGTGAATATACTTATAATTCAGTGATACGTAGAAAATGTCAACATTGTTCAGTCAGCAGACCGAGCGACACGGCTAGTGAGTCAGAATGATGCATGTTTCCCACGTGTTAGTGTTTGTGAATATATGTGATTTTTTTATGGTGTGGATATACTTATAATACAGTGTTACACACGTAGAAAATGTCAACTTGGTTCAACCGCACTGTACAGGAGGACGCGTACAGGAGTGCACTGGCCTTGGTCGGCGGGTTGCAAGTACTTTTCTGATCACTAATTTCCCACGCTCAGGTGTGCAAATGTTTGGATTCTTGTATACGTTAAGTAAATATCCCCACACATGTGTTTGGGGCTGGCTCGTGAGTTCTGAAAGGAATACATATATGCATAATACTACCTTATACAAATTAGGCACAAGACAGGTGAAATTATACACACTATTGAGCTGCATTTTACTTAACAATTACTAAAGGACACTGCCATTATACGTATGATATTTTTTGCATTCCTGTATCAGACAGCTCTCTCTCGCAAGGAGGTCTGAATGTTATTGTTTATAGTGTGGAGTTGCTTCTGATATGTGACACTGTAGTGTTGCAAAACTGACGTAGGTCTCACACGTCAGCTCCGCCCGCTGCCTTGTTGTTTACAGCAGGATTGAACTAGCCTGGTTTTAATATTTGTGTAAATGGTTCAATGTTCATCTAGAGATTAGAGGAGATATAAACCATGCATCGGCTTGTATCACACCGCTACGCGTAGGTATAATATGCATTTTACACCACTAAGAGGATATATTTACTTGAAGCGCTACTACTTAGGTCATCTCTGTCCAGCAGCGGCAGCTAGTGGGGCGGGCCAAGTTGGTTTTATATCTGCAGGTTCGGGATCACAGTTAACTGCCAACAGCACTTTGTTTAACCCTGCTGTTCTGTTCAGTATTACTTGACAAATGTGACCGACCGACGTGTCACCTAATGATCTGCCATGGTGTCGCAACATAGCCTACAGTTGTCGACAAGTGCTATTTCTTTCCCAGAGTAGTAACCCCTCATTATTGATAGAATGGGATATATTGTTCTTGTCACATGTTCAGCACACTACATTTATGTGGTACGTTGACCGGGATCTGCGCGTGCACTTGGATGTTATTTTCATCACGTCTTGGATAGCAAGTTAAGGATATTTCTACATTCTGCCGCGGTGTGCTCTACTTAACTTCTGCCACGGTGCTTTCGTGCTGAATAATGCACGTGCAGGCTTGTTACAGATTCACTTGACTGCGTGTTCTTACACTTTAACTATACTTGGTACACTTAGTTGATGCTGCTTTTGCAAACATTAAGTGACATTTCAGACCTTAGTAACAGTATCTCTACAAGGGACTACAGGGCGCGCTGTGCCTTTGTTTACGTCTCCTCTAATCTCTTGATGAACAGAGTATACATACATTTAGTCACATTGCTTGATAACTCATTACTATTTGTATAAATGGTTCCCCACGATGCAAAACTTGTTAATTTTCACTTGTGTCCCGTAATGCAATGTTAGCATATTGGTGAAATAATTTCTTAATCTTTGATAAAAAGACATGTTAAACTTAAAAGACACTATTCTTTTCATTTCAATTTCAAAATGGGAAACTTAATATCTACTTACTCAGCTGTTATTCACGTTATGAAAAAAATTACTTCATGTTATTCCTAAGTATTGAAAATTGCATCGTGTGGAGCATTTTAAAGAGCAAATAGTGCTGAGAATAAAAACATGGATTATTCGAAAATGGAAATGTATGGACATGGCCACGTGATGACATAGTTAAAAAGGCCCTAAGGCTATAACGAGCAGCACAAGATTGATGCTATTTGATAAAACAAAGATCCATATCTGATATTTTTACACAGATGCGTATCCTAGGAAAGTGAGCATTTAATGACAACTAAATGAGACTGCAGTTAGAACGTCTCTTAACCGAAACATGGGGGGGGGGGCGAGGAGGTTCATTTCCATGTATTCTATAATCGCAGTACAATTTAACTGTTTCCTAGATTTCAAACATACGTCACAAATTGCGTTTATTTTTAACACGACCAGATGCATTGTTTTTTTCAGTTGCTCGTTTCAGATTACAGGGGTTCTATTGTAACACCAAATCTTTTCACTAAGAAAAAAACCATTTAAAACAAAAGTAAATTTTGAGGGCTAGGCAACGAAGGAAGCTAACATTTGATACCAAACTTACAGGGACCTTTCTTGTAACACCAAATACAAAAAAACTAAAATCTTTCAAAGCCAAAGTACAAGAGCAATTGCAAGATGGTAATCTTTCAAAATTTAGAATTTTTTTTCAAAATGACTTCACCGATGGTTTTAAATGGCCATGTGCTAGGGTGTATTTCAGCTTCATCGCACTCAAAGCAAGGTAAGTGTGTTTCCGACTCAATCTGTTGAGTTTGGATTACGTGGTTTGCTGTGACAACTTAGCCGAGCAACGTCTTCTTCTACACAGGTACGTAAATTGTTTCCATAATTATTATTACACTCACCTCTATATTAAATGTTCTCTGTTGGTTTTTGAGTGTTGTTTCATCACGACAAAGCCCACAATTACTAGATGGTTTTTTTTTTTAAACGTGTCTGCAATAATAGCGAATACCAGAGTGAAATGTGCATTACATATTAGTGTTATATCTCGTACAGTGATTGCCGTTTCTGGCTTGCAAGTGTGTGTCCAAGTGACGTTGAATAGGCTGGACTCTGCCTTTCTGTGTCTCCGAGCTTGTGAAACTTATATTTATGTAACGTGTGTGATGATAGCAAGTGAATTAGTTTCATGAACACCAGAGTTAAACGTGTGATTTACTAACGTAGTGCTAGTGACGGAACCTCGGTGTGTGTGTTAGTTATTTATAATGTTAAGTTTGGTGACAAAGTGATCAAAAGGGAACAGAATAGCTATTACAAATACTAGTGAAGGTGCTGTCTGTCACTTCTACTGCCTGCGGTGAGAAGACAACCATATGCAAGATTAGGAAAGAGGACCGACCCACCGACCGACTTGAAGAAAGTTGGCTTCATGCCGATCATCATCTGGACTTGAAGAAGCCTATCATTTAATAAAAGAAATGTTGGTGACAATAATGTGGACTATGTCAACACTAAAGACTTACACACATGATGCTACTGGAGCAAGCAGTAACAGTAATCCTCTGTTCAGAAGGTGAAAGATATTCAAGAAACCTATTGGAAAAGAGATGCGCTTATTGGAGTGGACCACAGTGACGAGTGAGTCTGGAGAAGAAATGGCCAGAGCGACACGGCGAGTGAGTCAGAATGATGCAAGTTTCCCACGTGTTACTGTTTGTGAATACATGTGATTTTTTATGGTGTGGATTTACTTATAATTCAGTGATACGTAGAAAATGTCAACATTGTTCAGTGACCACACCGAGCGACACAGCTAGTGAGTCAGAATGATGCAAGTTTCCCACGTGTTAAGTGTCTATCGTTTTTTATAGTTAAAGTGTTTGTGAATACACGTGATTTTTTATGGTGTGGATATAGATATAATACTCTGATACGGAGCAAATGTGAACATTGTTGAGTGACCAGACACAGCGAGTGAGTCAGAATGATGCAAGTTTCCCACGTGTTAAGTGTCTATCGTTTTTTATAGTTAAAGTGTTTGTGAATACACGTGATTTTTTATGGTGTGGATATACTACTTTGTGATTTGTCACTTATGTTTGCGAGTGAGTGATGTTTGATTGCATGTCAAGTGAGTGAAGTGTTATTTATACTGAGGTGGACAAGTGTTAGGGCTGCTGCTGCTGCGACAGATATCTTCTACACTCAGAAATTAGTCCAATTTACTAAACCACCCCGAGAAAATCTAGTAATTTCTGGTTTTGTTGTGATGAAACCATACTGCCATATTTCACAAAAATGCAAGATAATCTAGTGATTTTTAGTTTTACGTGGATACAATTAGTAAATCTATCACACAAGACTAGGAAATATACACATTTGTGTGTGTGTGTTTTGTCATATACACACAACACTAGGAAATATACACAACATTGTAGGTAGTTTTCACACAGTGATACTAGCACTGCGTGTTTATACCAGCTGTGTCACTCACATTCATATGAATTTTTTAGCATTTGCGCATATTGAAAATGCATGCCACGATGCAATTTTCCGCCAATCAGTTTGAAAATTTGCATGCTAATTTTAAAAACCTAAGTAACCACACCTGTCATAATTTCTCTTTATCATAAAAAGTTTTTGAGTTACAATTTCTTAATAGGACATTTCAACCTAAGATAGAAGAGAATAGTCATCAAAATGTTCCGTAAGAAATCTAGCAATCTGGCACTTAAGTCCAGGTGAAGCGAAAGTCAAAATTTGAACATTTAGTTAATATTTCCAAATCTGGTTAATTTTACAAAATTTGGTTAATTTTACAAAAGCTAGAGTTCTGGCCTTTTGTCATCGTGAAAACTTACTTAAAATTTGGTTAATTTTTTACAATTTGGTTAGTTTTAAAAACATTGGTTAATTTTTTTAAAATTGGTTAATTTTAATAAACTTGGTTAGTGTTTTCAAACTTGGTTAGTGTTTTCAAACTTGGTTAGTATTTTTAAACTTGATTAGTGTTTTCAAACTTGATTAGTGTTTTCAAACTTGGTTAGTGTTTTCAAATTTGGTTAATTTTTTAAAATTTGGTTAATATTTTGAAAATTTGGTTAATTCTTTTTCAATTTGGTTAATGTTTTTAAAGTGTGGGTAATTTTTCTTTTAAAACTTGGTTTACGTTTTCAAATTTGGTTAGTTTTTTAAAAATTTGGTTAATTTTTAAAATATTTGTTTTGGTTGTTTAATTTTTTACAATTTGGTTACATTTTTAAAATTTGGTTACTTTTTTATGATTTGGTTACTTCTTTAAGATTTGGTTACTTTTTTAAAATTTTTTAATTTTGGTTAACTTTTTCTTATTTGGTTACTTAAAATTCGATTAATGTTTTATAATTTGGTAAATTTATTTAAAATTTGGTTACTTTTTTAAAATTTGTTAAATCTTTTTAAGATTTGGTTACTTTTTTAAAATTTGGTTATGATTTTTAAAACTTGGTTAATATTTTTAAAATTCGGTTAATAAATTTTAAAATTTGCTTAATATTTTTAAAATGTGGTTAATATTTTAAAAATTTGGTTAATTTTTGTTTTAAAATTTGGTTAATTTTTGAAATTATGGCTAATTTTTAAAATTTTTTTAATTCTGGTTAATTTTTTACAATTTGGTTACATTTTAAAATTTGGTTACTTTTTAAAATTTTTTTATTTTGGTTAACTTTTTATCATTTGGTTACTTTCCTAAAATTTGGTTAATGTTTTCAAATTTGGTTAATCTTTTAAAAATGTGCTTAATTTTTAAAAATTTTGTTAATTTTTCTTTCAAAATTTTGTTAATTTTTCTTTCAAAATTTTGTTAAGTTTTCTTTTAAAATTTGGTTAATATTTTCAAATTTGGTGAATTTTTAAAAAATTTTGTTACTCTTTTAAACTTTGGTTATTTTTTTAAAATTCGGTTAATTTTTTAAAATTGGGTTACTTTTTTAAAATTAAGTGAATTTTTCTTTTATAATTTGGCTAATTTTAAAATATTTGGTTAATTTTTTACAAACTTGGTTAATTTTTCTTTTAAAATTTGGTTAGTTTTCAAATTTGGTTACTTTTTTAAAAATTTGGTTAATTTTTTAAGATTTGGTTACTTTTTTAAAATTTTTTAATTTTGGTTAACTTTTTATTATTTGGTTACTTTCTTAAAATTTGGTTAATGTTTTAAAATTTGGTAAATTTATTTAAAATTTGGTTACTTTTTTAAAATTTGTTAATTCTTTTTAAAATTTGGTTACTTTTTTAAAATGTGGTTATGATTTTTGAAATTTGGTTAATATTTTTAAAATTCGGTTAATATTTTTAATATTTGGTTAATTTTTCTTTTAAAATTTGGTTAATTTTTGAAATTATGGCTACTTTTTTAAAAATTTTTTAATTCTGGTTAATTTTTTACAATTTGGTTACATTTTTCAAATTTGGTTACTTTTATTATTTTTTAGTTTTGGTTAACTTTTTACAATTTGGTTACTTTTTTAAAATTTGGTTACTGTTTTAAAATTTGGTTAATATTTTCAAATTTGGTGAATTTTTTAAAAATTTGGTTACTCTTTTAAACTTTGGTTATTTTTTTTAAAATTCGGTTAATTTTTTAAAATTGGGTTACTTTTTTAAAATTAAGTGAATTTTTCTTTTAAAATTTGGTTAATTTTAAAATATTTGGTTAATTTTTTACAAACTTTGTTAATTTTTTTAAAATTTGGTTAATTTTTCTTTGAAAATTTGGTTAATTTTAAAATATTTCTTTTGGTTCTTTAATTTTTTACACTTTGGTTACATTTTTAAGATTTGGTTACTTTTTTAAGATTTGGTTACTTTTTAAAAATTTTTTAATTTTGGTTAACTTTTTATAATTTGGTTACTTTCTTAAAATTTGGTTAATGTTTTCAAATTTGGTTAATGTTTTCGAATTTGGTTACTTTTTGGAAAGTGTGGTTAATGTTTTAACATTTGGTAAATTTATTAAAAATTTGGTTTGTGTTTTCAAATTTGGTTACTTTTTTATACCTGGTTAATTTTTCAAAAATTTGGTTAATTTTTCTTTTAGAATTTGGAGGTTTTTAAAATAAAATTTGTGAAAAACGCAGCTTATCAGATTTTTAGTTGCATTCTTTAGAAACGAGTTAATTTTGTTCTTTCTGAAAAATTGCATCGTGTGCTGGCTGCATTTTACCTAAACGCATTATTTTAAACTCTTAAACATTTACAAATAAAAACTGCTGTAGATTTTGCCTTCTTCAAATTCATAGTACTGTTTTAGAAGTAAGTACAACAAGATAAATGAATGGTTGTTAAAATTACATACTTGACGTTAGATTTATAGTTTAGAAAATAGATATCTTAGTTGTGCATTCTGTTAATTTATCAAACAACAACAAAACAAGAAATCACTAAGATTTCGGAGAGAGAGCATTTAAAAAAGAGTGGTTAGCTAGCGGGTTTAGCGCTGCTGGCTGCGTGTTGGAATTTTATTGGCTTGTGTGTGCATGTTATTCAAATTGCAGCAGCTATTGAGAATTGAATAAAAAGTGTGTAAAAAGAAAAGTGTATAATTTAATTTATACCCAAATAACCCTATCCTGGACGACGCACAGACTAGAGCTAGCCAGACTACAACTACCCACAGACTAGAACTACTCTCGGACTAGAACTACTCCTACTCTCACACACACACTCTCTCTCACAGACTAGACACGTGTCTTTGACACGAGACTGATGTCTTAGTCACGCGAATCTTGACTTAGTCACGCAAATCTTGACTTAGTCACGCAAATCTTGACTTAGTCACGCGACACTTGACTTAGACACGCAAATCTTGACTTAGAGACGCACATCTTGACTTAGTCACGCAAATCTTGACTTAGTCACGCATATCTTGACTTAGTCACGCAAATCTTGACTTAGTCACGCAAATCTTGACTTAGTCACGTAAATCTTGACTTAGTCACGCAAATCTTGACTTAGTCACGCAAATCTTGACTTAGACACGCAAATCTTCACTTAGATACGCAAATCTTGACTTAGTCACGCAAATCTTGACTTAGTCACGCGATACTTGACTTAGACACGCAAATCTTGACTTAGACACGCAAATCTTGACTTAGTCACGCAAATCTTGACTTAGTCACGCAAATCTTGACTTAGTCACGCAAATCTTGACTTAGTCACGCAAATCTTGACTTAGTCACGCAAATCTTGACTTAGATACGCGACTTTTGAGTTAATCATGCAACTTTTGACTTAGATACGCGACTTTTGACTTAGATATGCGACTTTTGACTTAGATACGCGACTTTTGACTTAGATACGCGACTTTTGAGTTAGTCACGCGACTTTTGAGTTAGTCACGCGACTTTTGAGTTAGTCACGCAACTTTTGACTTAGATATGCGACTTTTGACTTAGATACGCGACTTTTGACTTAGATACGCGACTTTTGACTTAGATACGCGACTTTTGAGTTAGTCAAGCAAATTTTGACTTAGATACGCGACTTTTGAGTTAGTCAAGCGACTTTTGACTTAGATACGCGACTTTTGAGTTAGATACGCGACTTTTGAGTTAGTCAAGCGACTTTTGAGTTAGTCAAGCGACTTTTGACTTAAATACGCGACTTTTGACATAGATACGCGACTTTTGAGTTAGTAGAGCGACTTTTGAGTTAGTCACGCGACTTTTGAGTTAGTAGAGCGACTTTTGAGTTAGTCACGCGACTTTTTAGTTAGTCACGCGACTTTTGACTTAGATACGCGACTTTTGAGCCAGTGACAGAGTCACTTAGCCAGTGACAGATTCACTGAGACAGTGACAGATTCACTGAGACGGTGACAGATTCACTGAGACTGACAGATTCACTGAGACTGACAGATTCACTGAGACAGTGACAGATTCACTGAGACAGTGACAGATTCACTGAGACAGTGACAGATTCACTGAGCCAGTGACAGATCCACTGAGACAGTCACAGATTCACTGAGACAGTGACAGATTCACTGAGACAGTGACTGAGTCACTCAGCCAGTGACAGTCACGCAACTTTTGACATAGATACGCGACTTTTGAGTTAGTAGAAAGACTTTTGACTTAGACACGCGACTTTTGACTTAGGTACGCGACTTTTGACTTAGATACGTGACTTTTGAGTTAGATACGCGACTTTTGACTTAGATACGCGACTTTTGAGTAAGTCACGCAACTTTTGGCTTAGATACGCGACTTTTGAGATAGTCAAGCGACTTTTGACTTAGATACGCGACTTTTGAGTTAGTCACGCGACTTTTGACTTAGATACGCGACTTTTGAGTTAGTAGAGCGACTTTTGACTTAGACACGCGACTTTTGACTTAGATACGCGACTTTTGACTTAGATACGCGACTTTTGAGTTAGTCACGATACGCGACTTTTGAGTTAGTCACGATACGCGACTTTTGAGTTAGTCACGCAACTTTTGACTTAGATACGCGACTTTTGAGCCAGTGACATATTCACTGACAGTGACAGATTCACTGAGACAGTGACAGATTCACTGAGACAGTGACAGATTCACTGAGACAGTGACAGATTAACTGAGACAGTGACAGATTCACTGAGACAGTGACAGATTCACTGAGACAGTGACAGATTCACTGAGCCAGTGACAGATTCACTGTGTCACTGAGCCAGTGACAGATTCACTGAGCCAGTGACAGATTCACTGAGCCTGTGACTGAGTCACTGAGACAGTGACTGAGTCACTGAGACAGTGACTGAGTCACTGTGTCACTGAGCCAGTGACAGATTCACTGAGACAGTGACTGAGTCACTTAGCCAGTGACAGATTCACTGAGACGGTGACAGATTCACTGAGACAGTGACAGATTCACTGAGACGGTGACAGATTCACTGAGACTGACAGATTCACTGAGACTGACAGATTCACTGAGACAGTGACAGATTCACTGAGACAGTGACAGATTCACTGAGCCAGTGACAGATCCACTGAGACAGTGACAGATTCACTGAGCCAGTGACAGATCCACTGAGACAGTCACAGATTCACTGAGACAGTGACAGATTCACTGAGACAGTGACTGAGTCACTCAGCCAGTGACAGTCACGCAACTTTTGACATAGATACGCGACTTTTGAGTTAGTAGAAAGACTTTTGACTTAGACACGCGACTTTTGACTTAGGTACGCGACTTTTGACTTAGATACGTGACTTTTGAGTTAGATACGCGACTTTTGACTTAGATACGCGACTTTTGAGTAAGTCACGCAACTTTTGACTTAGATACGCGACTTTTGAGATAGTCAAGCGACTTTTGACTTAGATACGCGACTTTTGAGTTAGTCACGCGACTTTTGACTTAGATACGCGACTTTTGAGTTAGTAGAGCGACTTTTGACTTAGACACGCGACTTTTGACTTAGATACGCGACTTTTGACTTAGATACGCGACTTTTGAGTTAGTCACGATACGCGACTTTTGAGTTAGTCACGATACGCGACTTTTGAGTTAGTCACGCAACTTTTGACTTAGATACGCGACTTTTGAGCCAGTGACATATTCACTGACAGTGACAGATTCACTGAGACAGTGACAGATTCACTGAGACAGTGACAGATTCACTGAGACAGTGACAGATTAACTGAGACAGTGACAGATTCACTGAGACAGTGACAGATTCACTGAGACAGTGACAGATTCACTGAGCCAGTGACAGATTCACTGTGTCACTGAGCCAGTGACAGATTCACTGAGCCTGTGACTGAGTCACTGAGACAGTGACTGAGTCACTGAGACAGTGACTGAGTCACTGTGTCACTGAGCCAGTGACAGATTCACTGAGAGTGACTGAGTCACTGAGACAGTGACAGATTCACTGAGCCAGTGACAGTCACGCAACTTTTGACATAGATACGCGACTTTTGAGTTAGTAGAAAGACTTTTGACTTAGACACGTGACTTTTGACTTAGATACGCGACTTTTGACTTAGATACGTGACTTTTGAGTTAGATACGCGACTTTTGACTTAGATATGCGACTTTTGACTTAGATATGCGACTTTTGACTTAGATACGCCACTTTTGAGTTAGTCAAGCGACTTTTGACTTAGATACGCGACTTTTGACTTAGTTACGCGACTTTTGAGTTAGTCACGCAACTTTTGACTTAGATATGCCACTTTTGACTTAGATACGCGACTTTTGAGTTAGTCAAGCGACTTTTGTCTTAGATACGCGACTTTTGAGTTAGTAGATCGACTTTTGAGTTAGTCACGCGACTTTTGACTTAGATACGCGACTTTTGAGCCAGTGAAAAGTCACTTAGCTAGTGACAGATTCACTGAGACAGTGACACATTCACTGAGACAGTGACAGATTCACTGAGACTGTGACAGATTCACTGAGACTGTGACAGATTCACTGAGACAGTGACAGATTCACTGAGCCAGCGACAGATTCACTGAGACAGCGACAGATTCACTGAGACAGCGACAGATTCACTGAGACAGCGACAGATTCACTGAGACAGCGACAGATTCACTGAGACAGTGACTGAGTCACTGAGACAGTGACTGAGTCACTGAGACAGTGACAGATTCACTGAGCCAGTGACAGTCACGCAACTTTTGACATAGATACGCGACTTTTGAGTTAGTAGAAAGACTTTTGACTTAGACACGCGAGTTTTGACTTAGATACGCGACTTTTGACTTAGATACGTGACTTTTGAGTTAGGTACGCGACTTTTGAGTTAGATACGCGACTTTTGAGTTAGTCACGCAACTTTTGACTTAGATACGCGACTTTTGAGTTAGTCAAGCGACGTTTGACTTAGATATGCGACTTTTGACTTAGATACGCGACGTTTGAGTTAGTTACGCGACGTTTGAGTTAGTTACGCGACTTTTGAGTTACTAGAGCGACTTTTGAGTTAGCCACGCGACTTTTGACTTAGGTACGCGACTTTTGAGCCAGTGACAGAGTCACTGAGACAGTGACAGATTCACTGAGACAGCGACAGATTCACTGAGACAGTGAAATTTCACTGAGACAGTGACAGATTCACTGAGCCAGTGACAGATTCACTGAGACAGTGACAGATTCACTGAGACTGACAGATTCACTGAGCCAATGACAGATTCACTGAGACAGTGACAGATTCACTAAGACAGTGACAGATTCATTGAGACTGACAGATTCACTGAGACAGTAACAGATTCACTGAGACCGTGACAGATTCACTGAGACAGTGACAGATTCACTGAGACAGTGACAGATTCACTGAGACAGTGACAGATTCACTGAGACAGCGACAGATTCACTGAGACAGCGACAGATTCACTGAGACAGCGACAGATTCACTGAGACAGCGACAGATTCACTGAGACAGCGACAGATTCACTGAGACTGACAGATTCACTGAGACTGACAGATTCACTGAGACAGCGACAGATTCACTGAGACAGCGACAGATTCACTGAGACAGCGACAGATTCACTGAGACAGCGACAGATTCACTGAGACAGCGACACATTCACTGAGACAGCGACACATTCACTGAGACAGCGACACATTCACTGAGACAGCGACAGATTCACTGAGACAGCGACAGATTCACTGACACTGACAGATTCACTGAGCCAGTGACAGATTCACTGAGACAGCGACAGATTCACTGAGAAAGCGACAGATTCACTGAGACAGCGACAGATTCACTGAGTGACAGATTCACTGAGTGCCAGATTCACTGAGACAGTGACAGATTCACTGAGACAGTGACAGATTCACTGAGACAGTGACAGATTCACTGAGACAGCGACAGATTCACTGAGACAGCGACAGATTCACTGAGACAGCGACAGATTCACTGAGACAGCGACAGATTCACTGAGACAGCGACAGATTCACTGAGACAGCGACAGATTCACTGAGACAGCGACAGATTCACTGAGACAGCGACTGAGTCACTGAGACAGCGACAGATTCACTGAGACAGCGACAGATTCACTGAGCCAGTGACAGTCACGCAACTTTTGACATAGATACGCGACTTTTGAGTTAGTAGAAAGACTTTTGACTTAGACACGCGACTTTTGACTTAGATACGCGACTTTTGAGTTAGATACGTGACTTTTGAGTTAGATACGTGACTTTTGAGTTAGTCACGCGACTTTTGACTTAGATACGCGACTTTTGAGCCAGTGACAGATTCACTTAGCTAGTGACAGATTCACTGAGACTGACAGATTCACTGAGACAGTGACAGATTCACTGAGCCAGCGACAGATTCACTGAGCCAGCGACAGATTCACTGAGACAGCGACAGATTCACTGAGACAGCGACAGATTCACTGAGACAGTGACTGACTCACTGAGACAGTGACTGACTCACTGAGACAGTGACTGACTCACTGAGACAGTGACAGATTCACTGAGCCAGTGACAGTAACGCAACTTTTGACATAGATACGCGACTTATGAGTTAGTAGAAAGACTTTTGACTTAGACACGCGACTTTTGACTTAGATACGCGACTTTTGACTTCGATACGCGACTTTTGACTTCGATACGCGACTTTTGACTTAGATACGCGACTTTTGAGTTAGACAAGCAAATTTTGAATTAGATACGCGACTTTTGAGTTAGTCAAGCGACTTTTGACATAGATACGCGACTTTTGAGTTAGATACGCGACTTTTGAGTTAGTCAAGCGACTTTTGACTTAGATACGCGACTTTTGAGTTAGATCGACTTTTGAGTTAGTCACGCGACTTTTGACTTAGATACGCGACTTTTGAGCCAGCGACAGATTCACTGAGACAGCGACAGATTCACTGAGACAGCGACAGATTCACTGAGACAGCGACAGATTCACTGAGACAGCGACAGATTCACTGAGCCAATGACAGATTCACTGAGACAGCGACAGATTCACTGAGACAGCGACAGATTCACTGAGACAGCGACAGATTCACTGAGACAGCGACAGATTCACTGAGACAGCGACAGATTCACTGAGACAGCGACAGATTCACTGAGACAGCGACAGATTCACTGAGACAGCGACAGATTCACTGAGACAGCGACTGAGTCAGAGACAGCGACTGAGTCACTGTGACAGTGACAGATTCACTGAGCCAGTGAGTCACGCAACTTTTGACATAGATACGCGACTTTTGAGTTAGTAGAAAGACTTTTGACTTAGACACGCGAGTTTTGACCTAGATACGCGACTTTTGAGTTAGTCAAGCGACTTTTGAGTTAGCCACGCGACTTTTGACTTAGGTACGCGACTTTTGAGCCAGTGACAGAGTCACTGAGACAGTGACAGATTCACTGAGACAGCGACAGATTCACTGAGACAGCGACAGATTCACTGAGACAGTGAAATTTCACTGAGACAGTGACAGATTCACTGAGCCAGTGACAGATTCACTGAGCCAGTGACAGATTCACTGAGACAGTGACAGATTCACTGAGACTGACAGATTCACTGAGCCAATGACAGATTCACTGAGACAGTGACAGATTCACTAAGACAGTGACAGATTCATTGAGACTGACAGATTCACTGAGACAGTGACAGATTCACTGAGACAGTGACAGATTCACTGAGACAGCGACAGATTCACTGAGACAGCGACAGATTCACTGAGACAGCGACAGATTCACTGAGACAGCGACAGATTCACTGAGACAGCGACAGATTCACTGAGACAGCGACACATTCACTGAGACAGCGACACATTCACTGAGACAGCGACACATTCACTGAGACTGACAGATTCACTGAGACTGACAGATTCACTGAGACTGACAGATTCACTGAGACTGACAGATTCACTGAGACAGCGACAGATTCACTGAGACAGCGACAGATTCACTGAGACAGCGACAGATTCACTGAGACAGCGACAGATTCACTCAGACAGCGACAGATTCACTGAGACAGCGACAGATTCACTGAGACAGCGACAGATTCACTGAGACAGCGACAGATTCACTGAGACAGCGACAGATTCACTGAGACAGCGACAGATTCACTGAGACAGCGACTGAGTCACTGAGACAGCGACAGATTCACTGAGCCAGTGACAGTCACGCAACTTTTGACATAGATACGCGACTTTTGAGTTAGTAGAAAGACTTTTGACTTAGACACGCGACTTTTGACTTAGATACGCGACTTTTGAGTTAGATACGTGACTTTTGAGTTAGTCACGCGACTTTTGACTTAGATACGCGACTTTTGAGCCAGTGACAGATTCACTTAGCTAGTGACAGATTCACTGAGACTGACAGATTCACTGAGACAGTGACAGATTCACTGAGACAGTAAAGGTTCACTGAGCCAGTGACAGATTCACTGAGACAGCGACAGATTCACTGAGACAGCGACAGATTCACTGAGACAGTGACAGATTCACTGAGACTGACAGATTCACTGAGACTGACAGATTCACTGAGACTGACAGATTCACTGAGACAGTAACAGATTCACTGAGAAAGCGACAGATTCACTGAGAAAGCGACAGATTCACAGAGACAGTGACAGATTCACTGAGACAGTGACAGATTCACTGAGACTGACAGATTCACTGAGACTGACAGATTCACTGAGACTGACAGATTCACTGAGACTGACAGATTCACTGAGACTGACAGATTCACTGAGACTGACAGATTCACTGAGACTGACAGCTTCACTGAGACTGACAGATTCACTGAGACTGACAGATTCACTGAGACAGCGACAGATTCACTGAGACAGCGACAGATTCACTGAGCCAGTGACAGATTCACTGAGCCAGTGACAGATTCACTGAGCCAGTGACAGATTCACTGAGACAGCGACAGATTCACTGAGACAGCGACAGATTCACTGAGACAGCGACAGATTCACTGAGCCAGTGACAGATTCACTGAGCCAGTGACAGATTCACTGAGCCAGTGACAGATTCACTGAGACAGTGACAGATTCACTGAGACAGTGACAGATTCACTGAGACAAAAGGTTCACTGAGACAGCAAAGGTTCACTGAGCCAGTGACAGATTCACTGAGCCAGTGACTGAGTCACTGAGACAGTGACAGATTCACTGAGACAGTGACAGATTCACTGAGACAGTGACAGATTCACTGAGCCAGTGACAGATTCACCGAGCCAGTGACAGATTCACCGAGCCAGTGACAGATTCACTGAGACAGTGACAGATTCACTGAGACAGTGACAGATTCACTGAGACAGTAAAGGTTCACTGAGCCAGTGACTGGGTCACTGAGACAGTGACAGATTCACTGAGCCAGTGACAGATTCACTGAGCCAGTGACAGTCACGCAACTTTTGACATAGATACGCGACTTTTTAGTTCGTAGAGCGACTTTTGACTTAGACACGCGACTTTTGACTTAGATACGCGACTTTTGACTTCGATACGCGACTTTTGAGTTAGTCATGCAACTTTTGACTTAGATACGCGACTTTTGAGTTAGTCAAGCAAATTTTGACTTAGATACGCGACTTTTGAGTTAGTCAAGCGACTTTTGACATAGATACGCGACTTTTGAGTTAGATACGCGACTTTTGAGTTAGTCAAGCGACTTTTGACTTAGATACGCGACTTATGAGTTAGATCGACTTTTGAGTTAGTCACGCGACTTTTGACTTAGATACGCGACTTTTGAGCCAGTGACAGATTCACCTAGCTAGTGACAGATTCACCTAGCTAGTGACAGATTCACTGAGACTGACAGATTCACTGAGACAGTGACAGATTCACTGAGCCAGCGACAGATTCACTGAGACAGCGACAGATTCACTGAGACAGCGACAGATTCACTGAGACAGTGACAGATTCACTGAGACAGTGACAGATTCACTGAGACAGTGACTGACTCACTGAGACAGTGACTGACTCACTGAGACAGTGACAGATTCACTGAGCCAGTGACAGTCACGCAACTTTTGACATAGATACGCGACTTATGAGTTAGTAGAAAGACTTTTGACTTAGACACGCGACTTTTGACTTAGATACGCGACTTTTGACTTCGATACGCGACTTTTGAGTTAGTCATGCAACTTTTGACTTAGATACGCGACTTTTGAGTTAGTCAAGCAAATTTTGACTTAGATACGTGACTTTTGAGTTAGTCAAGCGACTTTTGACATAGATACGCGACTTTTGAGTTAGATACGCGACTTTTGAGTTAGTCAAATGACTTTTGACTTAGATACGCGACTTTTGAGTTAGATCGACTTTTGAGTTAGTCACGCGACTTTTGACTTAGATACGCGACTTTTGAGCCAGTGACAGATTCACTTAGCTAGTGACAGATTCACTGAGACAGTGACAGATTCACTGAGACAGTGACAGATTCACTGAGACAGTGACAGATTCACTGAGACAGTGACAGATTCACTGAGACAGTGACAGATTCACTGAGCCAGCGACAGATTCACTGAGACAGTGACAGATTCACTGAGACAGCGACAGATTCACTGAGACAGCGACAGATTCACTGAGACAGTGACAGATTCACTGAGACTGACAGATTCACTGAGACTGACAGATTCACTGAGACAGTAACAGATTCACTGAGAAAGCGACAGATTCACTGAGACTGACAGATTCACTGAGACAGTGACAGATTCACTGAGACAAAAGGTTCACTGAGACAGCAAAGGTTCACTGAGACAGTGACAGATTCACTGAGACAGTGACTGACTCACTGAGACAGTGACTGACTCACTGAGCCAGTGACAGTCACGCAACTTTTGACATAGATACGCGACTTATGAGTTAGTAGAAAGACTTTTGACTTAGACACGCGACTTTTGACTTAGATACGCGACTTTTGACTTCGATACGCGACTTTTGAGTTAGTCATGCAACTTTTGACTTAGATACGCGACTTTTGAGTTAGTCAAGCAAATTTTGACTTAGATACGTGACTTTTGAGTTAGTCAAGCGACTTTTGACATAGATACGCGACTTTTGAGTTAGATACGCGACTTTTGAGTTAGTCAAATGACTTTTGACTTAGATACGCGACTTTTGAGTTAGTCACGCGACTTTTGACTTAGATACGCGACTTTTGAGCCAGTGACAGATTCACTTAGCTAGTGACAGATTCACTGAGACAGTGACAGATTCACTGAGACAGTGACAGATTCACTGAGACAGTGACAGATTCACTGAGACAGTGACAGATTCACTGAGACAGTGACAGATTCACTGAGCCAGCGACAGATTCACTGAGACAGTGACAGATTCACTGAGACAGCGACAGATTCACTGAGACAGCGACAGATTCACTGAGACAGTGACAGATTCACTGAGACTGACAGATTCACTGAGACAGTAACAGATTCACTGAGAAAGCGACAGATTCACTGAGACTGACAGATTCACAGAGACAGTGACACATTCACTGAGACAGTGACACATTCACTGAGACAGTGACAGATTCACTGAGACTGACAGATTCACTGAGACTGACAGATTCACTGAGACTGACAGATTCACTGAGACTGACAGATTCACTGAGACTGACAGATTCACTGAGACTGACAGATTCACTGAGACTGACAGATTCACTGAGACTGACAGATTCACTGAGACTGACAGATTCACTGAGACTGACAGATTCACTGAGACTGACAGATTCACTGAGACAGCGACAGATTCACTGAGACAGCGACAGATTCACTGAGACAGCGACAGATTCACTGAGCCAGTGACAGATTCACTGAGCCAGTGACAGATTCACTGAGCCAGTGACAGATTCACTGAGCCAGTGACAGATTCACTGAGACAGCGACAGATTCACTGAGACAGCGACAGATTCACTGAGACAGCGACAGATTCACTGAGCCAGCGACAGATTCACTGAGCCAGCGACAGATTCACTGAGCCAGTGACAGATTCACTGAGACAGTGACAGATTCACTGAGACAGTGACAGATTCACTGAGACAAAAGGTTCACTGAGACAGCAAAGGTTCACTGAGCCAGTGACAGATTCACTGAGCCAGTGACTGAGTCACTGAGACAGTGACAGATTCACTGAGACAGTGACAGATTCACTGAGACAGTGACAGATTCACTGAGCCAGTGACAGATTCACCGAGCCAGTGACAGATTCACCGAGCCAGTGACAGATTCACTGAGACAGTGACAGATTCACTGAGACAGTGACAGATTCACTGAGACAGTAAAGGTTCACTGAGCCAGTGACTGGGTCACTGAGACAGTGACAGATTCACTGAGCCAGTGACAGATTCACTGAGCCAGTGACAGTCACGCAACTTTTGACATAGATACGCGACTTTTTAGTTCGTAGAGCGACTTTTGACTTAGACACGCGACTTTTGACTTAGATACGCGACTTTTGACTTCGATACGCGACTTTTGAGTTAGTCATGCAACTTTTGACTTAGATACGCGACTTTTGAGTTAGTCAAGCAAATTTTGACTTAGATACGCGACTTTTGAGTTAGTCAAGCGACTTTTGACATAGATACGCGACTTTTGAGTTAGATACGCGACTTTTGAGTTAGTCAAGCGACTTTTGACTTAGATACGCGACTTATGAGTTAGATCGACTTTTGAGTTAGTCACGCGACTTTTGACTTAGATACGCGACTTTTGAGCCAGTGACAGATTCACCTAGCTAGTGACAGATTCACCTAGCTAGTGACAGATTCACTGAGACTGACAGATTCACTGAGACAGTGACAGATTCACTGAGCCAGCGACAGATTCACTGAGACAGCGACAGATTCACTGAGACAGCGACAGATTCACTAGGACAGTGACAGATTCACTGAGACAGTGACAGATTCACTGAGACAGTGACTGACTCACTGAGACAGTGACTGACTCACTGAGACAGTGACAGATTCACTGAGCCAGTGACAGTCACGCAACTTTTGACATAGATACGCGACTTATGAGTTAGTACAAAGACTTTTGACTTAGACACGCGACTTTTGACTTAGATACGCGACTTTTGACTTCGATACGCGACTTTTGAGTTAGTCATGCAACTTTTGACTTAGATACGCGACTTTTGAGTTAGTCAAGCAAATTTTGACTTAGATACGTGACTTTTGAGTTAGTCAAGCGACTTTTGACATAGATACGCGACTTTTGAGTTAGATACGCGACTTTTGAGTTAGTCAAATGACTTTTGACTTAGATACGCGACTTTTGAGTTAGATCGACTTTTGAGTTAGTCACGCGACTTTTGACTTAGATACGCGACTTTTGAGCCAGTGACAGATTCACTTAGCTAGTGACAGATTCACTGAGACAGTGACAGATTCACTGAGACAGTGACAGATTCACTGAGACAGTGACAGATTCACTGAGACAGTGACAGATTCACTGAGACAGTGACAGATTCACTGAGCCAGCGACAGATTCACTGAGACAGTGACAGATTCACTGAGACAGCGACAGATTCACTGAGACAGCGACAGATTCACTGAGACAGTGACAGATTCACTGAGACTGACAGATTCACTGAGACAGTAACAGATTCACTGAGAAAGCGACAGATTCACTGAGACTGACAGATTCACTGAGACAGTGACAGATTCACTGAGACAAAAGGTTCACTGAGACAGCAAAGGTTCACTGAGACAGTGACAGATTCACTGAGACAGTGACTGACTCACTGAGACAGTGACTGACTCACTGAGCCAGTGACAGTCACGCAACTTTTGACATAGATACGCGACTTATGAGTTAGTAGAAAGACTTTTGACTTAGACACGCGACTTTTGACTTAGATACGCGACTTTTGACTTCGATACGCGACTTTTGAGTTAGTCATGCAACTTTTGACTTAGATACGCGACTTTTGAGTTAGTCAAGCAAATTTTGACTTAGATACGTGACTTTTGAGTTAGTCAAGCGACTTTTGACATAGATACGCGACTTTTGAGTTAGATACGCGACTTTTGAGTTAGTCAAATGACTTTTGACTTAGATACGCGACTTTTGAGTTAGTCACGCGACTTTTGACTTAGATACGCGACTTTTGAGCCAGTGACAGATTCACTTAGCTAGTGACAGATTCACTGAGACAGTGACAGATTCACTGAGACAGTGACAGATTCACTGAGACAGTGACAGATTCACTGAGACAGTGACAGATTCACTGAGACAGTGACAGATTCACTGAGCCAGCGACAGATTCACTGAGACAGTGACAGATTCACTGAGACAGTGACAGATTCACTGAGACAGCGACAGATTCACTGAGACAGCGACAGATTCACTGAGACAGTGACAGATTCACTGAGACTGACAGATTCACTGAGACAGTAACAGATTCACTGAGAAAGCGACAGATTCACTGAGACTGACAGATTCACAGAGACAGTGACACATTCACTGAGACAGTGACACATTCACTGAGACAGTGACAGATTCACTGAGCCAGTGACAGATTCACTGAGACTGACAGATTCACTGAGACTGACAGATTCACTGAGACTGACAGATTCACTGAGACTGACAGATTCACTGAGACTGACAGATTCACTGAGACTGACAGATTCACTGAGACTGACAGATTCACTGAGACTGACAGATTCACTGAGACTGACAGATTCACTGAGACAGCGACAGATTCACTGAGACAGCGACAGATTCACTGAGACAGCGACAGATTCACTGAGCCAGTGACAGATTCACTGAGCCAGTGACAGATTCACTGAGCCAGTGACAGATTCACTGAGCCAGCGACAGATTCACTGAGACAGCGACAGATTCACTGAGACAGCGACAGATTCACTGAGACAGCGACAGATTCACTGAGCCAGTGACAGATTCACTGAGCCAGTGACAGATTCACTGAGACAGTGACAGATTCACTGAGACAGTGACAGATTCACTGAGACAAAAGGTTCACTGAGCCAGTGACAGATTCACTGAGCCAGTGACTGAGTCACTGAGACAGTGACTGAGTCACTGAGACAGTGACAGATTCACTGAGACAGTGACAGATTCACTGAGCCAGTGACAGATTCACCGAGCCAGTGACAGATTCACTGAGACAGTGACAGATTCACTGAGACAGTGACAGATTCACTGAGACAGTAAAGGTTCACTGAGCCAGTGACTGGGTCACTGAGACAGTGACAGATTCACTGAGCCAGTGACAGATTCACTGAGCCAGTGACAGTCACGCAACTTTTGACATAGATACGCGACTTTTTAGTTCGTAGAGCGACTTTTGACTTAGACACGCGACTTTTGACTTAGATACGCGACTTTTGACTTCGATACGCGACTTTTGAGTTAGTCATGCAACTTTTGACTTAGATACGCGACTTTTGAGTTAGTCAAGCAAATTTTGACTTAGATACGCGACTTTTGAGTTAGTCAAGCGACTTTTGACATAGATACGCGACTTTTGAGTTAGATACGCGACTTTTGAGTTAGTCAAGCGACTTTTGACTTAGATACGCGACTTATGAGTTAGATCGACTTTTGAGTTAGTCACGCGACTTTTGACTTAGATACGCGACTTTTGAGCCAGTGACAGATTCACCTAGCTAGTGACAGATTCACCTAGCTAGTGACAGATTCACTGAGACTGACAGATTCACTGAGACAGTGACAGATTCACTGAGCCAGCGACAGATTCACTGAGACAGCGACAGATTCACTGAGACAGTGACAGATTCACTGAGACAGTGACAGATTCACTGAGACAGTGACTGACTCACTGAGACAGTGACTGACTCACTGAGACAGTGACAGATTCACTGAGCCAGTGACAGTCACGCAACTTTTGACATAGATACGCGACTTATGAGTTAGTAGAAAGACTTTTGACTTAGACACGCGACTTTTGACTTAGATACGCGACTTTTGACTTCGATACGCGACTTTTGAGTTAGTCATGCAACTTTTGACTTAGATACGCGACTTTTGAGTTAGTCAAGCAAATTTTGACTTAGATACGTGACTTTTGAGTTAGTCAAGCGACTTTTGACATAGATACGCGACTTTTGAGTTAGATACGCGACTTTTGACTTAGATACGCGACTTTTGAGCCAGTGACAGATTCACTTAGCTAGTGACAGATTCACTGAGACAGTGACAGATTCACTGAGACAGTGACAGATTCACTGAGACAGTGACAGATTCACTGAGACAGTGACAGATTCACTGAGACAGTGACAGATTCACTGAGCCAGCGACAGATTCACTGAGACAGTGACAGATTCACTGAGACAGCGACAGATTCACTGAGACAGCGACAGATTCACTGAGACAGTGACAGATTCACTGAGACTGACAGATTCACTGAGACAGTAACAGATTCACTGAGAAAGCGACAGATTCACTGAGACTGACAGATTCACTGAGACAGTGACAGATTCACTGAGACAAAAGGTTCACTGAGACAGCAAAGGTTCACTGAGACAGTGACAGATTCACTGAGACAGTGACTGACTCACTGAGACAGTGACTGACTCACTGAGCCAGTGACAGTCACGCAACTTTTGACATAGATACGCGACTTATGAGTTAGTAGAAAGACTTTTGACTTAGACACCCGACTTTTGACTTAGATACGCGACTTTTGACTTCGATACGCGACTTTTGAGTTAGTCATGCAACTTTTGACTTAGATACGCGACTTTTGAGTTAGTCAAGCAAATTTTGACTTAGATACGTGACTTTTGAGTTAGTCAAGCGACTTTTGACATAGATACGCGACTTTTGAGTTAGATACGCGACTTTTGAGTTAGTCAAATGACTTTTGACTTAGATACGCGACTTTTGAGTTAGTCACGCGACTTTTGACTTAGATACGCGACTTTTGAGCCAGTGACAGATTCACTTAGCTAGTGACAGATTCACTGAGACAGTGACAGATTCACTGAGACAGTGACAGATTCACTGAGACAGTGACAGATTCACTGAGACAGTGACAGATTCACTGAGACAGTGACAGATTCACTGAGCCAGCGACAGATTCACTGAGACAGTGACAGATTCACTGAGACAGCGACAGATTCACTGAGACAGCGACAGATTCACTGAGACAGTGACAGATTCACTGAGACTGACAGATTCACTGAGACAGTAACAGATTCACTGAGAAAGCGACAGATTCACTGAGACTGACAGATTCACAGAGACAGTGACACATTCACTGAGACAGTGACACATTCACTGAGACAGTGACAGATTCACTGAGCCAGTGACAGATTCACTGAGACTGACAGATTCACTGAGACTGACAGATTCACTGAGACTGACAGATTCACTGAGACTGACAGATTCACTGAGACTGACAGATTCACTGAGACTGACAGATTCACTGAGACAGCGACAGATTCACTGAGACAGTGACAGATTCACTGAGACAGCGACAGATTCACTGAGCCAGTGACAGATTCACTGAGCCAGTGACAGATTCACTGAGCCAGTGACAGATTCACTGAGCCAGTGACAGATTCACTGAGACAGCGACAGATTCACTGAGACAGCGACAGATTCACTGAGACAGCGACAGATTCACTGAGCCAGCGACAGATTCACTGAGCCAGTGACAGATTCACTGAGCCAGTGACAGATTCACTGAGCCAGTGACAGATTCACTGAGCCAGTGACAGATTCACTGAGACAGCGACAGATTCACTGAGACAGCGACAGATTCAGTGAGCCAGCGACAGATTCACTGAGTCACTGAGCCAGTGACAGATTCACTGAGTCACTGAGCCAGTGACAGATTCACTGAGACAGTGACAGATTCACTGAGACAGAAAAGGTTCACTGAGACAGCAAAGGTTCACTGAGACAGCAAAGGTTCACTGAGCCAGTGACAGATTCCTTGAGCCAGTGACTGAGTCACTGAGACAGTGACAGATTCACTGAGACAGTGACAGATTCACTGAGACAGTGACAGATTCACTGAGCCAGTGACAGATTCACTGAGACAGTGACAGATTCACTGAGACAGTGACAGATTCACTGAGACAGTGACAGATTCACTGAGACAGTGACAGATTCACTGAGACAGTGACAGATTCACTGAGACAGTGACAGATTCACTGAGACAGTGACAGATTCACTGAGACAGTGACAGATTCACTGAGACAGTGACAGATTCACTGAGACAGTGACAGATTCACTGAGCCAGTGACTGGGTCACTGAGACAGTGACTGGGTCACTGAGACAGTGACAGATTCACTGAGCCAGTGACAGATTCACTGAGCCAGTGACAGATTCACTGAGCCAGTGACAGATTCACTGAGACAGCGACAGATTCACTGAGACAGCGACAGATTCACTGAGACAGCGACAGATTCACTGAGCCAGCGACAGATTCACTGAGCCAGTGACAGATTCACTGAGCCAGTGACAGATTCACTGAGACAGTGACAGATTCACTGAGACAGTGACAGATTCACTGAGACAGTGACAGATTCACTGAGACAAAAGGTTCACTGAGACAGCAAAGGTTCACTGAGCCAGTGACTGAGTCACTGAGACAGTGACAGATTCACTGAGACAGTGACAGATTCACTGAGACAGTGACAGATTCACTGAGCCAGTGACAGATTCACCGAGCCAGTGACAGATTCACCGAGCCAGTGACAGATTCACTGAGACAGTGACAGATTCACTGAGACAGTGACAGATTCACTGAGACAGTAAAGGTTCACTGAGCCAGTGACTGGGTCACTGAGACAGTGACAGATTCACTGAGCCAGTGACAGATTCACTGAGCCAGTGACAGTCACGCAACTTTTGACATAGATACGCGACTTTTTAGTTCGTAGAGCGACTTTTGACTTAGACACGCGACTTTTGACTTAGATACGCGACTTTTGACTTCGATACGCGACTTTTGAGTTAGTCATGCAACTTTTGACTTAGATACGCGACTTTTGAGTTAGTCAAGCAAATTTTGACTTAGATACGCGACTTTTGAGTTAGTCAAGCGACTTTTGACATAGATACGCGACTTTTGAGTTAGATACGCGACTTTTGAGTTAGTCAAGCGACTTTTGACTTAGATACGCGACTTATGAGTTAGATCGACTTTTGAGTTAGTGACGCGACTTTTGACTTAGATACGCGACTTTTTAGTTCGTAGAGCGACTTTTGACTTAGACACGCGACTTTTGACTTAGATACGCGACTTTTGACTTCGATACGCGACTTTTGAGTTAGTCATGCAACTTTTGACTTAGATACGCGACTTTTGAGTTAGTCAAGCAAATTTTGACTTAGATACGCGACTTTTGAGTTAGTCAAGCGACTTTTGACATAGATACGCGACTTTTGACTTAGATACGCGACTTTTGAGCCAGTGACAGATTCACCTAGCTAGTGACAGATTCACCTAGCTAGTGACAGATTCACTGAGACTGACAGATTCACTGAGACAGTGACAGATTCACTGAGCCAGCGACAGATTCACTGAGACAGCGACAGATTCACTGAGACAGCGACAGATTCACTGAGACAGTGACAGATTCACTGAGACAGTGACAGATTCACTGAGACAGTGACTGACTCACTGAGACAGTGACTGACTCACTGAGACAGTGACAGATTCACTGAGCCAGTGACAGTCACGCAACTTTTGACATAGATACGCGACTTATGAGTTAGTAGAAAGACTTTTGACTTAGACACGCGACTTTTGACTTAGATACGCGACTTTTGACTTCGATACGCGACTTTTGAGTTAGTCATGCAACTTTTGACTTAGATACGCGACTTTTGAGTTAGTCAAGCAAATTTTGACTTAGATACGTGACTTTTGAGTTAGTCAAGCGACTTTTGACATAGATACGCGACTTTTGAGTTAGATACGCGACTTTTGAGTTAGTCAAATGACTTTTGACTTAGATACGCGACTTTTGAGTTAGATCGACTTTTGAGTTAGTCACGCGACTTTTGACTTAGATACGCGACTTTTGAGCCAGTGACAGATTCACTTAGCTAGTGACAGATTCACTGAGACAGTGACAGATTCACTGAGACAGTGACAGATTCACTGAGACAGTGACAGATTCACTGAGACAGTGACAGATTCACTGAGACAGTGACAGATTCACTGAGCCAGCGACAGATTCACTGAGACAGTGACAGATTCACTGAGACAGCGACAGATTCACTGAGACAGCGACAGATTCACTGAGACAGTGACAGATTCACTGAGACTGACAGATTCACTGAGACTGACAGATTCACTGAGACAGTAACAGATTCACTGAGAAAGCGACAGATTCACTGAGACTGACAGATTCACTGAGACAGTGACAGATTCACTGAGACAAAAGGTTCACTGAGACAGCAAAGGTTCACTGAGACAGTGACAGATTCACTGAGACAGTGACTGACTCACTGAGACAGTGACTGACTCACTGAGCCAGTGACAGTCACGCAACTTTTGACATAGATACGCGACTTATGAGTTAGTAGAAAGACTTTTGACTTAGACACGCGACTTTTGACTTAGATACGCGACTTTTGACTTCGATACGCGACTTTTGAGTTAGTCATGCAACTTTTGACTTAGATACGCGACTTTTGAGTTAGTCAAGCAAATTTTGACTTAGATACGTGACTTTTGAGTTAGTCAAGCGACTTTTGACATAGATACGCGACTTTTGAGTTAGATACGCGACTTTTGAGTTAGTCAAATGACTTTTGACTTAGATACGCGACTTTTGAGTTAGTCACGCGACTTTTGACTTAGATACGCGACTTTTGAGCCAGTGACAGATTCACTTAGCTAGTGACAGATTCACTGAGACAGTGACAGATTCACTGAGACAGTGACAGATTCACTGAGACAGTGACAGATTCACTGAGACAGTGACAGATTCACTGAGACAGTGACAGATTCACTGAGCCAGCGACAGATTCACTGAGACAGTGACAGATTCACTGAGCCAGCGACAGATTCACTGAGACAGTGACAGATTCACTGAGACAGCGACAGATTCACTGAGACAGCGACAGATTCACTGAGACAGTGACAGATTCACTGAGACTGACAGATTCACTGAGACAGTAACAGATTCACTGAGAAAGCGACAGATTCACTGAGACTGACAGATTCACAGAGACAGTGACACATTCACTGAGACAGTGACACATTCACTGAGACAGTGACAGATTCACTGAGCCAGTGACAGATTCACTGAGACTGACAGATTCACTGAGACTGACAGATTCACTGAGACTGACAGATTCACTGAGACTGACAGATTCACTGAGACTGACAGATTCACTGAGACTGACAGATTCACTGAGACTGACAGATTCACTGAGACTGACAGATTCACTGAGACTGACAGATTCACTGAGACTGACAGATTCACTGAGACAGCGACAGATTCACTGAGACAGCGACAGATTCACTGAGACAGCGACAGATTCACTGAGCCAGTGACAGATTCACTGAGCCAGTGACAGATTCACTGAGCCAGTGACAGATTCACTGAGCCAGTGACAGATTCACTGAGACAGCGACAGATTCACTGAGACAGCGACAGATTCACTGAGACAGCGACAGATTCACTGAGCCAGCGACAGATTCACTGAGCCAGTGACAGATTCACTGAGCCAGTGACAGATTCACTGAGACAGTGACAGATTCACTGAGACAGTGACAGATTCACTGAGACAAAAGGTTCACTGAGACAGCAAAGGTTCACTGAGCCAGTGACAGATTCACTGAGCCAGTGACTGAGTCACTGAGACAGTGACAGATTCACTGAGACAGTGACAGATTCACTGAGACAGTGACAGATTCACTGAGCCAGTGACAGATTCACCGAGCCAGTGACAGATTCACCGAGCCAGTGACAGATTCACTGAGACAGTGACAGATTCACTGAGACAGTGACAGATTCACTGAGACAGTAAAGGTTCACTGAGCCAGTGACTGGGTCACTGAGACAGTGACAGATTCACTGAGCCAGTGACAGATTCACTGAGCCAGTGACAGTCACGCAACTTTTGACATAGATACGCGACTTTTTAGTTCGTAGAGCGACTTTTGACTTAGACACGCGACTTTTGACTTAGATACGCGACTTTTGACTTCGATACGCGACTTTTGAGTTAGTCATGCAACTTTTGACTTAGATACGCGACTTTTGAGTTAGTCAAGCAAATTTTGACTTAGATACGCGACTTTTGAGTTAGTCAAGCGACTTTTGACATAGATACGCGACTTTGGAGTTAGATACGCGACTTTTGAGTTAGTCAAGCGACTTTTGACTTAGATACGCGACTTATGAGTTAGATCGACTTTTGAGTTAGTCACGCGACTTTTGACTTAGATACGCGACTTTTGAGCCAGTGACAGATTCACCTAGCTAGTGACAGATTCACCTAGCTAGTGACAGATTCACTGAGACTGACAGATTCACTGAGACAGTGACAGATTCACTGAGCCAGCGACAGATTCACTGAGACAGCGACAGATTCACTGAGACAGCGACAGATTCACTGAGACAGTGACAGATTCACTGAGACAGTGACAGATTCACTGAGACAGTGACTGACTCACTGAGACAGTGACTGACTCACTGAGACAGTGACAGATTCACTGAGCCAGTGACAGTCACGCAACTTTTGACATAGATACGCGACTTATGAGTTAGTACAAAGACTTTTGACTTAGACACGCGACTTTTGACTTAGATACGCGACTTTTGACTTCGATACGCGACTTTTGAGTTAGTCATGCAACTTTTGACTTAGATACGCGACTTTTGAGTTAGTCAAGCAAATTTTGACTTAGATACGTGACTTTTGAGTTAGTCAAGCGACTTTTGACATAGATACGCGACTTTTGAGTTAGATACGCGACTTTTGAGTTAGTCAAATGACTTTTGACTTAGATACGCGACTTTTGAGTTAGATCGACTTTTGAGTTAGTCACGCGACTTTTGACTTAGATACGCGACTTTTGAGCCAGTGACAGATTCACTTAGCTAGTGACAGATTCACTGAGACAGTGACAGATTCACTGAGACAGTGACAGATTCACTGAGACAGTGACAGATTCACTGAGACAGTGACAGATTCACTGAGACAGTGACAGATTCACTGAGCCAGCGACAGATTCACTGAGACAGTGACAGATTCACTGAGACAGCGACAGATTCACTGAGACAGCGACAGATTCACTGAGACAGTGACAGATTCACTGAGACTGACAGATTCACTGAGACAGTAACAGATTCACTGAGAAAGCGACAGATTCACTGAGACTGACAGATTCACTGAGACAGTGACAGATTCACTGAGACAAAAGGTTCACTGAGACAGCAAAGGTTCACTGAGACAGTGACAGATTCACTGAGACAGTGACTGACTCACTGAGACAGTGACTGACTCACTGAGCCAGTGACAGTCACGCAACTTTTGACATAGATACGCGACTTATGAGTTAGTAGAAAGACTTTTGACTTAGACACGCGACTTTTGACTTAGATACGCGACTTTTGACTTCGATACGCGACTTTTGAGTTAGTCATGCAACTTTTGACTTAGATACGCGACTTTTGAGTTAGTCAAGCAAATTTTGACTTAGATACGTGACTTTTGAGTTAGTCAAGCGACTTTTGACATAGATACGCGACTTTTGAGTTAGATACGCGACTTTTGAGTTAGTCAAATGACTTTTGACTTAGATACGCGACTTTTGAGTTAGTCACGCGACTTTTGACTTAGATACGCGACTTTTGAGCCAGTGACAGATTCACTTAGCTAGTGACAGATTCACTGAGACAGTGACAGATTCACTGAGACAGTGACAGATTCACTGAGACAGTGACAGATTCACTGAGACAGTGACAGATTCACTGAGACAGTGACAGATTCACTGAGCCAGCGACAGATTCACTGAGACAGTGACAGATTCACTGAGACAGCGACAGATTCACTGAGACAGCGACAGATTCACTGAGACAGTGACAGATTCACTGAGACTGACAGATTCACTGAGACAGTAACAGATTCACTGAGAAAGCGACAGATTCACTGAGACTGACAGATTCACAGAGACAGTGACACATTCACTGAGACAGTGACACATTCACTGAGACAGTGACAGATTCACTGAGCCAGTGACAGATTCACTGAGACTGACAGATTCACTGAGACTGACAGATTCACTGAGACTGACAGATTCACTGAGACTGACAGATTCACTGAGACTGACAGATTCACTGAGACTGACAGATTCACTGAGACTGACAGATTCACTGAGACTGACAGATTCACTGAGACAGCGACAGATTCACTGAGACAGTGACAGATTCACTGAGAAGCGACAGATTCACTGAGCCAGTGACAGATTCACTGAGCCAGTGACAGATTCACTGAGCCAGTGACAGATTCACTGAGCCAGTGACAGATTCACTGAGACAGCGACAGATTCACTGAGACAGCGACAGATTCACTGAGACAGCGACAGATTCACTGAGCCAGCGACAGATTCACTGAGCCAGTGACAGATTCACTGAGCCAGTGACAGATTCACTGAGACAGTGACAGATTCACTGAGACAGTGACAGATTCACTGAGACAAAAGGTTCACTGAGACAGCAAAGGTTCACTGAGCCAGTGACAGATTCACTGAGCCAGTGACTGAGTCACTGAGACAGTGACAGATTCACTGAGACAGTGACAGATTCACTGAGACAGTGACAGATTCACTGAGCCAGTGACAGATTCACCGAGCCAGTGACAGATTCACTGAGACAGTGACAGATTCACTGAGACAGTGACAGATTCACTGAGACAGTAAAGGTTCACTGAGCCAGTGACTGGGTCACTGAGACAGTGACAGATTCACTGAGCCAGTGACAGATTCACTGAGCCAGTGACAGTCACGCAACTTTTGACATAGATACGCGACTTTTTAGTTCGTAGAGCGACTTTTGACTTAGACACGCGACTTTTGACTTAGATACGCGACTTTTGACTTCGATACGCGACTTTTGAGTTAGTCATGCAACTTTTGACTTAGATACGCGACTTTTGAGTTAGTCAAGCAAATTTTGACTTAGATACGCGACTTTTGAGTTAGTCAAGCGACTTTTGACATAGATACGCGACTTTTGAGTTAGATACGCGACTTTTGAGTTAGTCAAGCGACTTTTGACTTAGATACGCGACTTATGAGTTAGATCGACTTTTGAGTTAGTCACGCGACTTTTGACTTAGATACGCGACTTTTGAGCCAGTGACAGATTCACCTAGCTAGTGACAGATTCACCTAGCTAGTGACAGATTCACTGAGACTGACAGATTCACTGAGACAGTGACAGATTCACTGAGCCAGCGACAGATTCACTGAGACAGCGACAGATTCACTGAGACAGCGACAGATTCACTGAGACAGTGACAGATTCACTGAGACAGTGACAGATTCACTGAGACAGTGACTGACTCACTGAGACAGTGACTGACTCACTGAGACAGTGACAGATTCACTGAGCCAGTGACAGTCACGCAACTTTTGACATAGATACGCGACTTATGAGTTAGTAGAAAGACTTTTGACTTAGACACGCGACTTTTGACTTAGATACGCGACTTTTGACTTCGATACGCGACTTTTGAGTTAGTCATGCAACTTTTGACTTAGATACGCGACTTTTGAGTTAGTCAAGCAAATTTTGACTTAGATACGTGACTTTTGAGTTAGTCAAGCGACTTTTGACATAGATACGCGACTTTTGAGTTAGATACGCGACTTTTGAGTTAGTCAAATGACTTTTGACTTAGATACGCGACTTTTGAGTTAGATCGACTTTTGAGTTAGTCACGCGACTTTTGACTTAGATACGCGACTTTTGAGCCAGTGACAGATTCACTTAGCTAGTGACAGATTCACTGAGACAGTGACAGATTCACTGAGACAGTGACAGATTCACTGAGACAGTGACAGATTCACTGAGACAGTGACAGATTCACTGAGACAGTGACAGATTCACTGAGCCAGCGACAGATTCACTGAGACAGTGACAGATTCACTGAGACAGCGACAGATTCACTGAGACAGCGACAGATTCACTGAGACAGTGACAGATTCACTGAGACTGACAGATTCACTGAGACAGTAACAGATTCACTGAGAAAGCGACAGATTCACTGAGACTGACAGATTCACTGAGACAGTGACAGATTCACTGAGACAAAAGGTTCACTGAGACAGCAAAGGTTCACTGAGACAGTGACAGATTCACTGAGACAGTGACTGACTCACTGAGACAGTGACTGACTCACTGAGCCAGTGACAGTCACGCAACTTTTGACATAGATACGCGACTTATGAGTTAGTAGAAAGACTTTTGACTTAGACACCCGACTTTTGACTTAGATACGCGACTTTTGACTTCGATACGCGACTTTTGAGTTAGTCATGCAACTTTTGACTTAGATACGCGACTTTTGAGTTAGTCAAGCAAATTTTGACTTAGATACGTGACTTTTGAGTTAGTCAAGCGACTTTTGACATAGATACGCGACTTTTGAGTTAGATACGCGACTTTTGAGTTAGTCAAATGACTTTTGACTTAGATACGCGACTTTTGAGTTAGTCACGCGACTTTTGACTTAGATACGCGACTTTTGAGCCAGTGACAGATTCACTTAGCTAGTGACAGATTCACTGAGACAGTGACAGATTCACTGAGACAGTGACAGATTCACTGAGACAGTGACAGATTCACTGAGACAGTGACAGATTCACTGAGACAGTGACAGATTCACTGAGCCAGCGACAGATTCACTGAGACAGTGACAGATTCACTGAGACAGCGACAGATTCACTGAGACAGCGACAGATTCACTGAGACAGTGACAGATTCACTGAGACTGACAGATTCACTGAGACAGTAACAGATTCACTGAGAAAGCGACAGATTCACTGAGACTGACAGATTCACAGAGACAGTGACACATTCACTGAGACAGTGACACATTCACTGAGACAGTGACAGATTCACTGAGCCAGTGACAGATTCACTGAGACTGACAGATTCACTGAGACTGACAGATTCACTGAGACTGACAGATTCACTGAGACTGACAGATTCACTGAGACTGACAGATTCACTGAGACTGACAGATTCACTGAGACAGCGACAGATTCACTGAGACAGTGACAGATTCACTGAGACAGCGACAGATTCACTGAGCCAGTGACAGATTCACTGAGCCAGTGACAGATTCACTGAGCCAGTGACAGATTCACTGAGCCAGTGACAGATTCACTGAGACAGCGACAGATTCACTGAGACAGCGACAGATTCACTGAGACAGCGACAGATTCACTGAGCCAGCGACAGATTCACTGAGCCAGTGACAGATTCACTGAGCCAGTGACAGATTCACTGAGCCAGTGACAGATTCACTGAGCCAGTGACAGATTCACTGAGACAGCGACAGATTCACTGAGACAGCGACAGATTCAGTGAGCCAGCGACAGATTCACTGAGTCACTGAGCCAGTGACAGATTCACTGAGTCACTGAGCCAGTGACAGATTCACTGAGACAGTGACAGATTCACTGAGACAGAAAAGGTTCACTGAGACAGCAAAGGTTCACTGAGACAGCAAAGGTTCACTGAGCCAGTGACAGATTCCTTGAGCCAGTGACTGAGTCACTGAGACAGTGACAGATTCACTGAGACAGTGACAGATTCACTGAGACAGTGACAGATTCACTGAGCCAGTGACAGATTCACTGAGACAGTGACAGATTCACTGAGACAGTGACAGATTCACTGAGACAGTGACAGATTCACTGAGACAGTGACAGATTCACTGAGACAGTGACAGATTCACTGAGACAGTGACAGATTCACTGAGACAGTGACAGATTCACTGAGACAGTGACAGATTCACTGAGACAGTGACAGATTCACTGAGACAGTGACAGATTCACTGAGCCAGTGACTGGGTCACTGAGACAGTGACTGGGTCACTGAGACAGTGACAGATTCACTGAGCCAGTGACAGATTCACTGAGCCAGTGACAGATTCACTGAGCCAGTGACAGATTCACTGAGACAGCGACAGATTCACTGAGACAGCGACAGATTCACTGAGACAGCGACAGATTCACTGAGCCAGCGACAGATTCACTGAGCCAGTGACAGATTCACTGAGCCAGTGACAGATTCACTGAGACAGTGACAGATTCACTGAGACAGTGACAGATTCACTGAGACAGTGACAGATTCACTGAGACAAAAGGTTCACTGAGACAGCAAAGGTTCACTGAGCCAGTGACTGAGTCACTGAGACAGTGACAGATTCACTGAGACAGTGACAGATTCACTGAGACAGTGACAGATTCACTGAGCCAGTGACAGATTCACCGAGCCAGTGACAGATTCACCGAGCCAGTGACAGATTCACTGAGACAGTGACAGATTCACTGAGACAGTGACAGATTCACTGAGACAGTAAAGGTTCACTGAGCCAGTGACTGGGTCACTGAGACAGTGACAGATTCACTGAGCCAGTGACAGATTCACTGAGCCAGTGACAGTCACGCAACTTTTGACATAGATACGCGACTTTTTAGTTCGTAGAGCGACTTTTGACTTAGACACGCGACTTTTGACTTAGATACGCGACTTTTGACTTCGATACGCGACTTTTGAGTTAGTCATGCAACTTTTGACTTAGATACGCGACTTTTGAGTTAGTCAAGCAAATTTTGACTTAGATACGCGACTTTTGAGTTAGTCAAGCGACTTTTGACATAGATACGCGACTTTTGAGTTAGATACGCGACTTTTGAGTTAGTCAAGCGACTTTTGACTTAGATACGCGACTTATGAGTTAGATCGACTTTTGAGTTAGTGACGCGACTTTTGACTTAGATACGCGACTTTTTAGTTCGTAGAGCGACTTTTGACTTAGACACGCGACTTTTGACTTAGATACGCGACTTTTGACTTCGATACGCGACTTTTGAGTTAGTCATGCAACTTTTGACTTAGATACGCGACTTTTGAGTTAGTCAAGCAAATTTTGACTTAGATACGCGACTTTTGAGTTAGTCAAGCGACTTTTGACATAGATACGCGACTTTTGACTTAGATACGCGACTTTTGAGCCAGTGACAGATTCACCTAGCTAGTGACAGATTCACCTAGCTAGTGACAGATTCACTGAGACTGACAGATTCACTGAGACAGTGACAGATTCACTGAGCCAGCGACAGATTCACTGAGACAGCGACAGATTCACTGAGACAGCGACAGATTCACTGAGACAGTGACAGATTCACTGAGACAGTGACAGATTCACTGAGACAGTGACTGACTCACTGAGACAGTGACTGACTCACTGAGACAGTGACAGATTCACTGAGCCAGTGACAGTCACGCAACTTTTGACATAGATACGCGACTTATGAGTTAGTAGAAAGACTTTTGACTTAGACACGCGACTTTTGACTTAGATACGCGACTTTTGACTTCGATACGCGACTTTTGAGTTAGTCATGCAACTTTTGACTTAGATACGCGACTTTTGAGTTAGTCAAGCAAATTTTGACTTAGATACGTGACTTTTGAGTTAGTCAAGCGACTTTTGACATAGATACGCGACTTTTGAGTTAGATACGCGACTTTTGAGTTAGTCAAATGACTTTTGACTTAGATACGCGACTTTTGAGTTAGATCGACTTTTGAGTTAGTCACGCGACTTTTGACTTAGATACGCGACTTTTGAGCCAGTGACAGATTCACTTAGCTAGTGACAGATTCACTGAGACAGTGACAGATTCACTGAGACAGTGACAGATTCACTGAGACAGTGACAGATTCACTGAGACAGTGACAGATTCACTGAGACAGTGACAGATTCACTGAGCCAGCGACAGATTCACTGAGACAGTGACAGATTCACTGAGACAGCGACAGATTCACTGAGACAGCGACAGATTCACTGAGACAGTGACAGATTCACTGAGACTGACAGATTCACTGAGACTGACAGATTCACTGAGACAGTAACAGATTCACTGAGAAAGCGACAGATTCACTGAGACTGACAGATTCACTGAGACAGTGACAGATTCACTGAGACAAAAGGTTCACTGAGACAGCAAAGGTTCACTGAGACAGTGACAGATTCACTGAGACAGTGACTGACTCACTGAGACAGTGACTGACTCACTGAGCCAGTGACAGTCACGCAACTTTTGACATAGATACGCGACTTATGAGTTAGTAGAAAGACTTTTGACTTAGACACGCGACTTTTGACTTAGATACGCGACTTTTGACTTCGATACGCGACTTTTGAGTTAGTCATGCAACTTTTGACTTAGATACGCGACTTTTGAGTTAGTCAAGCAAATTTTGACTTAGATACGTGACTTTTGAGTTAGTCAAGCGACTTTTGACATAGATACGCGACTTTTGAGTTAGATACGCGACTTTTGAGTTAGTCAAATGACTTTTGACTTAGATACGCGACTTTTGAGTTAGTCACGCGACTTTTGACTTAGATACGCGACTTTTGAGCCAGTGACAGATTCACTTAGCTAGTGACAGATTCACTGAGACAGTGACAGATTCACTGAGACAGTGACAGATTCACTGAGACAGTGACAGATTCACTGAGACAGTGACAGATTCACTGAGACAGTGACAGATTCACTGAGCCAGCGACAGATTCACTGAGACAGTGACAGATTCACTGAGCCAGCGACAGATTCACTGAGACAGTGACAGATTCACTGAGACAGCGACAGATTCACTGAGACAGCGACAGATTCACTGAGACAGTGACAGATTCACTGAGACTGACAGATTCACTGAGACAGTAACAGATTCACTGAGAAAGCGACAGATTCACTGAGACTGACAGATTCACAGAGACAGTGACACATTCACTGAGACAGTGACACATTCACTGAGACAGTGACAGATTCACTGAGCCAGTGACAGATTCACTGAGACTGACAGATTCACTGAGACTGACAGATTCACTGAGACTGACAGATTCACTGAGACTGACAGATTCACTGAGACTGACAGATTCACTGAGACTGACAGATTCACTGAGACTGACAGATTCACTGAGACTGACAGATTCACTGAGACTGACAGATTCACTGAGACTGACAGATTCACTGAGACAGCGACAGATTCACTGAGACAGCGACAGATTCACTGAGACAGCGACAGATTCACTGAGCCAGTGACAGATTCACTGAGCCAGTGACAGATTCACTGAGCCAGTGACAGATTCACTGAGCCAGTGACAGATTCACTGAGACAGCGACAGATTCACTGAGACAGCGACAGATTCACTGAGACAGCGACAGATTCACTGAGCCAGCGACAGATTCACTGAGCCAGTGACAGATTCACTGAGCCAGTGACAGATTCACTGAGACAGTGACAGATTCACTGAGACAGTGACAGATTCACTGAGACAAAAGGTTCACTGAGACAGCAAAGGTTCACTGAGCCAGTGACAGATTCACTGAGCCAGTGACTGAGTCACTGAGACAGTGACAGATTCACTGAGACAGTGACAGATTCACTGAGACAGTGACAGATTCACTGAGCCAGTGACAGATTCACCGAGCCAGTGACAGATTCACCGAGCCAGTGACAGATTCACTGAGACAGTGACAGATTCACTGAGACAGTGACAGATTCACTGAGACAGTAAAGGTTCACTGAGCCAGTGACTGGGTCACTGAGACAGTGACAGATTCACTGAGCCAGTGACAGATTCACTGAGCCAGTGACAGTCACGCAACTTTTGACATAGATACGCGACTTTTTAGTTCGTAGAGCGACTTTTGACTTAGACACGCGACTTTTGACTTAGATACGCGACTTTTGACTTCGATACGCGACTTTTGAGTTAGTCATGCAACTTTTGACTTAGATACGCGACTTTTGAGTTAGTCAAGCAAATTTTGACTTAGATACGCGACTTTTGAGTTAGTCAAGCGACTTTTGACATAGATACGCGACTTTGGAGTTAGATACGCGACTTTTGAGTTAGTCAAGCGACTTTTGACTTAGATACGCGACTTATGAGTTAGATCGACTTTTGAGTTAGTCACGCGACTTTTGACTTAGATACGCGACTTTTGAGCCAGTGACAGATTCACCTAGCTAGTGACAGATTCACCTAGCTAGTGACAGATTCACTGAGACTGACAGATTCACTGAGACAGTGACAGATTCACTGAGCCAGCGACAGATTCACTGAGACAGCGACAGATTCACTGAGACAGCGACAGATTCACTGAGACAGTGACAGATTCACTGAGACAGTGACAGATTCACTGAGACAGTGACTGACTCACTGAGACAGTGACTGACTCACTGAGACAGTGACAGATTCACTGAGCCAGTGACAGTCACGCAACTTTTGACATAGATACGCGACTTATGAGTTAGTACAAAGACTTTTGACTTAGACACGCGACTTTTGACTTAGATACGCGACTTTTGACTTCGATACGCGACTTTTGAGTTAGTCATGCAACTTTTGACTTAGATACGCGACTTTTGAGTTAGTCAAGCAAATTTTGACTTAGATACGTGACTTTTGAGTTAGTCAAGCGACTTTTGACATAGATACGCGACTTTTGAGTTAGATACGCGACTTTTGAGTTAGTCAAATGACTTTTGACTTAGATACGCGACTTTTGAGTTAGATCGACTTTTGAGTTAGTCACGCGACTTTTGACTTAGATACGCGACTTTTGAGCCAGTGACAGATTCACTTAGCTAGTGACAGATTCACTGAGACAGTGACAGATTCACTGAGACAGTGACAGATTCACTGAGACAGTGACAGATTCACTGAGACAGTGACAGATTCACTGAGACAGTGACAGATTCACTGAGCCAGCGACAGATTCACTGAGACAGTGACAGATTCACTGAGACAGCGACAGATTCACTGAGACAGCGACAGATTCACTGAGACAGTGACAGATTCACTGAGACTGACAGATTCACTGAGACAGTAACAGATTCACTGAGAAAGCGACAGATTCACTGAGACTGACAGATTCACTGAGACAGTGACAGATTCACTGAGACAAAAGGTTCACTGAGACAGCAAAGGTTCACTGAGACAGTGACAGATTCACTGAGACAGTGACTGACTCACTGAGACAGTGACTGACTCACTGAGCCAGTGACAGTCACGCAACTTTTGACATAGATACGCGACTTATGAGTTAGTAGAAAGACTTTTGACTTAGACACGCGACTTTTGACTTAGATACGCGACTTTTGACTTCGATACGCGACTTTTGAGTTAGTCATGCAACTTTTGACTTAGATACGCGACTTTTGAGTTAGTCAAGCAAATTTTGACTTAGATACGTGACTTTTGAGTTAGTCAAGCGACTTTTGACATAGATACGCGACTTTTGAGTTAGATACGCGACTTTTGAGTTAGTCAAATGACTTTTGACTTAGATACGCGACTTTTGAGTTAGTCACGCGACTTTTGACTTAGATACGCGACTTTTGAGCCAGTGACAGATTCACTTAGCTAGTGACAGATTCACTGAGACAGTGACAGATTCACTGAGACAGTGACAGATTCACTGAGACAGTGACAGATTCACTGAGACAGTGACAGATTCACTGAGACAGTGACAGATTCACTGAGCCAGCGACAGATTCACTGAGACAGTGACAGATTCACTGAGACAGCGACAGATTCACTGAGACAGCGACAGATTCACTGAGACAGTGACAGATTCACTGAGACTGACAGATTCACTGAGACAGTAACAGATTCACTGAGAAAGCGACAGATTCACTGAGACTGACAGATTCACAGAGACAGTGACACATTCACTGAGACAGTGACACATTCACTGAGACAGTGACAGATTCACTGAGCCAGTGACAGATTCACTGAGACTGACAGATTCACTGAGACTGACAGATTCACTGAGACTGACAGATTCACTGAGACTGACAGATTCACTGAGACTGACAGATTCACTGAGACTGACAGATTCACTGAGACTGACAGATTCACTGAGACTGACAGATTCACTGAGACAGCGACAGATTCACTGAGACAGTGACAGATTCACTGAGAAGCGACAGATTCACTGAGCCAGTGACAGATTCACTGAGCCAGTGACAGATTCACTGAGCCAGTGACAGATTCACTGAGCCAGTGACAGATTCACTGAGACAGCGACAGATTCACTGAGACAGCGACAGATTCACTGAGACAGCGACAGATTCACTGAGCCAGCGACAGATTCACTGAGCCAGTGACAGATTCACTGAGCCAGTGACAGATTCACTGAGACAGTGACAGATTCACTGAGACAGTGACAGATTCACTGAGACAAAAGGTTCACTGAGACAGCAAAGGTTCACTGAGCCAGTGACAGATTCACTGAGCCAGTGACTGAGTCACTGAGACAGTGACAGATTCACTGAGACAGTGACAGATTCACTGAGACAGTGACAGATTCACTGAGCCAGTGACAGATTCACCGAGCCAGTGACAGATTCACTGAGACAGTGACAGATTCACTGAGACAGTGACAGATTCACTGAGACAGTAAAGGTTCACTGAGCCAGTGACTGGGTCACTGAGACAGTGACAGATTCACTGAGCCAGTGACAGATTCACTGAGCCAGTGACAGTCACGCAACTTTTGACATAGATACGCGACTTTTTAGTTCGTAGAGCGACTTTTGACTTAGACACGCGACTTTTGACTTAGATACGCGACTTTTGACTTCGATACGCGACTTTTGAGTTAGTCATGCAACTTTTGACTTAGATACGCGACTTTTGAGTTAGTCAAGCAAATTTTGACTTAGATACGCGACTTTTGAGTTAGTCAAGCGACTTTTGACATAGATACGCGACTTTTGAGTTAGATACGCGACTTTTGAGTTAGTCAAGCGACTTTTGACTTAGATACGCGACTTATGAGTTAGATCGACTTTTGAGTTAGTCACGCGACTTTTGACTTAGATACGCGACTTTTGAGCCAGTGACAGATTCACCTAGCTAGTGACAGATTCACCTAGCTAGTGACAGATTCACTGAGACTGACAGATTCACTGAGACAGTGACAGATTCACTGAGCCAGCGACAGATTCACTGAGACAGCGACAGATTCACTGAGACAGCGACAGATTCACTGAGACAGTGACAGATTCACTGAGACAGTGACAGATTCACTGAGACAGTGACTGACTCACTGAGACAGTGACTGACTCACTGAGACAGTGACAGATTCACTGAGCCAGTGACAGTCACGCAACTTTTGACATAGATACGCGACTTATGAGTTAGTAGAAAGACTTTTGACTTAGACACGCGACTTTTGACTTAGATACGCGACTTTTGACTTCGATACGCGACTTTTGAGTTAGTCATGCAACTTTTGACTTAGATACGCGACTTTTGAGTTAGTCAAGCAAATTTTGACTTAGATACGTGACTTTTGAGTTAGTCAAGCGACTTTTGACATAGATACGCGACTTTTGAGTTAGATACGCGACTTTTGAGTTAGTCAAATGACTTTTGACTTAGATACGCGACTTTTGAGTTAGATCGACTTTTGAGTTAGTCACGCGACTTTTGACTTAGATACGCGACTTTTGAGCCAGTGACAGATTCACTTAGCTAGTGACAGATTCACTGAGACAGTGACAGATTCACTGAGACAGTGACAGATTCACTGAGACAGTGACAGATTCACTGAGACAGTGACAGATTCACTGAGACAGTGACAGATTCACTGAGCCAGCGACAGATTCACTGAGACAGTGACAGATTCACTGAGACAGCGACAGATTCACTGAGACAGCGACAGATTCACTGAGACAGTGACAGATTCACTGAGACTGACAGATTCACTGAGACAGTAACAGATTCACTGAGAAAGCGACAGATTCACTGAGACTGACAGATTCACTGAGACAGTGACAGATTCACTGAGACAAAAGGTTCACTGAGACAGCAAAGGTTCACTGAGACAGTGACAGATTCACTGAGACAGTGACTGACTCACTGAGACAGTGACTGACTCACTGAGCCAGTGACAGTCACGCAACTTTTGACATAGATACGCGACTTATGAGTTAGTAGAAAGACTTTTGACTTAGACACCCGACTTTTGACTTAGATACGCGACTTTTGACTTCGATACGCGACTTTTGAGTTAGTCATGCAACTTTTGACTTAGATACGCGACTTTTGAGTTAGTCAAGCAAATTTTGACTTAGATACGTGACTTTTGAGTTAGTCAAGCGACTTTTGACATAGATACGCGACTTTTGAGTTAGATACGCGACTTTTGAGTTAGTCAAATGACTTTTGACTTAGATACGCGACTTTTGAGTTAGTCACGCGACTTTTGACTTAGATACGCGACTTTTGAGCCAGTGACAGATTCACTTAGCTAGTGACAGATTCACTGAGACAGTGACAGATTCACTGAGACAGTGACAGATTCACTGAGACAGTGACAGATTCACTGAGACAGTGACAGATTCACTGAGACAGTGACAGATTCACTGAGCCAGCGACAGATTCACTGAGACAGTGACAGATTCACTGAGACAGCGACAGATTCACTGAGACAGCGACAGATTCACTGAGACAGTGACAGATTCACTGAGACTGACAGATTCACTGAGACAGTAACAGATTCACTGAGAAAGCGACAGATTCACTGAGACTGACAGATTCACAGAGACAGTGACACATTCACTGAGACAGTGACACATTCACTGAGACAGTGACAGATTCACTGAGCCAGTGACAGATTCACTGAGACTGACAGATTCACTGAGACTGACAGATTCACTGAGACTGACAGATTCACTGAGACTGACAGATTCACTGAGACTGACAGATTCACTGAGACTGACAGATTCACTGAGACAGCGACAGATTCACTGAGACAGTGACAGATTCACTGAGACAGCGACAGATTCACTGAGCCAGTGACAGATTCACTGAGCCAGTGACAGATTCACTGAGCCAGTGACAGATTCACTGAGCCAGTGACAGATTCACTGAGACAGCGACAGATTCACTGAGACAGCGACAGATTCACTGAGACAGCGACAGATTCACTGAGCCAGCGACAGATTCACTGAGCCAGTGACAGATTCACTGAGCCAGTGACAGATTCACTGAGCCAGTGACAGATTCACTGAGCCAGTGACAGATTCACTGAGACAGCGACAGATTCACTGAGACAGCGACAGATTCAGTGAGCCAGCGACAGATTCACTGAGTCACTGAGCCAGTGACAGATTCACTGAGTCACTGAGCCAGTGACAGATTCACTGAGACAGTGACAGATTCACTGAGACAGAAAAGGTTCACTGAGACAGCAAAGGTTCACTGAGACAGCAAAGGTTCACTGAGCCAGTGACAGATTCCTTGAGCCAGTGACTGAGTCACTGAGACAGTGACAGATTCACTGAGACAGTGACAGATTCACTGAGACAGTGACAGATTCACTGAGCCAGTGACAGATTCACTGAGACAGTGACAGATTCACTGAGACAGTGACAGATTCACTGAGACAGTGACAGATTCACTGAGACAGTGACAGATTCACTGAGACAGTGACAGATTCACTGAGACAGTGACAGATTCACTGAGACAGTGACAGATTCACTGAGACAGTGACAGATTCACTGAGACAGTGACAGATTCACTGAGACAGTGACAGATTCACTGAGCCAGTGACTGGGTCACTGAGACAGTGACTGGGTCACTGAGACAGTGACAGATTCACTGAGCCAGTGACAGATTCACTGAGCCAGTGACAGATTCACTGAGCCAGTGACAGATTCACTGAGACAGCGACAGATTCACTGAGACAGCGACAGATTCACTGAGACAGCGACAGATTCACTGAGCCAGCGACAGATTCACTGAGCCAGTGACAGATTCACTGAGCCAGTGACAGATTCACTGAGACAGTGACAGATTCACTGAGACAGTGACAGATTCACTGAGACAGTGACAGATTCACTGAGACAAAAGGTTCACTGAGACAGCAAAGGTTCACTGAGCCAGTGACTGAGTCACTGAGACAGTGACAGATTCACTGAGACAGTGACAGATTCACTGAGACAGTGACAGATTCACTGAGCCAGTGACAGATTCACCGAGCCAGTGACAGATTCACCGAGCCAGTGACAGATTCACTGAGACAGTGACAGATTCACTGAGACAGTGACAGATTCACTGAGACAGTAAAGGTTCACTGAGCCAGTGACTGGGTCACTGAGACAGTGACAGATTCACTGAGCCAGTGACAGATTCACTGAGCCAGTGACAGTCACGCAACTTTTGACATAGATACGCGACTTTTTAGTTCGTAGAGCGACTTTTGACTTAGACACGCGACTTTTGACTTAGATACGCGACTTTTGACTTCGATACGCGACTTTTGAGTTAGTCATGCAACTTTTGACTTAGATACGCGACTTTTGAGTTAGTCAAGCAAATTTTGACTTAGATACGCGACTTTTGAGTTAGTCAAGCGACTTTTGACATAGATACGCGACTTTTGAGTTAGATACGCGACTTTTGAGTTAGTCAAGCGACTTTTGACTTAGATACGCGACTTATGAGTTAGATCGACTTTTGAGTTAGTGACGCGACTTTTGACTTAGATACGCGACTTTTTAGTTCGTAGAGCGACTTTTGACTTAGACACGCGACTTTTGACTTAGATACGCGACTTTTGACTTCGATACGCGACTTTTGAGTTAGTCATGCAACTTTTGACTTAGATACGCGACTTTTGAGTTAGTCAAGCAAATTTTGACTTAGATACGCGACTTTTGAGTTAGTCAAGCGACTTTTGACATAGATACGCGACTTTTGACTTAGATACGCGACTTTTGAGCCAGTGACAGATTCACCTAGCTAGTGACAGATTCACCTAGCTAGTGACAGATTCACTGAGACTGACAGATTCACTGAGACAGTGACAGATTCACTGAGCCAGCGACAGATTCACTGAGACAGCGACAGATTCACTGAGACAGCGACAGATTCACTGAGACAGTGACAGATTCACTGAGACAGTGACAGATTCACTGAGACAGTGACTGACTCACTGAGACAGTGACTGACTCACTGAGACAGTGACAGATTCACTGAGCCAGTGACAGTCACGCAACTTTTGACATAGATACGCGACTTATGAGTTAGTAGAAAGACTTTTGACTTAGACACGCGACTTTTGACTTAGATACGCGACTTTTGACTTCGATACGCGACTTTTGAGTTAGTCATGCAACTTTTGACTTAGATACGCGACTTTTGAGTTAGTCAAGCAAATTTTGACTTAGATACGTGACTTTTGAGTTAGTCAAGCGACTTTTGACATAGATACGCGACTTTTGAGTTAGATACGCGACTTTTGAGTTAGTCAAATGACTTTTGACTTAGATACGCGACTTTTGAGTTAGATCGACTTTTGAGTTAGTCACGCGACTTTTGACTTAGATACGCGACTTTTGAGCCAGTGACAGATTCACTTAGCTAGTGACAGATTCACTGAGACAGTGACAGATTCACTGAGACAGTGACAGATTCACTGAGACAGTGACAGATTCACTGAGACAGTGACAGATTCACTGAGACAGTGACAGATTCACTGAGCCAGCGACAGATTCACTGAGACAGTGACAGATTCACTGAGACAGCGACAGATTCACTGAGACAGCGACAGATTCACTGAGACAGTGACAGATTCACTGAGACTGACAGATTCACTGAGACTGACAGATTCACTGAGACAGTAACAGATTCACTGAGAAAGCGACAGATTCACTGAGACTGACAGATTCACTGAGACAGTGACAGATTCACTGAGACAAAAGGTTCACTGAGACAGCAAAGGTTCACTGAGACAGTGACAGATTCACTGAGACAGTGACTGACTCACTGAGACAGTGACTGACTCACTGAGCCAGTGACAGTCACGCAACTTTTGACATAGATACGCGACTTATGAGTTAGTAGAAAGACTTTTGACTTAGACACGCGACTTTTGACTTAGATACGCGACTTTTGACTTCGATACGCGACTTTTGAGTTAGTCATGCAACTTTTGACTTAGATACGCGACTTTTGAGTTAGTCAAGCAAATTTTGACTTAGATACGTGACTTTTGAGTTAGTCAAGCGACTTTTGACATAGATACGCGACTTTTGAGTTAGATACGCGACTTTTGAGTTAGTCAAATGACTTTTGACTTAGATACGCGACTTTTGAGTTAGTCACGCGACTTTTGACTTAGATACGCGACTTTTGAGCCAGTGACAGATTCACTTAGCTAGTGACAGATTCACTGAGACAGTGACAGATTCACTGAGACAGTGACAGATTCACTGAGACAGTGACAGATTCACTGAGACAGTGACAGATTCACTGAGACAGTGACAGATTCACTGAGCCAGCGACAGATTCACTGAGACAGTGACAGATTCACTGAGCCAGCGACAGATTCACTGAGACAGTGACAGATTCACTGAGACAGCGACAGATTCACTGAGACAGCGACAGATTCACTGAGACAGTGACAGATTCACTGAGACTGACAGATTCACTGAGACAGTAACAGATTCACTGAGAAAGCGACAGATTCACTGAGACTGACAGATTCACAGAGACAGTGACACATTCACTGAGACAGTGACACATTCACTGAGACAGTGACAGATTCACTGAGCCAGTGACAGATTCACTGAGACTGACAGATTCACTGAGACTGACAGATTCACTGAGACTGACAGATTCACTGAGACTGACAGATTCACTGAGACTGACAGATTCACTGAGACTGACAGATTCACTGAGACTGACAGATTCACTGAGACTGACAGATTCACTGAGACTGACAGATTCACTGAGACTGACAGATTCACTGAGACAGCGACAGATTCACTGAGACAGCGACAGATTCACTGAGACAGCGACAGATTCACTGAGCCAGTGACAGATTCACTGAGCCAGTGACAGATTCACTGAGCCAGTGACAGATTCACTGAGCCAGTGACAGATTCACTGAGACAGCGACAGATTCACTGAGACAGCGACAGATTCACTGAGACAGCGACAGATTCACTGAGCCAGCGACAGATTCACTGAGCCAGTGACAGATTCACTGAGCCAGTGACAGATTCACTGAGACAGTGACAGATTCACTGAGACAGTGACAGATTCACTGAGACAAAAGGTTCACTGAGACAGCAAAGGTTCACTGAGCCAGTGACAGATTCACTGAGCCAGTGACTGAGTCACTGAGACAGTGACAGATTCACTGAGACAGTGACAGATTCACTGAGACAGTGACAGATTCACTGAGCCAGTGACAGATTCACCGAGCCAGTGACAGATTCACCGAGCCAGTGACAGATTCACTGAGACAGTGACAGATTCACTGAGACAGTGACAGATTCACTGAGACAGTAAAGGTTCACTGAGCCAGTGACTGGGTCACTGAGACAGTGACAGATTCACTGAGCCAGTGACAGATTCACTGAGCCAGTGACAGTCACGCAACTTTTGACATAGATACGCGACTTTTTAGTTCGTAGAGCGACTTTTGACTTAGACACGCGACTTTTGACTTAGATACGCGACTTTTGACTTCGATACGCGACTTTTGAGTTAGTCATGCAACTTTTGACTTAGATACGCGACTTTTGAGTTAGTCAAGCAAATTTTGACTTAGATACGCGACTTTTGAGTTAGTCAAGCGACTTTTGACATAGATACGCGACTTTGGAGTTAGATACGCGGACTTTTGAGTTAGTCAAGCGACTTTTGACTTAGATACGCGACTTATGAGTTAGATCGACTTTTGAGTTAGTCACGCGACTTTTGACTAGATACGCG